>ML790144.1:326427-359539 GCA_009831015.1 Picea engelmannii | reverse complement strand
ATATGGAAAACCTTAGGAAAAATAAATCCTAGGTGTGTGTGAAGTATCTCCAACACCCCCCCTGAAGATCACTATGGTGAAAATAAAGAATGGGTCCCAACAACAAGGCCATGTTAGGTACCCAAATAAAAAATATGCACTGAAATAAATGAGGAAAGAGGGAAAACCTCATGGGAACCCCCTCCCCCCCCCTCAAAGTACAATGTATGTAAATAGAAGAACTAACAGTTTCTAGGAAACTGTGTCCTTCACTCCAAGATGACTGCGCAGAGAATGGAACTTCTGCTTAGTGAAGGTCTTGGTGAATATGTCTGTAGTCTGTTTTGTTGAAGGACAAAACTATAGTTCGATGATCCCCTTGTGTACTAAGTACTATATGTAGTGAAAGTGGATATCGATGTGCTTCGTTCACTGCCTCTGAAATGGATCTCTACAAAACTTCAGAGTGCTCTAGTTGTCACACCAGATGAAAATTGGACGATGAAAATTAATGCCCAACTCAGTGAGAAAATGTTGTAGCCACATACCCTGAATGGTTATGTTAACTAACCCTCAGTCCTCTTCCTCGACTGAAGATATAGCTATAGAAACCTACTTCTTTCTCAACCAACAGATAGGCCCGAAACCAAGACTAGGTGAGTAACCAGATGTGGACTTGTGATCAATGCTATCACCATCCCAATAAGAATCAATGAACCCTATGAGGTCCAATGTAGAGTATGTTTCATAGTGAATCCCAAAGGTGATGGTGCCATGTATGTATCAAAGGATACACTTTGCAGCCTTCCAATGTAGCTCATGTGGCTCCTACATGAACCTGGAGAATGCTCCAACTGCATAGGAGAGGTCTAGTTTGGAGTGTGTGAGATACAACAAGCTCCCCAATAGCTATCTATACAGTGTGATTTCCACTAGTGGAGTGTCCCCGCTGTCCTCAAGTCTGACTCCTGATAGGAAAGGAGTCAGGGAAGACTTGTAGTCTGCCATGTAAAATATCTCAAGGAGATCTCGTGCATACTTGGCCTGAGACAATTTGATGCCTGATACATCCTGATTGATCTCAATTCCAAGGAATAAATGTAGTGGACCCATGCTCGCCATCAAGAACCTATCATGCAAAATCCTCTTGATTGTAGGAATTGTTAAAGTCGAGCAACCAGTGATCAATAAATCATCAACATACAGAACTAGGAGTAGAAGTGAATCATCCGTCCTGAGCATGTAAACATTCAGGTCTGACTTACAACGTACACATTTATGTGACAACAGGTAGGAGTCCATCTTGGCATACCATGCCCTCGGGGCTTGCTTGAGGCCATAAAGAGACTTCTTTAGTCTACAGACCAAAGATGAATCCTGCACAAATCCCTAGGGCTGCTCCATATAGATATCTTTAGAAAGATCACCATGAAGAAATTCATTCTTCATGTCCATCCGATGGACTTCCCATCCCTTGTCAACTACAATGGAAAGTGCCAAATGTATGGAATCCATGTTCGCTACTAGAGCAAAGGTCTCATCATAGTCAATGCGTGCACCTATTGAAAGCCTTTGGAAACTAGCCTGGCTTTGTATTTTCTAATCTGTCCATATGCACCTGACAAGTTTCCTTCTTGAAGGAAGGGGAACCAGATCCCAAGTCTGGTTCTCTTGGAGGGGGTTGTACTCCCCCTACATGGAGGATTCCCAAAATGGATTCCCAGCAACCTCGCCATAGGACTATGGATATTAAAACTAAACCAAGAAAATATGCTTGAGTGGCATCGGTTCAGGGGCAGTGAGTGCAAGAGGAGGATCCTAGAAATTAGATCGAGTCCTCATAGTATCATCTAGATCCCCAAGAAGATATCATGCATCCTGAAGAGTAGTCTTGGCCCACTTGGGCCTCTGCTTTGGATTTGCATCTACATATGCATGTAATGAATTTGCATCTGACTGTACTGACTTGATATCTAAATCATATGAATCCTTTGAATCAAAACTCTCATCTGAAGAAGAGTCGACATGTGCATGCTCAACATCTCTGAAAGGTGGAAGAACAAAAGTGTTTGCATGCGGCTGTTGAGGTACATGAGAGATACTTTCCTCGAATTGGACACTACACTCAATGATGAGTTGGTCCAAGGAGAGATCAATGAGTATATATCCGTTCACACCATCGGGGTATGCAAAAAAGATACACTCTGTGCTCTGTGGATCAAGTGCCTTCCTCTTCTCAGAAGGAATCCTGACCCATGCATGAGAAATTAATATACAAAAGTGGGTCACTTTCGGTTTGAGGCCGCTCCAAGCCTTGTAGGGGGTCTTATCCTTGATAGATATATGGGGATATCTATTTTGGATGTAAGTCTCATAATTAAGTGCTTCAACCCATAATCTCTGTGGCAGTGACTTTGCATGTAGCATGCAAGATGCCATCTCTTTTAGAGATCTATTTTTCCACTAAGAAACTCCATTTTTCTATAGAGTATAGGGAACCGTGTGTTGCAACTGAATCCTAGCCTCAAGACAAATATTTTGTATCTCATGGTTGACATACTCCCCCCCATTATCTGTTCAGAGGGATTTGATCTTCTTTCCTGACTGTGTTTCAATAAGGGCTTTGAAATCTTTGAGGTGTTGAAAGACCTATGTTTTTTTCTTGAGAAATAAAGTCCATGTGAAGCATGAGAAATCATCAACAAAAATGAGCATGTGCCTTGCTTTATTGATTGATGGATGAGGAAAAGGGCCCATTAGATCACTATGGATCAGATCTAAAGGAAATTAGGCCTTCTGAGTCTTTCCTTTGTCAAATTTCTCTTGAGGGTGTTTTCCAAGAACACATCCCTCAAAAATTCCTTTGGAGAAGTGGATGTCAGGTAGACCATCAACCATTCCCTACTTGCTAATTTGTTTCATATATTTGAAATTTAAATACCCAAACCTTTCGTGCCATATCCTACTGCTTTCATCAACATGTGTAAGCAATAATGCAAAATATGGTTCAATAAATTCAGAAAATGTGTAGAGTCAATATTAGTGATTTACCTCACCGGTGGCAACCTTGGAATTGGTTTTCATGTCATAGATATCCATAGCATCAGGTGTGAATACAACTCTCTTTCTGTTGCTAGAGTTTTTCATCTGATACATGGAGAGAAGATTGACAAAAAGTTTGGGAACATGTAGCACATTCTCGAAGCTTTTGTTTGTGAGTTCAATTCTTCCTTTGTCGGTGACCTCGACTGGAGAGTTGTCCCCCATCAGAATAGGAGGACCTTTTCATGCATCCAATGAAGAGTAGACTTATTTTTTGGCAGCCATGTGGTGTGATTCTTCTGAATCTACAATCCAAACATTGGGAGAGGAGTTGATAGTAATCAAAGCATGGCTAGAATTACCTTTCTTGAGGTTTTGATCTTCTGGCTTCTTCTTCTTAGCAGCCTCGAGGATGCGATATCCAAGGTTGTTTTGTTGAAGTATTTGGGCCATTTGATCTATCTTTTTCTACATATATGCATATTCTGGATGGAATCCTTTATGGAAGTAAGTGCATTTCTCCCCTTTTCTTCCCTTTCCACCTTTGGATCCGAAGGAATCGTTGAAGGGTTTTGAGTACCCTTCCTTCTTTGGATTTGCATGTCCATTCCCTTTGTATTTTTGTTTAGATTTCTGATTTTGGTGACTTCTACCATATTGCACAACAAGTGCATGAGCCTTTGAGCCTTTGATTTTTCCCATATTGATGAGCTTGGTCTGCTCTTGCGTCAGAGACTCGATAAAGGCCTCAAGAGAGGGAATGGTCTAGGTAGCTCCAGAGGCGAGCCTAACTGAATCAAATGTTGATACAAACACTGAGTATTTCGGACCAAGTTTGGACAAAATGGTAAGAACCATTTTTTTCTTCTCTTTATATTTATCAACCCTCAAAACCTTGAGTTGCGATAGCAAATCCTTATATTTGGTAAATAAATCTTGGATATTGTCGAAGGTTTTTGGATCCAAAGTGAGAAATTCCACCTCAAGCATGCGTCCGCTCATCTCGTCTTGTTTTCCAAAAATCCCTTCCATGGTGGTCCAGGCTTCATTGGGGGTTTTACAGGAGGATATGTGAAAGAGGAGCTCATGAGAAATGAGACTGCAAATAGTTCCAAACGCTTCATCCATTCGATTTAGATACTTGTATTTTTCTATGGCTGATGTGGGTTCGGTCTTTGTGTTCATGGTTAACTTGTATAATCCTCTACTTCAAAGATGCACTATCATCTTTTCCTTCCATGCAAATAAATTGTATGGTGTAAGAATGAATTCTTTTGGAAATTCCATTTTTCCTGCTATCTTCAATCTTCGGTACCTACAAAAAGAATCTGGTGTGTCTTTTTCCTAGCAATCCATCGGATATGATGCCATGTAAATGTGAATGAACCCGTACATATAATATTTAGCTAGAAAATGACATACACAGTTTGCAGAAAAATGAGAGAAGAGATAAACGAGAGAGTGAGAACAAAGAAATTGCATTAACCAAATGAATGAATGATAATTTACACATGATATACTCTGTATAACTCAACTAATGCGCACTGGAGGAGATTCAATGCACCATAGTGGTGGTTTAGAGTGATATGGACACACACCGATATTTACGGGAGTAAATTTTGACCTAGTCTTAGTTAACTAGTCTCTCAGTCTTCAGTTTACTAACTGAAACAGAGTGAAGTGAGGAGGAGATCAAGGAATCATGAGTAATGCGCTAGTCTAGTGATAATCACAAGGACAATGCACATTAGCTGGTGATGATCCCAATGTTTTATGGTGATGATCCCAATGTGGCATCTATACTCCACTCAATTGATCAAATTGACGCGTGAACTGAAGAGAATATTCTCCTAGAGTGTAGGAAAATGAATATTCTCCCTAAACTATAGGAGACTAAATAATGACTAATAAACATAGGGAAAAACTTAGGAAAAATAAATCCTAGGTGTGTATGAAGTATCTCCAACACTATTAAACCCACCAATAGAAAGTCAAGTCAATAAACACCTCTTCCTATACCTTCTCATCCACGGGAGAGTATATCCATGTATTTTGTAGGGGGCTTACCTATGTCCAAAAGAGGTCATGATTACTTGTATGTAGTTGTGGATAGGTTCATAAAAATGTGGCTTTTGATGCCTTGTAAGAAGCAAGTGACAACTGAACAAACCACACACTTATTCTTTCAACATGTTTGGGTTCACTTTGGATTGCTTACATCCATTGTTTCAGATCGGGATTCCCTCTTTATTGGGGAATTTTGATCGAGTTTGTGGGGATTGATGGACACCAAGTTGAAGAGAAGTACTTCTTTTCATCCATAGACCGACAAACAGACATAGGTAGTTAACAAAACATTGGTACATTTGATCCAAGTTTACTACAGTAAGCATCCTAACCTTTGGGATGAACAACTACACTATTTACAACATGCCTACAATCGAGCCTTTCATTCTTCTACATATAGCTCTCCATTTGAGACTTGTCTTGGTCACCTGCCCAAATCTCCATTGGATTTGATTTTCGGAAAAGATGCCAATTTAGATGGACATAGAGATGAAGATAGAGCCTGACAATTCATTAAAAAAATCCAAATGGTGCATCAGGTAGTTGTTGGCATCTCCACAATATTTTCACCTTTTAAATCGACAAAGAAAAATCCTTGTAGCTACCTACTCTTTGTCACAAGTATTGATGTTTGAAGGTGACTTTTCGGCTGTAAGAGGTTTTGTCGAATGTTCTTATTCTTTTCATTTTCATGCTTCATTCATGACTGAAAGCATGAATGAATCATTATGATCGTATTGCAAATTGTATCTAAGGCTTATGTCTCAAGAAGGGTTGATGTTCTTACAAATCTTTTAATGAGTATTGTTTGCTTTGAAGTCTATCATATATCAATAAAACCTTTGTTATAAGTTGCTCATTCGATTATGAGTTATATCTTGAGTTTTGATAGTACACCAAGACCTGATTGTAATTAGACTATGTTTTTCGTTTCATTATAATTATTGGTAGATCTTTTTTATTATCATTATGCTTTGGTTTTTAAAACACCTCTTCTCCTAACCTTAGAAAATCAAATCCACCCTTTACACAATGATGAGATTCGAATGCACCCGGTCATACCCTGTACTCTGTTGGAGGTGGCAGTCTGAAATCGAAAGATTCATCATTCCAATTTAAGTCTTGGGCTTCGTTCTGTACTCTTGGAAATTCATTACACCAAAACACTCGATTTTCGTATGAAACCTCTCATGCCTTCGTTTAATTGCACTAGGTTAATAGTGGGTTTTATTCCTTTGGTTTTTTCCCTGGTTTCCTCTGTTTTTTGAAACCCTTCATGTTTACAGTGATTTTTGTCTGCCTTCGTGACTGCTTGTATGAATCCATATGGCCCCTTTCGTACGTGTTGAACCAAATGGCTCTCAAACCTTGCTTCTGTATGACGATGCAAGTGAATACCTTAAGAGTCAGGGTTGGCTTGAGTTTCTCAAGAAATTCCAAGGTTACAACTTGCAAGCAGCCCAAGAGTTCGCCCTCTCTTTCGATGGATGCCGAGCCAAAGTGGGTGATGTTCAAATCTAAATCACCGAGGAATTTTTGAGCCAGGCAACATGCCTTCCCCTTAATGAGAAAAAATGGTTTAAGAATTCCAAGTTGGAGGAGGTGTCGTGGAGTTTGTTGTATACCTCTCGAAAAATCTAGTGCTGTGACAAAGGTATGCATATATCTCTGTTAAAGACTAGGTGGCATGGTTTATTGGCAGTTTTAAGATAGTTCGTTACATGTGAAGGTCGCTTCGGCCTCGTTTTTCTTTACCACATAAGACTGTTAATGAATTTCATCGATTTCCAGTTGAACATGCCATTTTACTTATTGAGAAGTTTATATAAAATGGCTAAGAGGTATAAAAGGCGGAGTTTGAATTCCAGTTTATTCCACCATGGGTTGATTAGGATGTTGTTAGTCCATCATTTAGAATTACAGGGCGATGATTGGGATACTTTCCTATCTCCCAATGGATTTGTTACATTCAACCCTACAGAGGTTCCTGTGGTTGATAAGCCTATGTTGGAAAAAACCCCTGTCCCTTCCATTGACAGACAAATTTTCTCATCCAAAGAACCCTGTGATAGGGCCGCGCTCGATGAGCTTATGTTCGAGCAACAGGATGCTGAACCTAGGGTCATTAAATCTCCTGAGCGTGAGAAGGATGTTTTCCCTAATACCATCGCAAAGACTACCAATAAACGCTCACACAAACTGTTAAGGAAGAACCCAGATGTAGGGTTTAATAACAAAAGAGATGGGAGATTAATCTCAAGGATTTTACGGAATAAAATGAAAGCTCATGTGAGCTCGATCAAGGTGATCGAGGTTCATGAGAGCTCTGATTCTGAGATCGAAAAGTTCTTGGAGGAGGAAGACCCAAATTACCATAAATCGAATACCAGTCAGACTTACAATTTTGTAGATAATCTGCCATCGTGCTTGAAACATAACAAAGTTTTTCCAGGGATCAAAATCATTCAGAAACCCACAGTGGACAGTGGAAACGTTTTGACGCACAGTCATATGTCTCCTCAACCAACTGTTCCAGATCCACGGTGTGAGGTGTGTTTACTTTGGATAGACAAGTATGACACATATGTCCCCTTCCTTCAAGCGAAGATCAATACCCTCGCAGCTCAGATTGACTCATTAACAAGTGAAAACCACAGACTCAAGTTCAGTGCACAAAGGCAATGAAAACTCTTGAAAAGAACTAGAAATGTCATAATAAAAAATGCTGAGTGTGTCAAAGAAGTGATTAACTCTGAGGTTTTATGAGTCGAATTTAGCATTCAGTTGAAAGGTAAAGATTTGCTTTTATCTTAGTTGTGATTTTATTGATTTTTTTTTATTAATATAGATTGAATTAGATTTCTGTTGTTTAAAATAAGACTAGCTACAAAATCAACAGATTCTGTAACCAGTCTATCCTCATTCGAAAATTTGGAAAATATTGGTTAAATTAATATCTAAATTTATTTATTTTGTTTTTCCTTTCAGGATATCGTGTAGCTTGTGGTGATCTAATGAGATGGAGCATTTTTGGGCTTAGTTAATTAGCCATTTCTTTGGCTCATTTTGTAAACATAAACAAACCTTTTATAATTTTAGGAGATACAGTTTGATATTGAGTGGTTTTATCACCCTCTATTTTTGTAATTAGTAAATCATCTTGGGATTTGATCCTTATTAGAAGATAGGATTCTTAGTTTGCCTGAACGCTTTAAATACTTCAGATTTTTGTAAAGAAGACATCTTGGCCTGGGGCTGAATATGGATGATTAATTCACAAACTTGAATGGAACAACAATTTGCATTTCAGCTTTAGCTTCCTGTAAATGGTGTTTTCATTTATAAGTTTGTTTATCCTGATAAACTAATAGTTTTTTGATAGCTTTAGACTTCAAAATCTGTTATGTTTTTGGGATAATTCTTTTTAAATATTGTCCATGTTTGATGCTTCAGATATTAGACAGAGTGATCATTTATTCAGCTCAAATGACATGATTTCTCTTTAATTTTTAGTTGAATGATTAAATGCAATGTTGTTACAATTAGATTTATCTCAATGTAATTGCTTGCAATCATAAGATCACAATAACTATTTGTATCATTCTTTCTGTTATTAAAACTCAACTGCCAACAAATTGTTCTTCATTTATTCAGAACAATTTTAAGGTTCATTGCAGGTTTCCCTCTTGGACAAGGTGGTTGCATGTCCTCTAATCGTATAGATGTTTGGATGCATATCGTTAAATTCACTAACATGTTATCTCATTTACATTTTTCTGTCATTTACTTGTCACTAAAACTCGAAAGTATGGTTTGGCTTTCGACTATCCACACATTTCTGTTTCATAGTATTTTCTTTATATTAGTTTAGATTTATAATGGAAAAACGAAAAAATATTTTTATGTTCTTTCTCTATCTGGTTCTTCGAAGTAATCATTTTTCACATTGATTTTCATAAGTTTAGATTAAAACTTGTAGTTTGTATATCATGTACATAGGTAAGATAAGTAAATCTTCCTTTTAAACACACCTACAACAATTACATTATACGCATGTACATATATATATGGTAATTAGTAATTAGTTAGCTATTTCATTTATTTTATTTGTTTCTTTTAGGGCTTTTAGATTGGATAACAGAGTCATTAAACCCGTTGGAACGAGTTACACCAAACAACTTGGGTTATTTAGACAACCCCGAACCAGACTCATTCTTCCAGTTGATGGATGGTCAATTTTGTCTGTCAACAAATGGCGCTAGAATGAGGGCCTGAATACAATTGATGGCACGTGGAAGTCGCAAGAATCCTCCCCCACACACTTGCTCCCCTATAGTAACAAGGAGTCATTCTGACAACAACGTTACTTCTCAAACAACAACTACCTCAAACGAAAATCCCTAGATTACCGTTGATCCAGTAACACCAAACCCTCAAGGGTCCAACGTACAAGAAATTGTTCGCCAATCACTTTTAAGGACACACAGTGCTTTGGCCTATATCAGACAATCTGGTCGGCCACTGAATCAACCTCTAGATTTCTCTGATATCAAAGAGCAACTTGAAGCCACTGGTCTGCTTTTAAATCCCACAGATTCTGACCATACCCCTACTCTTGGAGCCAGAGGATCTGGTATTCCACCTTCACCACCTCAATCATCTCCTTCCTTTTCAGAAGGAGAATCCTATGATGAAGGCAGGGTGTCATCTGAACCATCTCAGCCTTCGACACCACCTACAACCATGGAAAATCAAAACAATCCCACCAGACCTTGGCTCGACCAAGACGATGTGGCCATACCTGGACCCCAACACCCTTTACCAAAACACCCAGAGAAATAGTTACCTAAGTTTGATCCTGATTCTAAACAAATCGCCGAAGATCACATAAAAAAATTCATGCTAGCCATTAGACTCCGAAGTGTAGAACATGAATATGTAGTATGTAGACTTTTTCCTTACACGTTTGAGGGAAATGCCTCTACATGGTATTTCGCCCAACAACCTCACACCATTGTATCGTGGGACAAATTCGAGTCCTGTTTCCTAGAGAAGTTTGGAGATGATAAATATCCTGAAGTCTTAGTCATGGAACTCTCCAGCTTAAGGATGAACCCTAAGGAGAAAGTAAAATATTTTAACCAAAGGTTCCTCACGTTAAAAAATCGAATCCCCATTGATTCAATGCCCACAGAAAAACTCACCAAAGCTCTACACTAGAATGTAGCAATTTGGGTTAAAAGGTCTAAGCAGTCAACGTTACTGGAAGCCTTCAAAGAGGCAATCCAAATCGAATTTTTTTTTTTGAGATTAAAATATAATCTTAGTAATGAGGTAGAGATAAATCCATCTTCTAAGAAGAAAATAGAAATTCTTCCTAGACCTCCCCAAACCAAAACTCAATCAGAAACCTCAGATTTGGAAAGTTTACAAAAGGTCGTCCATAAATGATCAAATCAAGTTGTAGACTTGAGGAGATCAACTGAAGAAACATATTCAAGCAAAGAATGTTACAAACCTCCTTTTAGAAAACCTTTTCCCTCAAACCGACCAAACCCAACCCCCGAGGGTCTGAATTTTGAAAGCTTACAATACGCTATACAAACTATCCTTGAAGCACATGATAACTTAGTTCCCCCTGAGAATTCTGAAGATGTGGTTGAAGAGGAAACAACCGAAGAAGAAGAATCATCTCCCAATATCCTCGGTCATTTTTTCGACAGTATTTTTCAAGCCAATTTTGAAACTGTCCATCCTTACAACACCAGAAGAAAAACTTAGAGTAAACCCTCTTCCGAAATAAGTACTAATGTGCCTCAGAAACAATTTAAACAAACTGAAACAAAACAGAATTTAGCAGCCCCAAGTTTAGAATATGATTTGATCGAAGACCTAAAGAAATTTAGAGCTAATATTTCTATTTACGAACTTTTAAAGTTTCCTTTTCTTCTGCAGAAAATGCTTCAGAACATTGCAGAAAACAGTAAAAACAACAATCTGAATAGCAAGAAAATGGTAGAAATCAGTCCTAAAACAACTCAAAAGGTTCCTCCTAAAACAACACCCGAACCCTTAGATAAAAGGGACCTCACTGAAAACACTGTATCAAATGTAGATAAAGTATTTTCAGGGACAACGACTAAAAATCAGCAAAATTATGCTGTTAATACTCGCAAAAATGTCCCACCTTTTTTTATTAACTTTTGAAATTTTCAATAGAAATGTACATAATTGCATGGTAGATTCTGGCGCATCATCAAATGTGATGCCTTTGTTGGTTTGCCAAAAAATCAATGTTGAAGTTCAACCTTCTAGTCTTAAAATCATTCAGCTTGATCAGACGAATGTTAAAGTAATTGGTGAACTAAAGAATGTACTTGTTAAGCTATCCTCTAATCCTAAGGTTCACCAAATTATTGATATCATTTTTGTTGACATTCCTGAAGTGTACGGTTTATTCTTAAGATTGGATTGGTCTGAACAGCTGCATGGATACTTTGCGACAGACTGGTTTCATTTGTGGCTACCCGAAAATTTAAAGCCAAACATAATTAGGATTAATCATGAGCGTTACCTCAAGCACACCGTGATGGATTTGAATGACGCTAATGAACCATTTACTGCTTCCACTAATTCACTTGAAATGCAGGGAATGAACACCTTTTTCGGTAACTTCATGGCTAAAACTTCCGCCATCACTAATCTAGAACAACAGTCAGAGCTCACAACATGCACACAGCCAACAACTTTACTAAATGTGCCAAACACTACTGACGAAGCTCACATATGGTCTCTCTACTTTGATGGATCCAAATCTAAAGAAGGAGCTAGTGCAGGATGTGTACTCATCGACCCAGCAGGTAATAAGACTTTGATCACCCATCGATTATATTTTGAATGTACAAACAACACCGCCGAATACGAGGTACTTTTGTAAGGACTCAAGAAAGTGGTAGATATGAACGTACAAAACTTAATGGTATTCGGTGATTCGGAAATTGTGGTTAGACAGGTAAGAAATTCCATACATTGCCTGTCACCACACCTAAAAAGTTATCAAGCCGAGGTATGGAATCTAATGCACAAGTTTTCCACATTTAACATCAATTCCATTCCAAGATTAAAAAATTATGAGGTTGATTTATTAGCTAACATCGCTTCCAAAATTTTTCCCGCAAAAGGTCTTTCTCCAAATGCATTTTCAATTGAGTTATTGTTCAGACCATCAATCCCAAACAACGCCACTAGTTGGAGAGTGTTTGATGATGATCATCAGATCATTAGTTTTTTGCAACTGGAGGACACCTTCCAAGGTGCGGTTATTGATGAAGGCACCCACAATGAAGATCTCTGTAATTTTATGGTAATATTAGATTCGAGGTCTCCCGAATCAACATCGGATCTAGTAAATTCTGTCCCTAAATCCGTGGTGAGATTAGAAAAGTTTTATTATTTGCATGACAAATTCAGAAAATCGATAAATTGTAAAACAAACAGTTCTTCCTTGACCCATGAAAAGGTAATCTAGGGACTAAAGATAATCCACAATGTATTAATCTGAGAACGGGATGTTCCGAGCAAGAGTGGTCCGCTTTTATAAAACTGTTTAGAGAATTCAAGGATGTCTTTGCTTGGACATACGATGATTTAAAATTTTTGACCCTAACATAATACAACACATCATCCCCATGAAACCCCAGACTCAACCTTTTCAGCAGAAGCTGAGAAAGATGCACCCTAAGCTGGAACCGATGGTCAAGAAAGAACTAAACAAACTATTGAATTCAAAGATAATATTCCCAGTAAGACACACACAATGGGTGTCTAATATTGTCCCTGTAAGGAAGAAAAGTGGCGAAATTTGACTCTGTGTCAATTTTCAGAACTTGAACCGAGCATCTGACAAAGAAAACTATCTTGTTCCTCCAATGGAACAAATTCTTCAGCAGGTATTTGGTTCCGAAAGACTGTCACTACTAGACGGGTTTTTAGGATACAACCAAGTCCTCATGTCTCCCCCAGACTAATTAAAAACCACTTTCCGTACCCCATGGGGTACTTACGCCTACAGGAAAATGCTTTTTGGGATTATAAATGCCGTGGCCACTTTTCAGAGAGCAATGTATATTGCTTTTCGTGGTCTCATCAATCAATCTGTAGTGGTCTATCTTGATGACGTTACTGTTTTCTCCAAAAACAAAAAAAGATCACGTATTTCACCTTAGGTCTGTCCTACAACGACGCCGCAAGTATGGCATATCTGTAAACCCTAAGAAGTCTATCTTTTCAGTGGAACAAGGATAACTTCTCTGATTCATCGTATCCAGTGATGGGATGATCATCGATCCCAAAAGGACTCAAGCCATTGCCAAAATTCCTCCCCCCTCCTCCAAAAAATCTATGTAGTCTTTTTTAGGCCAGATCAATTTTGTCAGAAGGTTTGTCTTGAGTTTTTCAGAAATGGTAAGGCCATTGCAAAAATTAATTAAAAAGGATGTTTAGTATCATTGGAGACCGTTGGAGAATCAAGCTTTTGACTCCATAAAAAAATCCATAGTGGAGGCTCTCTCCCTAATGAGTCCTGATTTTTCACAAGATTTCACTCTTTATACGTTCGCCTCTGATCAATCTTATGCCGCGGTGTTGACCCAAAATAACACTGAAAGCAATGAAATCCCCATTGCCTTTATGAGCTCAGCCTTCAAGGGAGTAGAGCTTAATTACCCGACTGTAGATCAACATGCTTATACAGTTTTTAAAGCAATAAAACATTTTCGATCGTATCTACTGAAATCCAGAACTAAAGTCATTGTGCCTTACCCTACTGTCATAAACTTGTTAGTACAAAAGGAACTGGTTGAAAAACGGGAAAAATGGATGACATTGTTACAAGAGTATGACCTCGAAATTATCCCTACACGAATTGTCAGAGGTCAAGGTCTATGCAAACTAGTGGATGATTTAGTTGAAGAGCAACATAGTCAAATTAATGTCTTAACTGTAAATCAACATAGTCAAAATCAAATATGTTGTACAGAAGTTGTTGCTAATTCTTGGTTTGATGACATTCAGTTTTATCTAACACACTGTTCTTCTCCTTTCCATCTCGATCCAAAAAAGAGAAGAGCATTAAGACTAAAATCTGCACCTTTCCAACTGGTAAACGACGTATTATTCTGTAAAAAGTTTTATAACATCCTTATGCGTTGTTTGGAAAGAGATGAAGCAGATAAAGTGTTATATGAACCACATGTAGGAGAATATGGTGGGCACTTCGGTGGAGACACTACTGCTCACAAAGTATTAAGATATGGGTACTATTGGCCCACGTTATTCAAAGATGCCCATGCATTATGTCGTAAATTCATAATCTGCCAAAAGGCTTCTGGACGAGTACAGAAGGCAACATTCCCTTTGCAACCTGTTTTGGTAGATTCTCCTTTTTAGCAGTGGGGTCTTGGCATTATAGGGCCGATTAACCCCACTGCCTCGCAGCAACATAAATACATGATTACAACGACAGATTATTTTACCAGATGGTCCAAGGCTGAACCTTTAAAAGTGGTAAACACTAATCAGGTAATATCTTTCCTTAATTCAAACATCATTACTCGATTCGATATTCCTGAATGTTTGGTCTTTGATAATGCTTCCTATTTTTCATCCCTCGATATGAGGGATTTTTCTTTAGAAAAATGGACAAAACTGAAATATTTTTCCAGCTATTACACCCAAGGAAATGACTTAGCATAAACAACAAACAAAAACCTGATCAAAATCATCATGAGGACAGTTTCCGAAAACCACAAAAACTGGCACAACATGCTTTTTAATGCACTCTGGGCTGATAGGGTGACTCTGAAAACCGATGTTGGTAATTCTCCCTTCTTTCTCATCTACGGAAGAGAAGCAATTCTCCCTCCTCATGTTTTGCTTCCCTCTCTGCAATTATCACAGAAAGTTCAGGAAGAGGATTGTACTCCTCTTGAAATACAGATTAACGCTTTGTTGAAACTAGAGGAAGTGAGAGCACAAGCAAAAGGAAGACTGAATCAACATCAACGTATTGTTAAAAGCTGGTTCGATTCAAGTTCTGCCTCTGATAGGAACTTCAAGGTAGGATATCTGGTTCTCTCAAATGGGATAAACCTCATGAAGGAAGAGGGGAACATACCAAGTTCCAGAATCTATCGTTAGGACCCTTCTTAATCGCTGAAAAACTAGGTCCCAGCTCTTTCCGCCTGCAGAATTTAGAGGTACATCCAGATACCTTCCCAGTGAATGGCCAAGTTCTCAAAAGGTATTTTTCATGACAAATCCCAGATTTACCTTTTGTACATAATTTTTCTATTTTGATTTGTTTTGTTTTATGGTTTTTGGTTCTTTTTCATTTTGTTTGTTTTCATTGCTTTTCGGTTAAAACATGCCTGTATCACAGTTTGGTTTAAGGAGGGAAACCATAATGCCTCATCTTAAAAAGAAGTAGAGGACTGTTAGAGCATCAATTGCTGTAATTTCATGAAACGTAGACTAGCTAAATAAGTTTTTCTGTTCACAATTGATTTCATGGTTTCGCTTTAAAATTATGAGTAGACACAACCATCGTTAAAGATTTTTACATTGTCCCTACTTTTAAAGAAAGAAACTCAATTATGCCTTCCTGTCCTTGAAAAATTAGTTTCAACAAGAAACTAATTTCAGATCATAATGAAGGTGATTAAGCAAAATTCAAAGGCTAGAAAATAAAAAATGTGCCAAAGACTGAAATTTTCAGCATCACCCCGCTCTTCTGAATATCTATAAATTATATCAGATTACAAATAATTTTCCTGAGAGTTGTGGGAAGTGTTTGTAAACCCACCAAGATACTAAACAGGTCTGTTGGTAGCGGGTAAATGCATGCAATATGCCAAGACAACTTCGTCGGGGTACTGAACAAGCCTGCTAGCAGTGAAGCAATGTCGGGTTCAAGAAAATTATCAGGTATAAAATTTCAATATTTGCCTCTCATTCTGAACTGAAATTATTGGACAAGGTAGAGGCTTCAGAGTGGGTTAATTGACATCCCTGTCGAGGCTATGGATGTCTACTGGCAGCAGTGGCCCTGTCAATGGTATCAGTGCCATTGACTTGAACATCGTTGCTCTCATTTTTAAAATTTGTCACCAGATTTCATTTTAACAGGAAGATATCTGAGGCTGGAATGTGTAAGGATCCTTGGAATGCTTGATTTCCTTCAACTGTCTTTGATATGTAATATTTATAAATGTTCCTAACATGAACTTGTCGGTGGTGCAAAGATAACTGCTTCTCCCAGTAAGTCACCATTGTTGGCAGCTCCATAATATTTTCACCTTTTAAATCGACAAGGAAAAATCCTTGTAGCTACCTATGCTTTGTCACAAGTATTGTTGTTTGAAGGTGACTTTTCGGTTGTAAGAGGTTTTGTCGAATGTTCTTATTCTTTTCGTTTTCATGCTTCATTCATGACTGAAAGCATGAATGAAACATTATGATCGTATTGCAAATTGTATCTAAGGCTTATGTCTCAAGCAGGGTTGATGTTCTTACAAATATTTTAATGAGTATTGTTTGCTTTGAAGTCTATCATATATCAATAAAACCTTTGTTATAAGTTTCTCATTCGATTATGAGATATATCTTGAGTTTTGATAATACACCAAGAACTGATTTCAATTAGACTATGTTTTCGTTTCATTATAATTCTTGGTAGATCTTTTTTCTTATCATTATGCTTTGGTTTGCAAAACACCTCTTCTCCTAACCTTAGAAAATCAACTCCACCCTTTACACAATGATGAGATTCGAATGCACCTGGTCATACCCTGTACTCTGTTGGAGGTGGCACTCTGAAATCGACAGATCCATCATTACAAGTTAATTCTTGGGCTTCGTTCTATACTCTTGGCAATTCATTACACCAAAACGCCTGATTTTCGTATGAAACCTCTCATGCCTTCGTTTAATTGCACTAGGGTAATAATGGGTTTTATTCCTTTGGTTTTTCCCCTGGTTTCCTCTATTTTTTGAAACCCTTCATGCTTACAGTGATTTATGTCTGCCTTCGTGACTGCTTGTCTAAATCCATATGGCCCATGTCGTTCGTGTCGAACCAAATGGATCCAAAACCTTGCTTCTGTATGACGATGCGAGTGAAGACCTTAAGAGTCAGAGTTGGCTTGAGTTTCTCAAGAAATTCCAAGGTTACAACTTGCAAGAAGCCAAGGAGTTCACCCTCTCTTTCGATGGATGCCGATCCAAAGTGGGTGATGTTCAAATCGAAATCACCGAGGAATTTTTGAGCTAGGTAACATGCCTTCCCCTTAACGGGAAAATATGGTTTAAGAATTCCAAGTTGGAGGAGGTGTCGTGGAGTTTATTCTTTACCTCTCGGAAAATCCAGTGTTATGAAAAAGGTATGCCTATATCTCTGTTAAAGACTAGGTTGAACGATTTATTGACAGTTTTAAGACAACTCATTACATGTGAAGGTCGCTTCGGCCTCGTTTTTATTTACCATGTAAGACTGTTAATGAATTTCATAGGTTTCTAGTTGAACATGCCATTTTACTTATTGAGAAGTTTATATAAAATGGCTAAGATGTATAAAAGGCAGAGTTTGAATTCCAGTTTATTCCACCATGGGTTGATTAGGATGTTGGTAGTCCATCATTTAGAATTACAGGGCGACAATTGGGATACTTTCTTGTCTCACAATGGCTTTGTTACATCCAACCCTCTAGAGGTTCCTGTGGTTGATAAGCCTATGCTAGAAAAAACCCCTGTCCCTTCCAGTGACAAACCAATTTTCTCATCCAAAGAACGCTGTGATAGGGTCGTGCTCTATGAGATTATGTTTGAGCAACAGGATGCTGACCCTAGGGTCATTAAATCTCCTAAGCGTGAGAAGGATGTTTTCCCTAATACCATGGCAAAGACCGCCAATAAACGCTCACACAAACTGTCAAGGAAGAACCCAGATGTAGGGTTTAATAACAAAAGAGCTAGGAGATTAATCTCAAGGAGTTTACGGAATAAAACGAAAGCTCATGTGAGCTCGATCAAGGCGATCGAGGTCCATGAGAGCTCCAATTATGAGATCAAAAATTTCTTGGAGGAGGAAGACCCAAATCACCATAAATCGAATACCAGACAGACTTACGATTTTGTAGATAATCTGCCACTGTGCCTGAAACATAACGAAGATTTTCCAGGGATCAAAATCAGTCAAAAACCCACAGTGGAAAGTGGCAGTGTTTTGACGCACATTCATATGTCTCCTCAACCAACTGTTCCAGATCCACGGTGTGAGGTGTGTTTACTTTGGATAGACAATTATTACACAGATGTCCCCTTCCTTCATGCGAAGATCAATACCCTCGCAGATCATATTGACTCATTAACAAGTGAAAACCATAGACTCAAGTTCAGTGCACAAAGGCAAGTAAAACACTTGAAAAGAACTGGAAATGTCATAATAAAAAATGCTGAGTGTGTCAAAGCAGTGATTAACTTTGAGGTTGTATGAGTTGAATTTAGCATTCAGTTGAAAGGTAAATATTTTTTTTATCTTAGTTGTGCTTTTATTGATTTTTTTTTATTAATATAGACTGAATTAGATTTTTGTTGTTTAAAATAAGACTAGCTACATAATCAACAGATTCTGTAGCCAGTCTATCCTCATTCAAAATTTTGGAAAATATTGGTTAAATTAATATCTAAATTTCTTTATTTTGTTTTTCCTTTCAGGATATCGTGTAGCTTGTGGTGATATAATGAGATGGAGCATTTCCGGGCTTAGTTAATTAGCCATTTCTTTGGCTCATTTTGTAAACAGAAACAAACCTTTTATAATTTTGGGAGATACAGTTTGATATTGAGTGGTTTTATCACCCTCTATTTTTGTAATTAGTAAATCATCTTGGGATTTGATCCTATCTTAGAAGATAGGATGCTTAGTTTTCCCGAACTCTTTAAATACTTCATATTTTTGTAAAGAAGACATCTTGGCCTGGCGCTGAATATGGATGATTAATTCACAAACTTGAATGGAACAACAATTTGCATTTCAGCTTTAGCTTCTTGTAAATGGTGTTTTCATTTAGAAGTTTGTTTATCCTGATAAACTAATAGTTTTTTGATAGATTTAGACTTCAAAATCTATTATGTTTTTGGGATAATTCTTTAAGTATCGTCCATGTTTGATGCTTTAGATATTAGACAGAGTGATCATTTATTCAGCTCAAACGACATGATTTCTCTTTAAGTTTTAGTTGAATGATTAAATGCAATGTTGTTACAATTAGATTTATCTCAATGTAATTGCTTGCAATCATAAGATCACAATAACTATTTGTATCATTCTCTCTGTTATTAAAACTCAACTTCCAACACATTGTTCTGAATTTATTCAGAACAATTTTAAGGTTCATTGCAGGTTTCCCTCTTGGACACGGTGGTTGCATGTCTTCTAATCGTACAAATGTTTGGATGCATATCGTTAAACTCACTAACAGGTTAGCTCATTTACATTTTTCTGTCGTTTACCTGTCACTGAAAGTCAAATGTATGGTTTGGCTTTCGACTATCCACACGTTTCCATTTCATAGTATTTTCTTTATATTAGTTTATATTTATAAAGGAAAAACGGAAAAATATTTTTATGTGCTTTCTCTATCTGCTTCTTCGAAGCAATCCTTTTTCACATTGAGTTTCGTAAGTTTAGATTAAAATTTGCAGTTTGTATATCATGTACATAAGTAGGATAAGTAAATCTTCATTTTAAACACACCTACAATAGTTACATTATACGCATATACATATATAAATGGTAATTAGTAATTAGTTAGCTATTTCATTTGTTTTATTTTTTTATTTTAGGACTTTTAGATTGGCTACATGAGCCATTAAACCCGTCGGAATGAGTTACACCAAACTGCTTGGGTTATTTAGACAATCTCGGACCAGACTCGTTCTTCCAGTTGACGGACAGTCAATTTCTCCCGTTAACAACAGTGCAAGATCAATTGGAGAAGAGTCAAGACCAATACATGGCTAGGAACAAAAAACATCATTTGGATCATCATTTCCAAGTTGGTGATCGAGTTTGGATGCATATAAGAAAAGACAGGTTAAAAGGGGAAGGTAATAAGATCAAGCCAATCCGATATGGCCCATTTACTATTTTGGAGAATATTGGCACTAATGATTTCTGCTTAGATCTACCAACTTACATGCAGATGTATTCAGTTATAAATGTGGAGAACTTGAAATTATATGAGGCTCCAATGATCATGGATCAAGTCGAGAGTATTCAAGTTCCTTCTGTCGATGATTTTTCTCCTGAGTACTTGGATGAGTTGCGAGAAGATTCCATTCTGGACAGGAAGACGAGGACTTCACGCAGAGGTAATGTGGAGTATTTTATTATGGGTATGAATGGAATCCATCCAAGAAAAGAACGATGGATAGAGATCGGGAAAGTGAGGGAGCAATACCCTCACCTATTTGTTGAGTGATTCAACTTTTGGTGGTCCAAAAGATTCTAGTGGGGAGGATTAATCTAGGAGGATTCAAAATACCTCAAAATTCAAAGGTCTCAAAATTTGATGCAAAGGTTTCCATGATGAAGAGATCGACGACAGATTTCATAGGAAACTTTAACATGCTCAAACAAACTTTGTATGAGAAAGATATCACGATCTGAAGTTTTTTCCAAACATGGAAAAAATGAAGGACATAGGTGACACGTGGTACACCCACATGAGGACACGTGTAAGTCCATACGAAGTGACATGTGGTAGGTTGAGTAGTGGACATGTGGTAGAGGTAGGTGACATGGAAGTTGATTTGGAAGGTGATGTGGCATCCATTTGGTAGGTGACATGTCATTGATGTGACATGGACCAATAAGAGGATGCCACATGGCAGCCTCCGATTGGCTAAGAAGGTTCCATGTTTAAATTGGAAAAGGGGTGGTCGGTTGGGATTGAACCCTCGACCTCCAGGATATAGTCACAACGACTTAACCAACAAACCAATGGTATAACTTGGAAATTATTGCCGAACATTCTCTATTTAAAGTCAATCTTATCATATATGTTAAAGAGGGGAGGTCCACGGGTTTGACCCCACGATCTCCCTATTAACTAATACCAACGAATATCCACTAGCCAACATGGCAAGGCCGTTGTGCTTGGTGGATCCACTAAACAAATCAACTTTGATCTCAAATATTTCATACACCAAAAAATCATAACGTCCGCGTATTCAACTTCGGGTCGATTGGGGCGCCCAAAGCTCTATAACCAGGTAGACTACCAAGAAACTATGGTATTTTATTGTGTACAGAGTGCAATATTAAAGTTTTTAAAGCCAAATTTCTTTTTTATAACTTGATATAAAAACACAAATTTTCCCTCTTAGTGGACAACAAGGGGAGATGAATCCTTTTGCATGGTTTTCAGAGTTCATTGGGCATTAGTAAAGGAGAAGAATGTCTTTGAGATTGAAGATATTTCTGTAATTTCTCATTTGCATCATAATTAAAGAGGCCACTCCATTGGAAGTGGACCCGAAGATGTCGCCCACATTGAGTGAACTCTGTCATCATCTCTTTTTTTCATTCTTATTTCTTTGTTGCTTATTATTATTTCTCATATCCTCTTTATGTATTTCTTCTGTCTTGGTTTCCACACTCTTTTACCTCTATCTATTTCATAAAATGAGAAGAATAGAGCCGTTGGGCTTGAGATGACAAAACAATTATGTATGATCTCCAAGGTGGATTGAACCTGTAAGAAGGGCTTTGTGATGGAACCCATATTATAATGAGGCATAAATAAGCCTAGGATGATTGAATAACTTGCATAATGGGGCATTTAAGTAGCAAGGATAGTAAAATATGAGAGTATTAACAATGCTTGTTAATAAAAAAGTTAAATATCATAATCAAAATGACTGGTAATTTTTGCAAACTTGAAGTTAAGAATATGAGAAGAGGAAAAGGGACCAAGGTTGTTGGTGCCATAACAAAAATAATGCAACCAATGCATTTAACTACAAACAAGATGCATAGATATAATTTGAAGGGAAGGAATTGTTAGAATATGATGGATGTGCTCATTTAACCATAGACAATATCACTATTGTCACCCAACCATAGGCCGAAGCCACCCCCGAGCACCTTAACCTTGACAAAGAATCATTCTGGAAGCAAACCCTAGGCTAGATAGCCAAACAAGATAACACACCTCTCTCTCTCCAAGGATAGTGTACCAAACAAGAGCTGATCAAAGAGTCCAAACCATAACCAAGAGATAGTCCAAGCCAAAACCAAAATCTGCTAGTTGCAGCATCTGCAACGACATCTCTCCTCCAAACTTGTGCACAAACTGGCCAACTGCAGTGCACACAAGTGTTGCTTCTGCAGTTCTGAGAATGCCTGCCGGAATGAAGACTAGCCTCCTGTATTTATACTAAAACTAGCAAACTGCCTGGGCCGAATTCTCATTCTGGGTTCCTATTTACTTAGTATACAATATTTCCTTTAGCCGACTTCTTCTCTTGGAGGCTAATAAACTAATAAAAGTTATCCTCTTGAGCCGACTTGTCTTCTAGGGTTATTATCCAACTAATTACGATTTCTTCTTGCTTCCCAGAATATTCTATTCTCGTCAGGTTTAAACGTGGAGGTAAATACCTCCCGCAGCTACCATAATATCAACACTCCCTCCTAGATAGGGAGATATTGAAGGTAATGGTCCTGGGCACAAACATACCATTCACCCGGTAGCATCAACGTAGTTGTATAGACTATCTCATGATTAGATCATGAGTACCATCATCACTATCAATGTCATCAGCTGCATCATCTCTCGAAACCATACTCCAATTGAGTAATCAAACATGATGCTGGATAAGTCACTCACTCCACAAAGTGACATAAGATCCATTCTTCTAATCTAGACATATGTCCTAGAAGAATAAATTTCCTGAACCATTTTCTGTTTGGGAAATATCTGTCCATTGATCATCCATCTAGCTGATAATCATTTCCAACACTACCGATAGTCTTCAAGGCAATTAGAACAATGTCATTCAATAGAACACAACTGTGTCTATCCATAGTCATACACAACTACAATCCATTGGTACACTGCCACACCAAGTGGCACACAAATACTTGATCAGTGACATGTAGTCACAATTAGTGGAACACATCCACCACAATAGTATACATCTACTGTCCGGAGGCATGCAGTCTCCATAACAATCATATCATCAACCTGCATAGAAAAAATTGTTATGATATAAACTGAATCATATGGGCCATTCTTCCACTCACATTTGTGAGATCTGGAAGAGTATCTGCCCTCAGAAGGTAAAACATCAATGATGGGCTATCTAGACTATTCTTCTCAAGAAAGGAAGAATAACTGTCCTGATTTCTGAGCTTGGACCATTCACCTATCTAGGCCATTCCTCCGACACTAAACAAAGTGCAAGCTGGAGATAATGAATCTTCCCTACGGAATGCCTGTCCCTGATTGTTAAACCTGGACCATTCACCTATTTGGGCCATTCCTCTGGTACTAAACACAGTGCAACATGGAGAGAATGATTTTTCCCTAGAGAATAATTGTCCGAACCATTTCCAAAGGAAATGACTATCCTGCACCAACCTCCAAAAAAAACCATTCTTCGAAACTGCTCACAACTGTGAGCTTCGAAAGAATGACTGCCCGACGAGGCGAACCAATCTTCTTGACCACTACTGAGAGTGACTATCAAGAAGAGAGACTATCCTATACCATTCTCCATGTTAACCACAAGGAGAATCACTGTCTATGGTAAATCAACAATCCATCGAACCACTTTCATTACGAAAATGACCATTCGATCTGGACCATTTTCCGAACTGGAAAATGCCTGTTTGTCAGAAATCTCAAATCGCTTTCTGAACTAGAAAGGAACTGCTCATCCTGGACCATTTTTTGAACTGAAAAATGACTTTCCATAAATCAATAACACATCAGTGCTCCCTCCCAACCTGTGAGTCATCTCTTCCTTTTTCAATCAGGAAGTCGTCTCCACGAGCTCCAGCTTGAGTACTCAAACTCTTTCATCTTGGACAGAGGATTTACCAAAATGTCTTCTTATCTGCTCATCTGTGAAGAGATATATTTGAGAATCACTTTCTCTTTTTTGGACTTCATCACAGAGAGTGTAATTCTTGATCTCAATGTACTTCAGTCTTTCTAGAACACTGGTATTCTTTGAAGGCTTCATATATCTTTGATCAATATAGTATATCATTGTTGGATTCATCTTTTGTTTACTGCTAGCTCATAACATCGTGGCAAGGGTCAAACTGGAACATATCCAAGTGGTACTTCTTCTGCCATCATGAGGGTTTGTCATGGATTAGCAATCCATCATCCTGAGCTTCAGAGTAACCATTATGATACAATATCTTTGTTATAGAAGGTTTTTCACCACGCTTCTGCTGTGCATTGGAGACTCTGCACCAAGTTGTTTGAATCCATACAAGATGTTCTTCCATATGCATACACGGGTCTCTTTTTGGTATAACTCAAAGCCTTGAGGTTTCTCTACATGTAAACTCCAACCCATGGATATTGTAGATGATATACTAGCTCATGTAGAGGTATGTCTTGTTTACTGGAACAAGAAATAATCATAGTCTTCTCCCTCCATCTGGGAGAACCTCTAGTTATGGATCTTGTAATGCTTTCATTAATAAGTCTTCCATACACTGTTCTTCATCAAAACTTTTAGTTCCTCTGCTTGATTTATTTTAGTGAGTTCATGTCAGGCTGATAGTCTTGTGATTCTCGATACACTGACTGGTTGTTCTATCTTTTCTTTCTCTCTTGGAATCTTCATGTTATTCCTCATTTTTCTCTTTAGCTATTGAGTTCATGGAGTTTTCTATAGATTCCATGCTCTGAATATTCCAACTTCTTTCTTTCATCATAGGATCATGTAAGTGGATGGACAACCATGGATTACTTTAAGGCTTCTTTTCGAAGAAGACTTCTTTTGAAGTCACACTGAACACGTACTACTTTTCATGGTTTCTACCATGGATAGATACTTCATCATATTCAATGGATCATATAATTTAGTATTAGCTCCCTCCTAATCCTTGCTTCATACTTGAATGCAAGCTCTTCCTTTGGAATTCTGTAATCATCTCCCTCCAACTAAGACAACCCATGCTTCCGTCTGCATCCTTATTGCCTTCTGCAAAGTGTCATGAGTCCTCTTCTCTTGATTTCTGACTTCTTTCTATCTTTACTTCTTCTAGGAGGTGTGGGCCCATAATGTGTTATAATATAATGGATGTGCTCATTTAACCATAGACAATATCACTATTGTCACCCAAACATAGGACGAAGACACCCCCGAGCACCTTAACCTTGACAAAGAATCATTCCGGAAGCAAACCCTAGGCTAGATAGCCAAACAAGATAACACACCTCTCTCTCCAAGGATAACGTACCAAACAAGAGTTGATTAGAGAGTCCAAACCATAACCAAGAGATAGTCCAAGACAAAATCGAAATCTGCTAGCTGCAGTAGCCGCAATGACAACTATCCTCCAGAATTGCTCACAAGCTGGCCAACTACAGTGCACACAAGTGCTTCTTCTGCAGTTCTGAGAATGCCTGTCAGAATGAAGACTGGCCTCCTGTATTTATACTAAAACTGGCAAACTACCTGGGCTGACTTCTCATTTTGGGTGCCTATTTACTTAGTATATAATATTTCCTTTATCCGACTTCTTCTCTTGGAGGCTAATAACCTAATACAAGTTATCCTCTTGAGCCGACTTCTCTTCTAGTGTTATTATCCAACTAATTAGGGTTTCTTCTTGCTTCCCGAAATATTCTATTCTCATCAGGTTTACAAATGGAGGTAAACACCTCCCACAACTACCATAATATCAACGGGAATCATGGACACTTGGATTAAAAAAATATACCTTAAAGGAAGGATTGCAACAAGAAAATGTTTAGGAGAGGTATGCAAGATACTAGTGAAATGAGAGAGAGTTATAATCATGTTAATAAGTAAAATTTATGTTGTTAATTCCTTGAGTTAGTGAAGGAAAAGAGATGCCATATGAATAATATTCACACTACTGGAAGCTATTGCAGAACCAAGGAGATGAGTCCAATAGTAAATGAATATTGTTGGGATGATATGAAGACAAAGAGTTTTGAATGTATTATATATATATATATATATATATATATATATATATATATATATATATATATATATATATATATATATATATATAAAGGTAGCAATCCAAAGAAAAACATAAGAGTTGCAACTAATAATACAACCTTACTACTTATGAATGGGAAGTAAAAACAATGCATAGAGAGTGGGATGTGTATCTATGCTTATTATTGGTTGCAAATCATAATGGAATTAATGTTTTCTTGGAAAGAAGTCCATACAAAGTCGAAATGGCATAAATGATGGCATTAGAGAGTGCTAGAACATTTCAGAAAATAAAGTTAAACTTGGGGCAGTACTAGCCAACGAAAGAAAGCAAGAAAGGCCAAGTTGGGCTTGACCAAAATTCAGTAAAATGGAGCAACATTTTTGAGAAACAAATATAATCCAAAAGCAACTCAAAATAAGAGAAAAAACTATTTCTATAGTCAAATGTGAGTTGAGGGCAACCTAAGACAAAAATGGAGGTTGCAAGATGCTAAAGAATGGTTGTAGCAATAAATGGTGATTGCAAAATGCTAAAGAATGGTTGTAGCGATAAATGGTGATTGCAAAATGATAAAAAATGGTTATAGAAATAAATGGTGAACATGGCCAACAAGGGAAATGTGACAATAGGGAGTTTCTCACCTTAATTTCATATTTTGTTTTAAAAAGGTTGCATGCTATTAAGAAAGTGGAAAGTTTAAATATTTATATGAATATTGAATTTCTATTTGGGTGAGAAACCTATAGATAATAATTTTCGTGTCACTAGCAGTAGGCCAAGGAATCGTTTCAACTGTAAAACTAAGGAAACCCTCATAATGTATATGGAATTTGAAGGAAATCTTGACTAATCTCTTGCTATGTTGTTTATATTTCTATAGGTTGAGGAGTGTGATTATGTGAAAATAATTAAAGCATATGAATATTGATAAATGCAAGAGACAATATTTGTTAGAATGCATATGCATATTAAAATATAGATATGTAATAATATGCACATAGATGGGCATTTGCATATATGTTGTGACATATGCATTAAGTGTGGCATGGTGACTAATTATGGTTGTTGTTGGTTGTGTGATCAAGAGTGAAAAAGGAAAAAAAGACACTTGTCAAGAGGTGGTGAGAGGATGTTGTAATTTGCCATCAGGCACCACTTGAATAGGTAACATTTAAAATGTTGATGGTAGCCATACATGTATGATGAACCATGCCAATATTATGTGTGGTGAAGGGAATTTAGGTAAGAATTTCTTTAATCCTTTTGGGTATCATAAATGTTTAATGGATGATATTTGAATGCATAAATGTGGCTGATTCCCAAGTGGGGGTATGGTAAAGGTAAGAATAATAGCACATGTAAAATTGTCAAAATATTTGATGCATTCATGAAGTAGAATGCTTGTGTCGAGTTGGTTACGAGAACATAACCCAGGGAATTGAATACTTATGCCCATGATTTGGAAATGAATTCCATGGGAGACAATCATGTGTGAGACCATGTTGTTGTTGGACTTGGGAAAGCCTATATCACTGCACAAATATCTAGTGGTCTCTCAACTTGTATCAATGTTCTAGACTATATCCTTCTTTCCTACATTGAATAACATTGAAGGGAAATGATTTACGAGGGACTATTGAACATATAAAGGAAAGGCCTTTCCTTGTGTTGTGTTTCATTGAAGATAAAATTGTCCAAATGGTTTAATAAGCATCAGGGAGGTGTTGGATAATCTCTCCAAGTTGTCGTGGTGGATTTCCTGATATGATGATACACTATTCTTGAATTAGTGCAATGGTGCATTGAGTGAATTTGGAGAATATGCAAAGTTGTGGTTATGCATATATGAAACTTTGCACATATGTTTGATTGAATTATGTGAATGAATGATGGAAATAGCATTGCATATATAGTGAATAATATTTCATTGTAAATTAAAAAAAAAATTTGTTGACAATTGAAGGTGATTGAATTATTGGTGTGTAATAATTATGTGATCATTTTGTGAATAATTGTAGATATAGAAATGAAAATATTGTATGCATGAATACTCATGTTTTGTTTGGTTGATTGAAATCTCTATGAAGAATGATATATTGCAGTTAAAGTTGTTTTGGATATGGCCATAAGAGTAAGCCCATAATAAACACTGGTTTCTATCACATGCAAAGACCAAGCATTATGAGAAGATTCTTGAAAATATTCTCATAGCTGTTAAATCTGATTTTGTGATGGACTATTCAAAAATTTGATTGAAAATTTGATGATAGTATCTCATGTTAATTGTATGTCTTTGATATAGGTGAGATGATGGATTTATCTAGAAATTATGTATGATGGCTGCTATAATCTTGAAAACATGGGGAGGATGCTACTATGATGACACTAGAACCTTGTACTATGCCTTGTTCACTTTGAGATAATGATTGTTTTGAGGTTGCTTAATGGGATGCCCTAGTATTAAAATTCTGGAATTTTGTGCTCTTCTTGCATGTAAAATCCTTGTTGAATGATGGATTACCCGAGGCACTAATTTGTAGAGAAGGTTATGCCTAAGATTGTCAAGGTGAGTGGTTTCAAGGAAGAGGGGGAACTTGAATGAATTTTGTATGTGAGATTCATGACAAATGTTGGCTTGGATCAAGAGAAAATCTATTTTGGGTGTGTCAAAGAAGACAATAAGTTAAATATCACCTATGGCAGCCATGGGAAGAAAACATATATTTATACAAATAAGCACCATGATAAAATTGAATAGGGTGTCTTGTATTGTCAATATGTGTTCTTCTCTTATGAATTTGGAATTCCTATACATGGAATAATTATGGCATAGAAATGAATATGATGTGCATGCTTCCTTGATGATTGTTGTAGGTATATGCTACAATACTAAGGCGTTGGAAGCAATTCAAGGCGGTGAGAGGAGATGTCATACATCACTATCCAATACAAAAAAATGAATGCAATATTGCATCAGAGAGAATAACATTTCATATGCAACTAAAGAATATAGACATTGTCTCATTGTTGAAAAGAAAGAAGGGCTCACATATGACAGTGTTATTCCAATGAGGGGAATGAAATATCCTATTTTTTACCTTTGAAATATAAAGTGTTAAATCGCGTATTATTGATATGATATTGATTATGTGATGGGAGTCAAGCCATTTGGGTTGAGTTATAATGACCCCATGTTGTAAAAATGTGAAATATATTCTAAAAATTTCTAGTGCATAGCTCAAGGCCAAGGCCTTGACTAGTGAATTCTTGTGAGTTCCAACAATGGGTTAGGCTCATGGTGTGGTCATTATGTTTTTCCACTTTGTTCTTATGTTATGCAAGTGAATTTATAAAAGGGAAATGTATTGGTACAATATCCACCAAAAAGGTTGCTTGAGGAAGCAACATGAGGACCATGATACCACAAAAGGGGAAGAGGAAAGGTGGTGCATAGGTGATTTGACATTAATACTTGTCCTTTGGAGGTACTACCTTTTAACCCATGTTTTCTTGCAAATCTCACACATCGATCTTGACTTGAGTTGTCCTTTTGAAAATTCCCCATGCTTTTTGGGAAGGGTGTACTTCACATGTAGGGATATTTATGTATTGTGAAAAGTTGTGGGAAAATATTCATTCTTCAATTTTTCCATTAGCATTTTCCTGTTCTTGTTACTATGAAGGAATTTGTGTGAAATCATGGTGGTTTATGATTGCAAATGGAAAGATAATTTGATGGAATCACGACTCTTAAGAGCCTATGAAAGTTGGGGACTTACTTTTGAAATATCAGAGGAAGTGTGATGGTCTTGAGGGAAATTCATGGCTGGAATGTTCAAATTAGCTAAAGAAAACACCCATGAACCTGCAACCTTGTTATTGCTACTCATTGATTGTTTGGAGCCAAATGTATCCAAGGGTATTCCTAGTAGGAAACACGTAGTTTGGGATCTTTCTTCCTACATTGAAGAGCGTTGGAAGGGAAGAATATCCTTGGGGGACTATTGGATAAAGAAAGGGAAGGTTTTCTTTGTGTTGTGTAGGGAAGTGGAAGAGAGTACCATGGATGATTGAGGGCCTACAATGCTTAGTAGTGAGGATGCTGGTTTTTTCATGAGAGGAATGGGTTGGTTCGAGTGAGATTATAGCCCTGTAGGAGCTTCCTTCACCCTTGTGGTATCATGACTTGGCTGAGGGGTGGAATTCTTCATTGATTCATAAGATGAATATTCATATCTATTTATGCGTGGAATTCTTTCTACATGTAATCTGTCACATGATTCCATGAGTTTAATGGGTAATGAATGAATTTTGTATATGCAATGTTAATTTCACTGTTATTTTAGATTGCATATGAATTCTATATTCCATTATTATTATAAGTTGAATTTGGCCTAACAATTGGTTATTAGAGAAAATAATTTTTGTATTGAGTACCTAAATAATAAGGGAGGCATCCTAGTACATGACATATTTCCATAGTATCCATCTCAATAGTTTCCTAGTCACAAAAAATCCTCAACTTGGGCCTCTCTTGGCCCAGATTTGTTATCCTTTTGACCAAGATAAACACAAATTTCCCTCAATTAAAATTGTTCCTCCATGAGCCAACTTGGCTTCGATATCAGGTTAAACTACCTACAAAAGTTAGAGATATTGAAGCAATTTGTACATTAAACAAGACTTAAAGAGGGAAATATAGGGAATGAGGAAGTAAAGGAAGAGTCACTCAAACTCTGAATTTTCTAGTTGTACACTTTATATTCCATTGAGTATTTATAAAGATACATAGAATCTCAAATTTGGAATGTACATGGGCAAGTAATATGGAAAGATTCTTTTTTTTTTTTAAAGAGAAGCCATCTTTTTTTATTGGATGGTAAACCCTTGGGAAAATATTGACCCACCCCATGAAATTATAGTACTTTCCAGTGAGGTTGTTAGTGCATAGTGATACGAATGAGTACACAAATCAATATAATTCGTCCTATTTAACAAGGATGTATTGAACCCAAATGACCAAAGGATACAACAATATATGGTACAAGCCCCAAGAAGAGACCAAGACCTCAACTATTAAGGGAGTGAGTTGATACATGGACAAACTCAACCTTTCCACTGAGTCTATTTTTTTCCAATGAGGCAAAGTTCTACCTTGATTCATTCATTTTTTCCCAAAATTTTAGTGATCTCAATCAATATTAAAATGGTCCAAATCCCCAACATGCAAATTTCCATGGCCAAAGTTCCCATTAATCTAGTGGAATTATAACTTTAGGAAAAATTCCTACCAGATTTAGGGAAGCATTTCCACCTGAAAAAGATTGATTTTTTCCACTTATTGATTTACTCCAACTATTAATAGCCACAACTGACAAACCCCATAAAATGGAGGAGCTTATTGGAGGGTAAACCCTTGGGAAATATCGACCCCACCCCATGCAGTTGTAGTAGCTACGAGTGAGGTTGTTGGTTCACAAGGATACATATGAGTACACAAACCAATATAATTAGTCCCATTTAACAAAGGTGGATTGAACCCAAATGCCTGAAGGATACAACAATAGATGGAACAAGGCCCAAGAAGGCACTAAGGCCCCCACTATTAATAGCCACAAATAGAAAACCCCATACAAGAGAGGATCATGTGATGGTACTTTGATTTGTCACTTTTATGGTTGATCTTGTGCTTTAATTTTCATAGATTTTTCCTCCTAGACTCAAGATATTCCTAAAAAAATTATTACTTTTGATGACCAATTTAGATATTTTGATTCATACTTATCTAATCAAATAAAATTTACTTAATCTCAAGTAGGATGTGATATATTCTCGGTCTAAAGTGTTTTTAAAATTTACTTAATCTCAAGTGGGATGTGATATATTCTCGGTTTTAAGTGTTTTTGATGATTATTATGTGATTTTCATTCTTGATCTAACATGGTTTACATGCATGAAATTAGTGCAATCTTGATGAAGGAATTCAACCCTCATGACATTTTATCCTCTTCAATATTTTACCATAGACCAAACAATTGAAAGGGTGAAAAATTTAAGGGATTTTGTCCCCTCATACATTCAGGATTTCCATCACTTGAAGGAAACAATAAATTCCCTAGACAATTTGACCTCATTCATGATCTTGGGATTTGAATCGACAAAGAAGAGAAACAATCCCCTTGAAACAACATGCTAAAAAATAGGAAATTAAAGGACAACTCCAACCAATCAAGGAATTGATTCAATGGGTTGGTAATGACTCTTTTCAAGCATAAATATAATCCCAGCTGATAGAGTAGAATAGTCAAATGTATCATTTCATTTTCTTGATGTTGTTGAAGCTAGTTAAAATTGTATTAGAGAGGTAGAATTTTGTCTTCTTGTTCCATGACATTTTTTAAATAAAGGAGAACATAGTTTACTAATTTTTTCAGTTCTTAAGTGTTCTTAAGAGTTCTAGGAACTTCCTTGAGTAGGGCACACTAAAGGAAAGGATATAAAAACCCTTTTGATTTTTCATTTCTTTCCTTTTGTAACGACCCCTCTGTTACGACAAAAGTAGGGATGTTCAAAAGGTGAATATTTTTTTTTGCGTTAGGGATTTAAAATTGTCACAACATAAATCAATATCATTACATGCGACACATCATCATAATCAATAACGACACAAGCCAATGCATTGATATAAAAATTAGAGACACATGATATATATATATATATATATATATAGAGAGAGAG
>ML790144.1:308553-319335 GCA_009831015.1 Picea engelmannii | reverse complement strand
CCCCAATTTAATGAGAACCAACCCGTGGTTTGAAGGTCCAACAACCATCGACAACAACCAACGCATCACAACCAACACAACTGGTAGTCTAAGAAAGAGGTTTTAATTTTGGAATTAGTAACTTGACAGTGGGAGTTTTAAAGGTTGTGGCTTGAATTCTAAGTCCAAGGATACATGTTTTATTACAAAACTTCCAAGGTAGATCGAACCTCATATCTGGGAAGCAGTTTGGACACTGCTATGCTCCAATGAGTATTAAGGATTGCAGATTAAAATAGAGGCGTAGCGAGCACATCAACGAAGCTTTGGATTAATCAAGCCTGGATATGGTCACCAACAAGGTAATTTACAGTCGAACTTCAATTCCAAGCGATCGAGGGGATGCAGGGTTCCTGCGCCTACACTTCCATCCTTCCCATAACCCGCAATCATAGCATTCCAGGACACCACATTCACCCGTGCATTTCGTCAACAGTTGACGCGCGACCTCTAATCTACCATTTGGCCATATCCTATATAATGCATTTATTGGCACTCGTTTCTTACATGTGTTTTGACAAACACATTGCGCATATGCTCCAAATCCCACACTTTACATATATTATCACAGGTTTAGTCTCCCAATAAGCCTGATTCAACCCTATCTGGGCATGTGGGTAGAACTCTCTTACCCTCTGCAAGAGCTTCGTGTTTATACAGGTCTGCAAGAAGGAACATAATTATGAACACCCAAATGATCGAAAGATATAATTCCTTTGTTTCCCTTTTAGCTATAATGATCGAAAGATATAATGATCGAAAGATATAATTCCAACATAAAATAGCCCTTTTCATCTGTATTGGACTGTATCCGATCTGATTCCATCGATTGAATCGTGGATTTTTCTAGCATAGTAGACACATTGTTTAAGAGTGGATAAAATGCGATGGGTAGCACTCTTCTATTAAAGTGGAGAACGAGTAATGCTCAACCAGTTCTTCTTTATCCTAGCTGACTGGAACTACAAAAATTCAATACGCAGGTGACAATTGAATCTAGAATATTTAGTTTCTTGAAAACTTCTGCTTAATATGTGTTTAGATTATTTGGGTTGGGTTTACATGCAATTGACGCCAAAATGATTTCATAATTGAATTCTATGAAGACTAGCAACGTTCACAAAATGTGGATTGATTCTGCACATTTACCAACATTCTAACTAAGCTTTCAATAACAACTCAGTCAGGTTTGAGAACCCCCTTCCAACAAATTCTGTACATAACTGATACCGAATATATCCAATACAAATTTCAGATTAGACACCGAATACAAGTCACCCATAGCAATGAATAAATAACCCTTACATAACTAATCTAATACTTCAAGGATCAAGAGCATGTTCATTATCTTTTGGTCTAAATTTCTTAGAATTTATATTCAGAAAATTGTGCCTTTAGTTGCCAGGATTTAGGCTTGAAGCACACCATTCCAACAAGACTTGTCAATTTTATACCAAAATTACAACACCTTACAATAATTTAAAAACTACATTCTAATTAAAACTTCATGAAATTCAATCTCAAAATAGGAGTATTGTAACCGAAGAGGACGAAGTCGAAGGTGTTCTTCCACAATGGCACTCCTTTTGAGCTCCCGCTTGCTAACCATAGAGACTTCATCGACACCTCCCAACCAACTCTAGGGGTACTCTTCTTCCCCATTAGCCCCCCAAGCCGCAAAGCATCCGCACAGACAAACAACCAGAAATCCTCTAGCTCCCAGTTTGCCTTGCAAGGTAAAGCCACCACTCTCTCTCAGAATGGGTATCCCAACTCTCACAAGTAAAACCGGTCTAAAATTCTGCAACATAACCAGTGTGATCCCATTTTTCCCTTTAAACCATTTGCTTTATAGGAGTTTCCTTCATGACTATTCCCACTTGCACATTTAATTCACTTTTCAATTAGATAATTTAGAATTAATTCCCCTCGTACACTTGTCACCCTCTCCATAAGTTGCACAAGAAAATTCCATAATTTATTTTAATTAAAAGTCAATTTCCCTCACCTCTCCTAAAAGCGTTTTTTAAATCACTCCTAATTGTCTCTTTATTACCCTTATTTCCAATTAATGACCGACGCCTTACTAAATATGAGTTGAGTTAAAATAGGATTCTTTTCCTAGTTATACTAGTGTTAACTAGACTCTAGATACCTTTCTATGCATACACCTCCCTTCATCTTTATTCCATTCTTACCTTAAATTCCAATTTGGTAATTTCTTGCATATATGTGTATTAAATCAATCTTTAGGTTTATTTTATTTTTCTTAGCTTCTTAAATTGATTTACTTCATTTCTTCATTATTTAATTTATAATTTAGTTTTAGTCTTCTTACTAACTTAGACCTAGGCTTAAATTTTTGAGTAGGCTTAGACTTTCATTTGGGGATTCAAGTAATCATTTCAATCCTTAATTAATTAATTAAATCTGGCAATGCTTAAAGATTTTACAAGGTTTAATTATTCGCCCAAGGTTTTCTAAGCCACCTAGGTTCATTGATTCAAGTGTTACTTTCGTAATGTGCCCTTCAAGATGCACTCCATGCTCCAAGGGTACCACTCACCTTTAACTGGTTTTGGTAGTTGTGCAACCCCTGGAGTCAACACTCCATTCAGGTGACCTTGTGAGAGACTAATGGCTTCTAAGGAATAAGGACCTTTCCTTATTGCACACCCATTAGAAATCTTTGTGAGAGACTGTCTCAGTCTACCCTCATGACATCATAGACCTCTCAAACTAGGTAATTGTTAAACTACAATTCAAGCCACGACGAGAGTGCTAGTAGGCTGTGACAGGGACTCTGCCACACCTCTCCCTTAATGTATGGTCTATTTGCATGGCCCCTTTACTCCTTATGTGAGTTAGATTAGTAAGAAATCGTCAGCCTGCATCCATCAATGGAACACTATCAATGATACATATACAAAGTCAAGCTATAATCTATCATATGTCACATATGCATAAATGAAATACTCAAACCAATACAATCCAGTCCCTGACTCAATTTGGAGTCCAAGGAGGTCCATTGATGCCATCTGTATCCACACTCTATCAATGTCCTGCACACTCAGGGAAAACTCGCCAATAACATCTTGTCAATATGCATATATCAATAACATCAACTCATAACCCATCAACATCATCATAAGAATCCATAAGAAAATCAAACAACCATGTACTATAACCAGATCACATGCATGCAAGTGTCCTCAAAGAATAAGTCGATAACATGTGCTCGCAAGAAAGGGATGTTACATACACCCCCTCTTGTTTTAAACTTCGTCCTGAAGTTGTACAGTATATAAAATGCAGTAATAAAGGTGTCTGACAATATCTATATGTATAATCTATCAAATAAGTAAGGAAATTGCTGGCGCATATCATATGCGTCCTCCTAGGTAGCCGAGTGTGGAATATAATTGTCCCACTGGACCTTGACCTGATCGACTGTTCGACGTCATAGTTGTCGAATGCGATGGTACAGAATGCGGATTGGCTCTATCGAGAGTGCACCCTCATCCGACACTTGGAATGAACTCATGTCAATCACACGTGTAGGATTACTAACATAATGTCTCAAAACATATACATGAAAAACATCGTGCATACGCCTCAAGGATCATGCAAGGCTAGTCGATAGGCCACATGCCCCTTCCTTTCCACAACTTATAAAGGTCCCACAAACCTAGGAGATAGTTTATCTCCCTTCCCAAACTAGATCGAACTCTTGTGCGGTTTCACCCATAGGAGAACTCGGTCGCCAACTTCATAATTGCGGTCAATGTGATGCGCATCAACGTAACTCTTTTGCCGATCTTGCACTTCTTTAATCCTTTATCTTATCATTTTCATTTGTTCTTCCATCTCTTGGATCGCTTCTGGTCCTACCAAGGCCCTATCCTCAAGTCGATCCAAGCTAAATGGCATCTGACACGGTCACCCGTAAAGAAACTCAAACGGTGCCATCTTAATGGTACTTTGATAGCTGTTGTTCTATGTAAACTCTACCAGTGGAAAAAAATCTTCCCAACATTTCTATTGGTCCATCATATACATACTCAACAGATCTTCCAATATTTGGTTCGTTCTTTCCGTCTGCCCATTTTTGAGGCTTAAAATCACAACGATGAATACTGCTCGCAAATGATTTCCAAGCTCTATTATTTATTTATAATAACAATAATAAACTAGTAGGTGGGACCCCCTTATAGACTAGTGGCGCTATGATGGATGCGTGCACTCATATTTTGGTTTGTTGTTATAATGATGCCAACATATTCTTCTACAATGGATGATTCAAGTCATGGTTTTATTTGTCATGGAGATATAAGATGGTTGGTTGATTATGTTATGGCTAGATGGTTTTGATGGTCACTCTTAACTCATGGCAGTACTATGGATAAAAGGATTTTTTTTCTACAGGTGATATGTTTATGCATTAAACATTGATTGATTATTTTATATATGATTTCATGCAAAAGGATAATGTGATGATGTGGAAGCTTAAACAAAAAGGAAAAGAGATTAAATACAATCCCTAAGGTTATATGTGATTGACACAAAATAAGGTGTATGGACCTTGCTGCTAGACTTATGTGCTTGATTAAAGGATTATTTGTTAGGGATATATGGTAACATTATAACATATGGTTGTTGTTAATATTTTTGAAATATCTTAGGGTGGCGCACTATGCAATGGATATTTGTTTGAATTAATGGTTGATGTTATGATGTATGGGCTATCTTGTACGTTGAATTGAATAGGGTCGTGGAAGGAAGCGACATGCATTTATTTCACGTCACTCAAACAACCCTCGAGCCCGTCACCCTAGCCATACCCGCATTTGGTTTTTCGGCTCTGGTGGTTGTGGATGCTCTGCGATTTCTAGTTGTGAAAGGAAATACAGTCCAACTCTTTCCCTCAAGAAAGATTTCTAGGTATGGTTCCTTTATTTTCCATCCATGATAGTTCCTTTGTGTTATGAATCGATTTTTGGCTCAGAATTGCATGAGGTCTGTGTTTTTCTTAAGTTTTTTGACTGTGTATCAGTGATGTGCTTATCGTTTCTTCGGTGAATCCTTTGGACTGTTGGCATTTTAAAGAAAAGGAATGTATTTTCATGTTGTGTGTAGCGTGTGCATTAGTTTATTGGTTAAAATATGGGGCTTTGGTCTGGTTCTCTATGGAAATTATAATGTCGCAAGCTCTGGTTCTTGGTGCGTGGGTTTTACAACCAGTCTTGGAGTTGATTTGCTATCACTCCTTTTCGTCTCAGTCGTTGTTATGTTTCGTTCCTCCGGGTTGCAATGCAATTGTTAAGAGTTGGAGTGTTCTTTCTTTATTCTAGCTGAACCTCGAGTTGTCTTTTGTCATGGAATTGATTCACTATCAACAATGATGTAAAGCATTGGACAGTCAGGTCTTGGGAATCACCCATAATTTTAAATGGAACTTGTTTAGTTTTGGTTGGCCATGGGTTGCGTTCAGTCATTCTCTTCACAATATTTTAAGCATTCACTTCCTCTCATCTCCATTGGAGTGGCTGACTGTTATGTTTTGGTAATCCTCATTGTCAAGATTTTGGGTTAAAAGTTTTGCATCTGTGGTGATTTTAAAAGGAGCACGAGTATATGTGTTTTCAAAGACTCTTTCTTGATTGAACCATCTCTTGCTACCTCTCTACAATAAAAAAAAAGGCACGAATTGTCTGTGTTTCAAAGACTATCTCATGTGGTCGAGATATTTGTTATTACTTCCCTTGCTGTGTTAAACCCTAACACAATCTTGGTCTCCTCAAGGATTAGAGACACTTGTGTGTTCTTGGTTCTGCTTCTCCTCGGGCACGACTTGGTTCTATTTCTCCTCGGGCACTATTTGGCTCTGCTTTTGTTGGGAATTTCTTCTAAAGGAAGTCTCTACATGTTCAATTTTCAAAAATCTCAGGCTAAGAGTTGCATGTTATTGATTAAATGCCATTTTCAAATTAGGATTTGTGTTGATTATATATATATATATATATATATATAAACGTTTGTGTGTGATTGAATCGGGGCCCGATTATGAGTTTTAATGCAAATAAATTATGGAAATTAGTGTTGGAAAGTTGACAGTTGGAGGTCAATATTGGGCCTATTCTTATTCAAGTTTAAGAAATAAATGATTGGATGTGGATGGTTGGAATCACTGTGTATATTTCTATTTTGTTTTAAAAGGAAAGGGGTTAGCATTGGAACATGAAAGACTGTGGCTTGAAGGGTTATAATTATGGAATTGGCGATGATGTTATTATGTTGTTGCATAGATATTGTATAGATGCAAATGCTACTATAATTGAAGTATTTTGGGCATATGAATTGTCTTTTATTTGAAGTCAGCAAGCATTCTGTCTGTAATTAAGGGACAATTAAATGATTTTGGTTTTAAAGTGGATGCTTATTGGATTGTGGGTCTGAACAGAGTTATGGTTGTTTTTTGATTTAATTTATTTTTTATGAACAATATATGTATTATTCCCTCTCATACTATCACTTTTTCGCTCATTATACCCCCCTCATGATCCCAGTTTCATTTTTACATGCCCTGTTCTATAAATTAAATTAAAAACTCTGTATGGTAGTGGCAAAAGATATGACACATAAATGGGTCGCAATTGATATATTTTGGTATTGATTGCTAAGTTAGTTATTTAATGAATTGTTGAGAAATACTCGTGTTTTTATTCTCTTCCATGCTACCACTTTTTCGCTCATTACAATCCTTCCAGATGTCCCATGAAACCTATTCCACCCCCTGCTCACTTGGCAATTATTAAATAATTTATTATGGATTGAATTGCATGGGCCTTATGTCAATTTATGAGCCAAACTTTGTTTTATATAAACAAAATGTCATCTATGGTCTATTAAGGGCTAGTTACTAATGAATTGTTGCATATAGGATGAGTTTTTTCAACAGAGGCAGTCATGGAAAAAACAATAGAGGAAGAGGTAAGTGGAACAGAGGGCCTAGAAGGCCTAGATTCTCAATTCATTTTGATGCTGACCCCCAAGAGTTGAACCAACTGTTTCAAGATATGTTCTTCAATTGGATTGGGCAAGGGATAGTTCAACCCTGACCAGAGAGACCTCCCTTCTAGCCTCAAAATATCCCTAGTATTTCTATGCCTCCTCATGTATCCATGCAACCAGAAGTTCCTGAAAATGATGGATGGAAGGAGATTGTCAATCTGGCAGTCTCCCACCATCGTGGCTGGCCCAACTTGTCATTTCCTCTTCCTCCACTTGTAAATCCTAATGTTCAAATTTCCCCTGTGCATTCATCTATTCAGTCCTCTCATGCTAGAAAATGACTTAAAACTAATGTCCCCCATGTGCAAGACAAAGGTAAAGTTGTTGCCTCCCCTTCATCTCCTTCAAATGATTCATCAAAATCATTGTCCTCCCGTATGCCTCTGAAGGACGATTTTTCCCATGTTATTAGTGAGATTAAGCCTCAAGGTTCGAATCAACCTAAGGCTAATTCTAGGAAGTCCAAAGGGGACAACAATGATAGAATAAGGATTGCCTCTCAAAGTGGCAAATATGGATTTTAATTTATGTGTTTATGATTAAGTTATTGAAGACAATGGTCTGCAGAAAGTTTTGGACATCAAGCTATTTTTTTGGATAATGTGAATATTTACATATTTTGGATATGATTTGAAATATTTCTGATATTTAATATTCAAATTTTGGAAATATTTATGGGAGATACAAGACGATATGTGTTTAAATGATTATCTAAATTGTGTTTATTTTTGTAAATAATAAAAAAGGGAGTCATAGGGGTCCTACCTAATTAGTTATTATTAAATAAAGACCCTTAATTATTATTATTATTACTTCCCCTAAATTAAAATTAGTTAAGTTTAATTAACTTAACTAAAGAAAGTAGTTGAACTACTTCAACTTATTTGGAATGCATACAAGCCAAATGAAAAGGAAGAACAAGGGGAGAATAGAAGGAGAAAGCAATACTAAGGGTCCTATTGTAGACAACAAGGTTCAAAGATGAGTCATATCATTCGGATGCTTGTTTTAGAGAGTCAAATTGGCAATACTCTGTGGCAAGATGATCCATATTATAAAGTTCAGTTTTTACTTCTTGTCAGTGTCCTTTTGTATGGTTTTCATCGGGGATTTCTAAATTAGACTTTGGTCCATGCCCTCACATGGATTTTTGTAAAGAGAAAAATAATTTTGATTTCTTGGAATGAAATAAAGCATATTGCTATTCCATCTCATTTGTGTGTATCTGTGACTTGGCTACTTTTGCTTTTGATCTCCACATTTATTTTTTGTAATATGTATATTTTCATAAAATTATATAAAATTTAAAGTTATTTTGCAACATTCTTTTCATAAAGAGAATCATCCTAAACACTTGTAATCAATACTTGTGGATTGGGAAAATATTTTTGAGGCTATAAACATCGGGTGATATTGTCGATTATCTTGTCTTATCCAGGAGATATTCAAAAATGTTTGAGTAAGATAATTCATATCTTTGCCTCAACATTGTCTTAGGGTGATATGTTGTACTGAAGTTCAGTGGTGTCCCCAAAGCCTCTTGGAAACTGGTCCAAAAACGTCCTGTAAACACCGATCCTATATCATATATGATCCTTTTTGGCATGCCATGTAACCTCACAATATCGTTGATAAAAACTTAATATATGTTTGGCACTTGATACATCATATTCACATGAACAAAATGTGCACTCTTCATCAGAGTGTCAACTACCACGAAAAGTGAGTTGAGCATCCTTGCCATCAATGACAATCCAACCATAAATTCCATTGAAATGACCTCCCATTTCGATTTTGGAATAGTGGGTGGTTGTAGTAATCTTGCCATATGTCTATGTTCATCCTTCACTTGTTGACATTCTAGACATCTCGCCATGTAGCTAACTATATCCACCTTCATTACTTTCAAAAAGAATAATGGATTAAGGTCTTCCCTCATCTTTGTGACTCCCGGGTGAGCCATGTACACTTCTCTATGAGCTTGATTAAGATCGAAATTATCAATTTGTCATTAGGCAGTACATAAATCCGATTATTACACCTCATCAATCCATCGTTGTCCAATGTATAACCTTCAAAATTTGGTACCATCATGGTGTCTTGTCCAATATTTTCCTTAACCTCTTTATACCAGCCATCGTCGAACTGTATAGTTAGAATATTTTCCCGAAGATTCGTCTGAAGAGGTATCACCAAAAATATGCGTGGTCTCTGACTCAACGCTTCTGCCACTCTATTCACTATTTCTTTTTATGTAAGTAATCTCAAAATCGTATTTTCCAAGCAATTCTGACCAATGCCTTTGTTGTGTGTACAAGTCACTCTGCGTAAATATGTGCTGCAATCCACAATAATCTTTTTTTAGTTCAAATTTTTGTCCAATTGATCAGGGGATCAAATTTTGCTCAATTTTCAAAGTGCTCAGAATGCGACAAAAACAGTGCCATTGTGTCCGTCTCATCTTCCTGATTCCGACGGTATATTTACTTTGTCAAATGGACGCCGTATGGAGGAGATATTGCGATCTGTTCGCCAAGCCAAAAAGGCAAAAATTTGATGCTGACTATACCTGTCCGTACAGTCTGTACGGTGACGTGGTAGGGTCATATAGGCCATACAATGATGACGTGGCAATTGTTTATTGGTTGATTGCTGGCGAGTCGGGTGTTGACACGTGTCCGGTTGGTGGCAAATGATATGAGGACACGTGGCCCAATCCATGGGCGCCATGTATCCCCCTCATTATTTGGTTTATGTGTTATATAAAATGTAATGGGAGTCCGCGGGGTTCGACCCCCAGACCTCCCCTCCAATGTAAAGACTTCACAACATTCCGCTAAACACTATGCCGGCTTTGTTCCTTGTTTCATATATTTAAGCTTGATTGTTGTATTCAATGGAAAGGGGGGCGGGCCGGGGCTTAGCCCCAACCCGTGGTTTCATACCACAACATATGACCATGTTATATGTAATATAGCCGACCATTTTGTATGCACGCGAGGTTTGAAACATGGCCTATGGTCGTATACCCTATGACATATGACCCCGAGTTGGAGTGCGGGAGTTACACAGTTGGAGCGGTTCAATGAACTAACCACCTATTTGCAAAACCTACGGACATATGCACCATACGCCCAGGTGCCGAGGTGGTTAGGGGCTGGCGCACCCTTAACCGTCCTATGGTTTGCACCGTTGGCGCGGTTGCGCTCGGTGCTAGGTTTTTGCGCTTTAAAATGCGTGTGAGCTAGGTTCAATCAAGGAGGGTGCGAATTGTAGAACCAGAGACAACAAGTTTGAGAAGGAGACTTCCAGGAGGCCTATCTTTCTCATTTTTCGACCGATTGAGGTGCCGAAAGAGCCCAGACAGGGGTTTTGGGACGCTGGGAAGCCATTGGAGCAGTCAATTTGTCAGTTTGAGCATTGTAAGACATGTTTTTGAGCACTTTTTGAGCAATTAATAATAATGATCCATTGGAAGCTGGACCATGAGATGTAGCCCATAAGAGGGGTGAACTCCTTTATCAATTGTTGTGTTTTATGTCTGCTGTTCAATATTTATGCTGCTGTCTATGTGTAATTTGCATAAGTAATCCTTTAATTTATGTGTTGCAAACTGATCCATTTGCTTTAAACACATAACATTTCACTTGCAATAAGTTTTCAAGTTTTTCA
>ML790144.1:288813-304319 GCA_009831015.1 Picea engelmannii | reverse complement strand
CAATTTTCAAAGTGCTCAGAATGCGACGGAAACAGTTCCATTGCGTCTGTCTCGTCTTCCTGATTCTGGTGGTATATTTACTTTGTCAAATGGACGCCATATAGAGGAGATATCGCGATCTGTTCGCCAAGCCAAACAGGCAAAAATTTGATGCTGACTGTACCTGTCCGTATAGTCCGTACGGTGACGTGGCAGGGTCGTACAAGCCGTACGGTGGTGATGTGGCAGTTGTTTATTGGTTGATTGTTGGTGAGTCGGGTGTTGACACGTGTCCGGTTTGTGGCAAATGATATGAGGACACGTGGCCCAATCCATGGGCGCCATGTGTCCCCCTCATTTTTTGGTTTATGTGTTATATAAAATGTAATGGGAGTCCGCGGGGTTCGACCCCCGAACCTCCCCTCCAATGTAAAGACTTCACAACATTCCGCTAACCATTATGCCGGCTTTGTTCCTTGTTTCATATATCCACGCGCCTATATTTAAACTTGATTGTTGTATTCAATGGAAAGGGGGGCAAGCCGGGGCTTAGCCCCGACCCGTGGTTTCATACCACAACATATGACCATGTTATATGTAATATAGCCGACCATTTGGTATGCGCGCGGGGTTTGAAACATGGCCTATGGTCGTATACCCTATGACATATGACCCCGAGTTGGAGCGCGGGAGTTACACAGTTGGAGTGGTTCAACGAACTAACCACCTATTTGCAAAACCTACGGTCATATGCGCCATACGCCCAGGTGCCGAGGCGGTTAGGGGTTGGCGCGCCCTTAATCATCCTACGGTTTGCACCATTGGTGCGGTTGCACCCGGTGCTGGGTTTTTTCACTTTAAAATGCGTGTGAGCCAGGTTCAATCAAGGAGGGTGCGAATTGTAGAACCAAAGACAACAAGTTTGAGAAGGAGACTTCCAGGAAGCCTATCTTTCTCATTTTTCGACCGATTGAGGTGCCGAAAGAGCCCAGACAGGGGTTTTGGGACGCTGGGAAGCCATTGGAGCAGTCAATTTGTCAGTTTGAGCATTGTAAGACATGTTTTTGAGCACTTTTTGAGCAATTAATAATAATGATCCATTGGAAGTTGGACCAGGAGATGTAGCCCATAAGAGGGGTGAACTCCTTTATCAATTATTGTGTTTTATGTCTGCTGTTCAATATTTATGCTGTTGTCTATGTGTAATTTGCATAAGTAATCCTTTAATTTATGTGTTGCAAACTGATCCATTTGCTTTAAACACATAACATTTCACTTGCAATAAGTTTTCAAGTTTTTCAAGTCTTCTTCAATTTTAGATCACCAATCAAATAGTATCTCCACAAGGCATACACAATGGCCAGTAACTCCAAATCATGTGTTTCTTAGTTCTCCTCATGCTTTCTTAATTTCCTTGAGATGTAATCAATCACTCAACCATCTTACATCAAGACTCCTCCCAAGCCTTCCTTGGATGCGTTTGTGCATACCAAGAATTCCTTGTCCATGTCGGGGGATTTTAGTATCAATGCTATCGTCAACAACCCCTTGAGCCTTTGAAATTCTTCCACACACTTCTTGGTCCATACAAACTTCTTGTTTTTCTTCAATGATTCCATGATCGGATTTGCTATCTTCAAAAAACCTTCGATGAACCATCGGTAATATCCCACTAAACTCATAAATCTGCGTACTTCCGATACGTTTGTCGGCGTAGGCCATTCCATAATAGCCTCCACCTTCGCTGTATCCACAACGATGACTTCTTCGGAGATAACATGCCCTAACTAATGAATCCTCGATTGGTAAAAAGAGCATTCGACAGTTTCTCATAGAATTTGTTTTCATGTAAATACTGTAGTACTAAGCGCAAATGTTGCTCATGTTCTTCTGTCGTCTGAGAATATATCTATATGTCATCAATGAATACTTGAAAAAACTTGTCCAAGTATTCACAGAACACCCCATTCATCAAGCTCATGAATACCCCCAGGGAATTTGTCAGTCCAAACGGTAAAACGACAAACTCATAGTGTCTAAATATCATCTTGAGTGTGGTCTTAGGAATATCTTCCTCTTTAATTCATAACTGGTGATAAACTGATCTCAATTCAATCTTTGAAAACATCATCGCACCTTTCATTTGATCAAACAAATCGTCTATTCTTGGAAACAGATACTGGTTCTTGATCGTTTCCTTGTTCAATTGACGGTAGTCAATACAAAGTCTCCATGACCCATGATTCTTTCTTATGAAAATAACTGGTGCACCCCAAGGTGGAACGCTTGGACATATAAGTCCTAGGTCCAACAACTCCTTCAGTTTCATTTTTAACTCCTGTAAATTAGGTGTTGACATCCGATAAGGAATTCTTACTATCGGTTTGGTTCCAGGTTTCAAGTTGATTGTGAATTCCAACTATCTTTTGAGTGGCAATCTTGGTAACTCTTCTGGAAACATGTAAAAAAACTCTCGTAATACCGGAAGGTTTTCTAATCCTTCCTCCTTTCCCTTGTCGTTTAGCGTTAAGATTGCATATAAATTACATCCTTTGTGCATGCTATTTTGTAGCTATAAGGAAGAAATGAACCTCAAGGGCACTCCCTGGTTTCTTCCTACAATCAATCTTCTATGTCCTTCATCCTCGGTTAAACTAAATTGTTTCGTCTTACAATTGAGTATTGTATCATGCAATTCCAACCAGTCCATACCGATCATGATGTCATAAGATCCTGAGATCATGGCGTATATGTCAGACTTCGTTAAAAAATATCCCAAGGTAATGCGATAGTTTGTAACCTTTCCCACAACCTTTTGTTTGGCACACGAAGCCATTTCTATGTATTTAAACTCATCCTGCTCAACTTCCTTTACCTTAATTCCTTTCAACGTTGCACTAGAATAAAGCTATATGTAGCACTGGGAGCTATCAAAATACTAAATTTTGGTCGACGATGGTACTTGATGTCTCAAGCACAGTGGACCGGTGCTCGGCCTGACAATTATTCACCATGACAGGAATCCTTCAAGCCTTGCCCAAATATCCAACTGTAGTGTGTCCTATTGACCCAACCGCTCTGGCCTTCTCAACTAGACAACATCGCTGGTAATGTGGCTCTCCACATGCCCAACATCTGGTCTTCAGTCAAGTATTCCTGGTCCCCAAAGTAGAAGCCGATGGCCTACCGACCTGAGATCCTAGTCTGTTCAGCTGAACAGGCCTAAAAGTTGGTCTTCCAGGAGTCCTTCCCTATCCCCTGCTGGTCAGCTCTTCCTCAGCTATGAGGGCCTTATGGACTGCATCATGCAACATCTGAGACATTAGAATCCTCATCTTTGCATGAATTTTGAAGTTAAGGTCAAAGACAAACTTGTTGACCTTTAACTTCTCGTTGTTCAGATGTGGAGCATACCTAAGAAACTCCATGAATCGGGCCTCATACTCGGGCACTGTATGACCACTTTGTCAGAAGGCATTGAGCTCATTGAGCTGGCACTAAATGAATTCCTCTGATAAGTACCTCTTCTAGAACCGCTCCTCGAACAATTCCCATGACACGTCTTCGACGACCATGTTTAGTTGAGGTAGGAGCATCTTCCACCATAGAAGAGCACTCCCCTTCAACTGAAATACCGCCATGCAGACCTTCATGTTGGAGGTGTAATCACGAAGTGCGAAGAACATCGCCATTCTCTCCAACCATGCCTCGACGTTTGAGCCACTCATGGCACCCATGAACTTGGGAAACTTAACCTTCTCAATTTCTCTGTGAATATTACCACTGCCACCTGGAGCACGTTGTGGACCATCACTGGGTACAAGCACCCTATAGCCTCATCTATATCTAGTTGGTTAATCAAGGCCTCTGACATCCTCTGGTAGGACCTCATCAGACCAACCAAATCCCCCAAAACCATCTGCTCCTTCCCATTGACTTGTTCTTCTCCTTGGGGGTTATACCCCTCCAACGTGGATGCAACTAGAGGCGTCACACCTTTTCCCCTAACACCATGTCATCTACCTCCACGACGTCCTCTATCCAAGATTACCGGAACAAACAATTTCAATTTAATTAGCGATAGGTTATTAATCAAGTGTTTAATACAGTAGAAGGAATAATGATTCCCAAGTCGCAGGGTTGAACTCGCTCTGATACCATATGTAACGACCCCTCCATTACAACAACAATAGGGATGTATAAAGGGTAAATATTATTTTTTTGCATTAGAGATTTAAAATCTTTACAACATAAATCAGTAGCATTATATGCGACACATCATCGTAATCAATAACAACACAAGACAACGCATTAATATTAAAATTAATGACACATGATCAACACACACACACATAGTGACGTAGTTCTACACATCACAATCAACTTAAGAAAAATATAAATAATGATTAACCATATCACTAAATAAATAAGGAACTACCCACCCAACCTATCTTGCATGGTTAGGACCTTCAAGACACATAAGCAACGCTCAAGCCCAGGATTCATCCGATTTATTTTGACCATTTAACGTCTCAGGGCTGGCGAATGTTCTGAGGAACAAGGAGGTGTCTAAATCTAGCTAATCCAATCAAGTCGAAAATCATCTAGATCAATCAAACAATCAATCAATCTTAATCATCAATTATTCATGGCACCAGAGTAATCATCAACTTTATTTTCATGGTGCATGAGTAATCTAATCCTTTAATTATTCATACATTAACATTATTCCAATGCGCGCGAGTAATCCAATTATCACAAATCAACATTAATTTCATGGAGAAAGAGTAATCATCAATTCTATTTCCAGGGCGCAACACTAAAACAAGCATCATAAGAATTTATCAATTTTCATGGATATGCAAGGAAAATCTAATTTACTTAATCAACATCAAGCATTAATTGAGCACAAGGTTAAGTAAGGTAATGATACATGAAAATAATAAAACCACAAGAGCATAAGTATATCCTCATATTATATAAGGATCTAATTACGCCTATTAAGGCAATTGCCCAAAATCAAGTTCATACAAGTCGAGCATCATTATCAATACCTCTAGCTACCTTAACAAGTATGAACTTCATGTAGCTAGACTATTTATCTTTTAAAAGGACTTGTCTCAATTAAGCAGTCAAACGATAATTTTATCACTAAATTCGTAACCATTTTCCAGGTACCATAAAGAGATCAACTTATTTAAATAATCAATAGAAGTCAAAGGGGATTCACAAATCCATTAAAGGAAATTAAGTAGATCAACATCTATTAGTAAAATATAATTCACATATATCTTGTGCATCCAAAGAAAACCTAAGAAGATCATGGCATAATAAGTAATGGAATGAGGACTTTAAAATCCTACTAGGTGTCTTAAAGAGGTAAATTAATTTATCATGCCACAAGGTAAGAATACTACTTCACATAACCAATTGTAAGGAAGGGAGAGAAAACCCAAACCTATTGAGAAATAGAATACAAGGATTTTAAATTAAAAGGGTATCTAATGGTAAGAGCCCAAGGTGCTCAAATCCCTTGAAGCAAACACGAGAATTCAATATTACCTTCCATTCCGGATAAATATTCTTGAGCAACACTTAATAATATATATTAGGGAGTCAATACTAATTAATAATTATTCTGGAGCAGTACTTGCTAGTATAAGGAATCATAACAATGGCACAATTATTTTAAGGGCTATAAACATTACATATATATGTAATCCAAATTTAACTCACCTGCCTAACTAAGAGGACCATAAGTCAACTCAAGGAGCATCATAACTAAGATTTAACATTAGTAAAATATTTGTGCTTCCCCGGCCAACCCCCCCAAATTTAATGAGAACCAACTTGTAGTTTGAAGGTCCAACGACCATCGAAAACAACCAACGCATCACAGCCAACTCAACTGAGAGTCTAAGCAAGAGGTTTTAATTTCAGAATTAGTAACTTGACAGTGGGAGTTTTAAAGGCTATGGCTCGAATTCTAAGTCCAGGGATACTCGTTTTATTACAAAACTTCCAGGGTAGATCGAACCTCATATCTGAGAAGCAGTTTGGACGCTAATACCCTCCAATGAGTATTAAAGATTGCAGATTAAAATATAGGTGCAACGAGCACATCAACGAAGCTCTGGATTAATCAAGCCTGGCTATGGTCACCGACAAGGTAATTTCCAGTCGAACTTCAATTCCAAGAGATCGAGGGGATGCAGGGTTCCTGTGCCTGCACTACCATCCTTAACATAACCCATAGTCACAACATTCCAGGACACCACATTCACTCAGGAATTACGTCAAAATTTGATGCGCGACCTCTAATCTACCATTTGGCCATATCCTATATAACGCAAAAGTTGGCACTCATTTCTTACATGTGTTTTGACAAACACATCGCGTGCATGATCCAACTCCCACACTTCACATATATTATCACAGGTTTAGTCTCCCAACAAACCCGACTCAACCATGTCTGAGCATGTGGGTAGAACTCTCTTACCCTCTGCAAGAGCTTCGTGTTTATACAAGTCTGCAAGAAGGAACATAATTATGAGCATACAACTGGTCAGAAGATATAATTCTTTTACTGCCCTCTTAGCTGCACATTTTGCCAACATAAATCACCCTTTTCGCCTGTAATGGACTGTATCCGATCTAATGCCATCGATTGAATCCCATCTTTTTCCAGCGTAGTAGACACATTGTTTAAGAGTGGATAAAATGAGATGGGTAACACTCTTGGATTGAAGTGGAGAACGAGTAATGCTCCACCAGTTTTTCTTCATCCTAGGAGCTACAAAAATTCATTACCCAAGTGACAATTGAATATAGAATATTTAGTTTCTTGAAAGCTTCCGCTTAAGACGTGTTTAGTTTATTTGGGTGGGGTTTACATGGAACTGACGCCCAAACGATTTCATAATTGAATTCTATGAAGACTAGCAACGTTCAAAAAATGTCGATCGATTCCGCAAATTTCCCAGCATTCTAACTATAAGGTTTCAATAACAACTCAGTCAGTTTTGAGAACCCCCTTCCAGCAAATTCCATACATAACAGATACCGAATATATCCAACTCCCACACTTCACATATATTATCACAGGTTTAGTCTCCCAACAAGCCTGGCTCAACCCTGTCTGAGCATGTGAGTAGAACTTTCTTACCCTCTGCAAGAGCTTCATGTTTATACAGGTTTGTAAGAAGGAACATAATTATGAACACCCAACTGATCGAAAGATATAAATCCTTCGTTTCCCTTCTAGCTGTGCATTTTTCCAACATAAAATCACCCTTTTCGCCTGTAATGGACTGTATCCAATCTGATTTCATCGATTGAATTGCATACTTTTCCAGCGTAGTAGACACATTGTTTAAGAGTGGATAAAATGCGATGGGTAACACTCTTGTATTAAAGTGGAGAACGAGTAATTCTCCACCAACTTTTCTTCATCCTAGCTGACAACTGACAATTGAATCTAAATTCATTACCCAAGTGACAATTGAATCTAGAATATTTAGTTTCTTGAAAAATTCCACTTAATATGTGTTTAGTTTATTTGGGTGGGGTTTACATGCAACCGATGCCAAAACGCTTTCATAATTGAATTCTATGAAGACTAGCAACGTTCACAAAATGTGGATCGATTCCACACATTTCCCAACATTCTAACTAAGCTTTAAATAACAACTCAGTCAGGTTTGAGAACCCCCTTCCAACAAATTCTGTACATAACCGATACCGAATATATCCAATACAAATTTCAGATCAGACACCGAATACAAGTCACCCATAGCAATGAATAAATAACCCTTACATAACTAATCTAATACTTCAAGGATCAAGAGCATGTTCATTATCTTTCGGTCTAAATTTCTTAGAATTTATATTCAGAAAATTGTGCTTTAGTTGCAAGGATTTAGGCTTGAAGCACACCATTCCAACAATACTGGTCAATTTTATACCAGAATTATAACACCTTATAATAATTTAAAAAATAGATTCTAATTAAAACTTCATGAAATTCAATCTCAGAATAGGAGTATCGTAACCAAAGACGACAAAGTTGAAGATGTTCTTCCACAATGGCGCTCCTTTCGACCTCCCGCTTGTTAATCATAGAGACTTCACCGGTACCTCCCACCCTACACTAGGGGTACTCTTCTTCCCCCTTAGCTCCCCGGGCCACAAAGAGGCCGCACACACACACACAACTAGAAATCCTCTAGCTCCCACCTCGCCTCGCAAGGTAGAGCCACCACTCTCTCTCAAGATGGGTATCCCAACACTCACAAGTAAAACCAATCCAAAATTATGCAACATAACCTTACCCATAACCAGTGTGATCCCCTTTTTCCCTTTAAACCATTTGCTTTATATGAGTTTCCTTCATGACTATTCCCACTTGCACATTTAATTCACTTTTCTATTAGATAATTTAGAATTAATTTCCCCCATACACTTGTCACCCTCTCCATAAGTTGCACAATAAAATTCCGTAATTCATTTTAATTAAAAGTCAATTTACCTCACCTCTCCTAAAAATGCTCTTTAAATCACTCCTAGTTGCCTCTTTATTCCCCTTATTTCCAATTAATTATTGACGCCTTACTAAATCTGAGTTGAGTTAAATAAGATTCTTCTCCTAGTTAAACTAGTGTTAACTAGACTCTAGATACTTTTCTATGTGCACACCTCCCTTCAACTTTATTCCATTCTTACCTTAAATTCCAATTTGGTAATTTCTTGCATATATGTGTATTTAATCAATATTTAGGTTTATTTATATTTCTTAGCTTCTTAAATTGATTTACTTCATCCCCTCATTATTTAATTTATAATAGTCTTCTTACTAACTTAGACTTGGTCTTAAATTTTTTATTAGGCTTAGACTTTCATTTGGGGATTCAAGTAATCATTTCAATCCTTAATTAATTAATTAAATCCGACAATGCTTAAAGATTTTACAAGGTTTAATTATTTTCCCAAGGTTTTCTAGGCCACCTAGGTTCATTGACTCAAGTGTTACTTTCACGACGTGCCCTTCAAGACACACTCTGTGCTCTAAGGGTGCCACTCGCCTTTGACTGGTTTTGGTACTTTTCCAACCCTTGGAGTCAGCACTCCATTCGGGTGACATTGTGAGAGACTAAGGGTTTCTAAGGAATAAGGACCCTGCCTTATTGCTCGCCCCTTAGAAATCTCCGCGAGTGACTGTCTCAGTCTGCCCTCACGACATCGTGGACCTCTATAACTAGGTAATCGTTAACCTACAATTCGAGCCATGACGAGAGTGCTAGTAGGCTGTGACAGGGACTCTGCCACACCTCTCCCTCAATGCCTGGTCTATGTGCATGCCCCCTTTACTCCTTATGTGAGTCAGATTAGCAAGCAATCGTCAACCTACATCCATCAACGAAACACTGTCAATGATCCATATTCAAATTCAAACTATAATCGATCATATGTCACATATGCATAAATGAAATACTCAAACCAATACAATCCATTCCCTAACTCAATCCAGAGTCCAAGGAGGTCCATTGATRCCATTGACATCCACACTCTGTCAATGTCTTGCACACTCAAGGAAAACTCATCAGTAGCATCTGTCAATATGTATATATCAATAACATCAACTCATAACCCATCAACATCATCATGAGAATTCATAAACGAAACAAACAACCATATACTATAACCRGATCACTTGCATGCAAGTGTCCTCAAAGAATAAGTCAATAACATGTGCTCGCAAGGGTGGGATGTTATACCTTTGGAATTTTTGTTTTAGATTAGATAGACTTTTGTAAAACATAATATTAGTTTATGTCATTTTATTTTTTATTAATATTTCCATTTCCTATATTTTTTTGAGCAACACTTTCATTTCATGTATTACTTTAAATGATTTTAAATTACAATGTTCATACTTTGAAGTGAATCTTATGAATATAGTGCATGATAACTAGTGTTGTAAGGATTAATTAATTTACCAACATCACAGTTATATTTCCATTTCCTATATTTTTTTTAGCAACACTTTCATTTCATATATTACTTTAAATGATTTTAAATTACAATGTTCATACTTTGAAGTGGATCTTATGAATCTAGTGCATGATAACTAGTGTTGTAAGGATTAATTAATTTACCAACATCACAGTTATCGTTGATTCAAAGAAGGCTTGTCACTTGATTAACTTCTCATACAATAGAGAGTAACCTTATACCTTCATCTGTCTTCTATTATATTGTTAGAAGATATAAGAGTACAAGTTATGGACCTGGGTACATGAGAAGTAAATTAAAATGAACTATAAAAACTGATCATTTTCCTTGTAATAATTTTATTAAAATTTTTAGTTTAAATTAAACTTTTGCATAGTTTACAACACTTAATAAGTTTGCATAATTCTTATGTTGAATCTGACAATTTAAAGTGAAGTTAAGAAATTCAATATATCTTATTGCAATTATTTGACACAACACTTTTTAATATTTTATAAAAAACCACTTTTTAGTATTTTATAAAAAAAATTGAAGTATTATTACTAAATCCTTATATCATGGATTTATACTCTACCATTAGCCATCTAAAATTGGGTTCATACCCTACCATTAGCCATCTAAAATAATTTAAGAAGGATATAAAATAATCCATTTAAATTGCAAGGTTTACTTGATCTTTACTTCACTCATTAGCCATCTAAAATAATTTAAGAAGGATATAAAATAATCCATTTAAATTGCAAGGTTTACTTGATCTTTACTTCACTCACTCCACAAACATACATTTAACGTTATGATTGTTAATGGTTGCGAGCCCTTTAGTGTATTATTCGAAGTAATAATGTATTAATTGTTCATGACTTATTTTCTTTTGAATTGCAAGTCATTCATCATTAGGGTTGATTTTATTGCAAATGTATGAACTATTATTATTCTAAAAGTAATTTAAAATATTTATTCAATTATACTTTTCAGTTATTATTAATTTAAAATATTTATTCAATTATACTTTTCAGTTATTATTAATTTAAAATATTTATTCAATTATACTTCTCAGTTATTATTAATTTAAATCATTTAGTTATTATTGATTTAAAATATTTATTAATTTAGTTATTATTAAATTTACCACTATCCCATATCCTCATGAGATGCATAAGAGAAACTCTAACATATCCTCATACAATGGTTTCAACATCAAACATATCTTCATACATTACTTGTTATTATTTATTTGGTTATTATTAAGTTTACCCATATCCTCGTGCGATGCACAAAGGAAACTCTAACATGTCCTCATAGGAAACTCTAACATATCCTCATACAATGGTTTCAACATCAAACACATCCTCAAACATTACTTGTTTTTTATTTGGTTATTATTAAGTTTGCCACTATCCCATATTCCTCGTGAGATGCACAAAGAAAACTCTAGCATGTCCTCATACATTGGTTTCAACATCATTTATGAGTTAGTAAAAATAGTCTTAACTCTCCGAAATAAAAATGGAAGTTACTTGTTAAATGAAAATGACAATTGGTTGTGGAGTAGTTTTTTTATATTAATTTTGAATTTATAATTTTTGTATACATTATAAATATTAGGGAAAATCCCTTTAGAATCTTCAAGGCATAAGGTCACTCAACAATAAAGTTTGTTAAGAGTTCAACATGTCACTTGTGAAAAATGAATTTGGGTGGGAAGGAATAAGACTTGTTAAGAGTTCAACATGTCACTTGCGAGAATTGAATTTGGGTGGGAAGGATAACGATAATTATTCCAACCACCTAAACTAAACCCAATTGACAACTTAGGATATATAATTACTTTGTTAAATCAAATATTATTTATTGACTTTAAAAAATGCCAATAAATAATCTTAATAGAAGATCAATCTCATTAGTTCTATTTTTTTCTTATCGTCAACTAGTAATGAACAAAATAAATATTTCCTTCCATTTTCATTATCAACTAATAAATGGAATCAATCTTTAATTTCTATTTCACTAATAAGAAAATATTAAATCTCTCAATTCTTCTTATATTCATAATATAATAATACTAAGGTTGTTGAATATTTTTTGTTTTAAATTTGGGCAAAACTAAATAAAAACTTCATAAAGAATATTTTTAAACCCTTTATTAATTTATTTTTTTTAACGATGGGAATCAATAATTTGCAAGTTTGATCTGGGCTACATCAAACCTGCTAGATGCCACACCCAAGAGTGTATCCAACACTGGCTACCACACCCAAGAGTATATCCAACAACTCACAAGATAGATATACCAATAACTTGTGACTTAGCAAGGGCTGAGGCATCTCGAAGCCCATCGGAGTGGACCTCTATCCCAAGGGTCGTCTACCCTTCTAACCTTATCACAACGGACCAACATGTCCACTTTGAGGAAATTAAAAATGAGTGGGGAGGACAACAAACATACTACCCAACCACCCAAACTATGAATCCAAAACTTTATTAATTAATTTTACCCAAAACCCACAATGACAAATTAATACTTTGCATGTAAACATCTCGAAAAGATCATCCTACATTGCACAATCTTAGTCTTACATGCCAAGGAAAAAAAGGTTTGTCAACCTTAATGATAATCATTTATGCATAAGAGTGGCTTTCTACAATCTTATATTTGAAAAAAATAAAAAAACCTTGCCCCCAAAAATATAAGGAAAATAATGGGCTCAACCTAAACTTGCATAAGATATGAATAAATAAATGTTAAAACTGGTAGAGGGTTGTGCCTATTTTCAATAAGCAAAAATAATAAAAAATATATATTGATCAATGAAGGCAATGCCCATTCAAATATGCACAAATAAATAAATTAAAATGAAGAGGAATTTTTTCATTTATATCTACACAAGAGATTAATGAAATCACTACTTCTAATATTATCGCAAATAACACAGATAGTTTGCAAGCAAAACAATTAGTTTAAAAGAATTGTGATTTTTTTTTTTAAATTCCCTAAAATATATGAAAACATCCATATTTCTATTTGAGATAATTTTCATGGAATTTTTGTTGTTTAATATTTTATTTTATTTTAACAATGTATAGAAAAACAAGATATTTATTAAATATTCATTTTAAAAATATTGATTTAAAATAAAATAAATTTTTATAAATCATAAAATATTATAAAAAAATAAATATATATGAAAATGTAGTTTGATATATTTTGATAAATATATTAAATATAATAAAATCATCATAATTTTTTTTATATATTTTGATTAAATAAAAGTAAAACAATCATGAAACTCACATATTATTTCTTTCATATTTTTCCACTTCATGAAATTCATATCCTTCCTCTCATGAAAATATAAATAAATAAATAACAAAATAAAAAAAAAATCAATTTAGTAAAAAAAAAAAAAAACAAACTCTTTTAAATCCACCTAGAGGCAAATGAGTTAAGGAGTGGTGGTGGGGTGGAGAATTGAATCAATGAATTGAGACCTCACCCATACACAACCTCCTTTTCCACCTCCTCCGCCTTTTTCTACAATATTTTGACACATAAATAACTTTTTGTATTTTTTTCATAATTTTTTACCCTAACCTTAAAATTGAGTAATTTTTATAACAATTGAAATATCTTAATGGGGGCTATAACATTGTTGTTTTAAATACTTTTTAATTCCAAACAAATTTGTACAGTTTTCCAAAAATAAAAGGATTCTATTTTTTATTTCAAAAACAACAAATAAATTGGGAATTAGAAACATTTTATAATGGAAATGTTATATCCTTCATCAAGAGATTTTAATGGCAAAGGGGCATTTAATTAGGAGGTTGGTGTGAAAACATTATGTCAAAAATATGAAAATATGATTTTTTTCTTATCAAAAATTTTTGGAAGCGACAAAGGAGGTTGTGGAGGGGTATAAAGGCAATTTAATGAATTAACTATCCACCCTTCCACCACCTCCTCCCTTCTTCCCCCTCGTCTCAACCTACCCCTATCCCCCCCAAAAAAATCATTTCTAATCTATGCAAATCAAAAGTAACTTACATCAACAAAGTTGTATCCCTAAATGACCTTTTCAATGATAAAAAAGCACCCAGTTCTAAGTTTGAAATGAAACTTTATGATAACATTTCTAAAAATAGTGTTGAAAATGAATGCCTTATGAATGGGTAAAATATTATGGTAGAGGAGGTGGTGAATGAGTGGGAGTAGATTCATTGAATTGACTCTCAACCCATCCACAATATCCTCTACCACCTCCATCCTGTCACCACCACAACGAACTGACTCTCCATCCCACTACCACCTCCTTCACCCCTTTTCCTTCCTCCACCTCCCTTCCCCTATTCCCTTCCTCCTCCTCCACCACCACTTATTCATTGAATCAAGAGGCCTCTTAGTAAAGTTAAAAAGTGTTATATATATAATTTTCTTTTATACTTTTTTTGGTTTGTTTATTTATCTATTTGTTGTTTTTTATAAATTTTTATTATTATTTTAATAAATTTCTAAGAAACCTCGAATGGGGTGCTTTCCATCCCGAATGATTAGAGGCACGATCGAGGAGGCTCCTAGCCCAAGGAACCAAGTGGTTACAGGCTTCCAGCCTTGTCCTACACTCATCACTCAAGCTCCAACTCTGGATGACACACCTATTCAAGTTGAGGTCTTTTCACGATCACACATGTTGGAGGGTTATCATGAAAAAATAGATGCACATAACAGTCTCACTCACACCTATTATTCGCATGATGGACAGGAGGTCTGCAAAGTCTCTAGGTTTAGGAAAATATTGGTAAATGAAGACGAGCAACGTCATATGGCCTTGGAGCGACATCATCTGCATCATGACGAGGAAGAACCCGCGTCTGCAACTCATCTCCTCCCTCATGATGAGCTCGGTCATAGACGATGATTTGGGTAATTCCAACGGTTTCATACTAAGTTTGATCACGTTAAATAGGCTCTTCAAAGACAGAGATCCAGGTTCATCCTTCTTGGGATATATTGAATACTCCCCTATTGCTCTTACCTCTATTGTTACTATTTCTTACCCTTTTATCAGTCTAGAAATGGCCTTGAGGTAGGAAGTCGGCTCGTCCTCACCCTGCACAACCATCCTATGCAACGAAGGTTTCCATTGATGCAACATAATTTTACGAGGATTACATTCCAGAGGCAGATAAGGCCACGATGATAGATCTAGAGGCCAAAGTTTGTCAAATTAAGGAATTTTGTGATGATGAGGAGGCAAAGGCTCAGGAAGCTTCATCCCAGACCTGGGATGTACCCAAACTCACAATTCAAAGTTCTATCGAACTCTTGAACTATACTGGCACACCAAAACCATGGTGGCCATGGGTATGCTCCCCAAGGAGCAAGATTTTCGACAATTGAAGAGAAAACATGAAGCTATGGAAGTTCAAAATGCTTATCTGACCGAGGTGGTCACCTGACTTGCTAGATGTCAAGGGGGAAACATCGTCCCTCCTGGAAGGAGCTACACGGGTGCTGA
>ML790144.1:226762-262981 GCA_009831015.1 Picea engelmannii | reverse complement strand
AGCCCCTTCTTCCCACAAGACAAGATGTACCCTGGAAGGTCATCCTAATGGCCAGACTAGGGGAATGGGATGGATGAGCAGGGTATAAGATGAAAAAGTGATAAGATGGTGGGAGCGGACGATGGCTCTGCAAACCCCCCTTGCTAAGTTGCCCCATCAATCACCCCAACCATGGTCAAGTGGATTAGTGTAAGATCCAAGCAGTCATCCGAAATGAAAGGAATCTAATGCATATATAAGAAGGTTATAACGATCAAATACGACACATACCATGAATCCTCGGACCAATTACCTCATGGAGCAAGAGCCCTCTCTGATGCAAGCCCAAGCCGGTAGCGATGGAGGCTGCTACTGCTGACAGGACAAAGCTGGCCGAGAAGAAGAAAGATGGGCCCTCCAGGGCCATGCTCAAGTCACTCCTGCTCTCGGTACTCCATGTCTAGGACCATGTGGGCCTCGAGACATGATCTCCTAGTTATCCCTAGATATCGGGGATAATAGGAAAACCCAACAAAAATCTCATGGCTATGTTTTTTTTTTTCTTTTCTTCTCATATATGAAATGTGAATACAAATAAATCTGAACTCGTTACGGAGTTTCCAAACATTGTGGCCTATATGGTTGTTAAAAGATCTTCTACTTCCTCTGTTATGCTCCAATATCCCACTCCCTTGATTTTTTCAACTATGGAACAATTATCAATACAATAAGAATAGAACCCCCTCTTTCCTAGCAACCTAGTAATTTTAACATGTCTTGATAGTTGTCTAGGGTTAGGTTTAGGGTTAAGGTTTTTTCATGCTTCAACTCCAGATCAAGGCCAGGGCTTTGGATCCTATAAAATCTTCTTGAAAGTCCACGTGTGAATATTTCCACATGTGAGTAATAGGGGTTGATGTGGCATTCACTCGATAACAAAGTGGTCAAAATGATAGGTACTCACAAGAGGAATAACTTCCTCATATGAACTCTAATCGAGCTTATCTTTATGTCATTGTAAATATCTCGATGTGTAGAACAATGTTGAGAGGCTAGAGATTATATTCACAAGTTTTTGACCTAAAAAGCAATCGTTTAATGCCTCAAACATATTATGAAAATTTTCAGACCCTAAAACACCGATACAAGACATACCCCTGAAATGGGCCCTACAAGCCATTAACCTCAATTTTCGCACCTAAAAAGTATCAAAATAAATGATAAATTTTATAGTAATCTATTTCGAATCACTATTTATATTTTAGAGGTCACAAAGACATGTTTCTTATACATTTTAATATATTCTATGCAGGCCACAAAAGTGTGTTTCAAAATTCAAAACAATTTATGCTACACAATACTATGAACAAAACATTAGTTAACTTCTATGCTACTATTTCAAAATATTTCGTGTACAAAATTATTTGTATTTTATACCTATGAAGTTAAACAAAAATTGAGATTTTCTTTAATTAAAATTATCTTTAAAATATTTTCCATTTTGAATGATTATTCTCCCTAAAGAACCTTATTTTATAAAATTTATTAAAAAATAAAATAAAATAAAATAAAATAAAATAAAATAAAATAAAATAGTCAACTAAGATTTCCTATAATTAAAATTATCTTTCGATCATTTTTTATAAAAATTCAACAGTTAATTAATAACAATGTTAATTGACAATGGCTTTAGTTGACTACAAAAGTTACATAGTTATACTTTGTCCATTACAATTCCATTTTCATTGTGTCCCACTCCACTAAATGACACATTGCTATACAAAGTGAGGCCATGTGGAAATAATAAGTAATTATTACGTGGTACAAAGGTCTTTCTAAAAACCACTTAAAAATAAAAATTACTCTAGTTTATGCAAATAAACAACTACTAGTAGGCGATTAATCAAACAACTACTAGTAGATGATTAATCAAACTTTTAAATACTTGCTAAAAAATAAACATTTAAATGCCAAATAATAATGTATCCTCTTACATAGTTTTAGCCAGCCATATAGTATCAAACTACTTTATTTTTTATTTTTATTTATTATTATACTTTATTTTTTATTTTTATTTATTATTATTATTATGATGATTGTAACACGTTAATTTTAAACTAAAAAATAAAATTTAAAATCTACTTCATGTTGTTTAATAACTAAGATTATAAAATGTTAATGGCTTGAAAATATTTACATTGATATTTACTAATCAAATATATTATATGTGTTTTAAGTTAAAAGCTTAAAACATTTATATTTACATAATTTTCATAATTGCCCATTAATACATTTAATATCAAAATTAACGAATTAATTCAAGGTCAATTGTCTACTATATTTTTAGATGTCATGTCGTATTGTTAGAATGTCTAATCTTGACTTGTAATCATTTTTGTTTTTTTCCAAAGAAAATTTCACGAGGTATCTCTTTTCCTTGAAATATCTAGATGAAAGATGGGTACCTCTTTTCCTTGAAATATCTAGATGGAAGATGGTTGTGAACTATAATAGCGCATGGTAACTCAAAGAATCTTAAATGGAATTGAACATGTGACTTAAGGCCTCCTCAACACCCCTTGGGAAGATGGTTAAGCCAATAGAACTAACCCTTGGGGTTAATATTCACATGTGTGTACTATTATATCATCGTGTATTTTAATGCATGCGATAATGATCTATTAAGGAATTTACTATATATGATAAATATATACGTTTCAATTAACCATAGAATGCTTGCTTAATCAATATGATTAAAATTTTGTAAGAGGCCATTGAACCTCCTAAGCCACATTGAGAATATGGATGCCTAATAAGCATGGAATTATGTTTGATCCCTAAGCTTTACTGACACAAAATAAAAAAATTGATACCAATATTCTTGATTAATAATTGTAGATATGGATGCCTAATAAGCATGGAATTATGTTTGATCCCTAAACTTTACCAACATAAAATAAACAAAATTGATACCATTAATAATTGTAGATATCTTAATACTGAAAAAAATTAGATTTAAACCATGAAATTAGATATCTTAATACACTTTTTCTTTTACGAAAATAATAGATAATATTAAAACTAGGAAAGCACAAAAATAACATCTTAACCCGAGAAAAAAGATTAACAATTACTTTTAAATCTTATTTCAATAAAATTTAAGGTCAATCTACGACAATGTTTCTCCTATTGCAACAACAATACTAATTTAATTTGTGCTAATAATTATATGAATATATTTAAGACAACGTTATTATTTTTACTTAACTAATTAAAGAGTTCCTAGCCAATTATATGAGGGTGGGGGGGGGCATTAATAGATGAACTATATTATATATTTCCTCTATTAATGTCCCCCACCACCCTCAGGCATTAATAGAGGAAATATATTATATATTTCCTCTATTAATGCCTCCCCCCACCCTCATATATATTATATATTTCCTCTATTAATGCCCCCCCCCCCACCCTCATATATGATGGTGGCGGGGGGCATTAATAGAGGAAATATATAATATAGTTCCTCTATTAATGCCTGAGGGTGGCGAGGGGCATTAATAGAGGAAATATATAATACATTTCCTCTNTTAATCCCCCCCCCCATTATATATTTCCTCTATTAATGCCCCCCCATTATATACCCTCCCCCCACCCTCATATATGAGGGTGGGGGGGAATTAATAGAAAAAATATATCATATAAATTACTTACTATCATGTCTATTGTAATCAAACTCCAACACATTTAAACCTTGTATATGGAAGAGGAGAGGTAAGAAGATTTATCCTTGCTCCTTAAGTGCTTCTTTGTTTATATTTTTTGCAACTATGGATAAGGTTTGTTAGCACTCCATAAATTTGTTCAGCTGATAAAAAAACGACAAAGGTAACTTTTCAACCAACTTTGAGACCCGAAACTAGCCTTTCGGACCTAGAGAGGGCTCTCTCGGAAATGTTGCGGTCTCCGCGCGGGATATGACTTTGGGAGCAATGGCTAGATTTAAATACCTTTAAGATAATGGGTTCTGGTTATATTGGCATAAGGAGGTGAAACTTGGGCTATGGATTTGATTTGAGGAAATGACGAAGATAAATGACTCAATGACCGGACTTGAGAGGATAAGGCTAGACGAGCAACAATTTTTAGTGTTAAACCGAAATGAGGCGGGAGAAAACACAGGAAAACTCAGCAATGCCGCTACAGATGACATCAGAGTTAGCTTGAGAGGAAAATGTTTTGTCTAAGTGGTGGGAACAAGGGGCATTGTACAACGAATTCGTAGGTTCAAAAATTCGTTCTGAAATAGACAGTATAAGATATGAAATAAAAGGTAACCTGAAACACATACACAAAGAAAGAGACACAATACATCTGACTATCAAAACTAGAATCTTTTCATCAAGTCATAGGACCTTTGCATTAAATTTCAGTCAAAAAGATCAGATTACATACAACACCATTCGTTTACTCAATTTGCCAACCAACCTGGCTTACATCGAAAAGATGAAATATATAAACGAGAGCACCACTTGGGCTGCCCTGCTTTCTAACTGTTAACCCTAAACTACAAAAAACGCGCCACATGCACCATAGACTCTTCACATGGTACTATCCAAAAATAGGCAATAATCATGCCTGTCCACTAACGACTGTCTTAAGGTTCGCCACAGGGTCTGATCGTCGGTCAGAATCCGATGTGGGGAAATATGTGTCGTTGTATCTCTTGATCGGGTATCCTAGTGAACAAGTGTCTGTTAAATTTTTTTTGTCTGTAATATTGGCTTCGCCTTTTGTTATGTGCCCATTTGCTGGAGAACTGTGTGCAGTGAACAACTGTTCGATTCTTGCAACCATTATCAAAATGGTAGGGTACTTTAGAGGACACGTATCACTCAAAACTGCCGTGAAGAAAATGCCACCCGTTAAACTCTCTCTTTTTGTGCGCTGGTAAGAGCCACATAGATTTCCTTTTTGGTCGCTTCACATTCTCTGGGATGCTCCATGTGCCTTTCTTCTGCTAAGATTTGAGCCTCTCGCAGCTGGACAATAACGTCCTACGCCTCTCTGAGCTGCCTTTTCATCCATGCTACATTTCCTCCGTGACTCTGTGCAGCTGACGTTTCCACGGTCTTTGTCGCTAGCTGTCGCCTTAATTCCATGTTTTCTTAATAGAGCTCGGCGATAGCCAACTTTGCTTGTTTCAACTGCTGAGATGGAGCTTCCTCATTTGTTCCTGCGGCCTCTGCTCTCCTTGCTCTGTTCCTGCGTTCGCGGCTCGATTTCCCAGTAGGTTCTAGCCGAATGGCGCGTCTGAGTAGTTCTTCAGCTATCGATTTGACCTACGGTTCTTCTGCAACTCGGGCTCTCATGATCTCTTTGTTTTTTCTTGGCCTGCCCCTCCTTTGAGGCGGTTGTTGTTGGGAGGAGGGGGCTCTTACCGTCTCCCTTTCATGTATGAAATTATTTTCTTCAGCTGTTTCGTGATCTGATATGGTCTTCTCTGTAGGTAAGAGGAAAGCTTCTTTCGCGTCTTTGACGATGCCTGCCGCCGGTGAGAATACATCCCCGTCCTTTTGGGGATGAAATATTTTATTTCTACTGCCCCACGTTCCCTTCCCTATGCTCTGAGAGGTCTCCATGGCACGACCGAAGAGTATCCTGCGCGTAGTGAATTCAACAAATGCACATGAGGGAAGGTTTTGAACAAGATGGACGGGTAAGGAGAATCACAAATAGCATTCTAGGTTGGTTCTATGACTGTGGAGAATGCCAAGCATCCGATACTTATAATGGATCGACCTGGAGAAAGAAATCATACTGAAGGATGATGGATTTATGGTGACAAGATGTCTCAAATCGAGTTGCAGGTTTCCCATGGAAAATCCCTGCGTGCAGGATGCAGGTGGTAAGGCTCGCTGAGAATGCCTAATATGAACGTCACGATTTTTCATTCTCTCAGACTTCATGATGAACCGATAATAACTGCTATACTTGCTGACGTGACCTTTATTAACCACTTGACTTGACCAGGGCACGTAGAAACTGGATTCTTAACGGGATTCGACCTTCTAGGAAAAGACATGCCCATACCACGTATACAATTCCTGACTCTGACACCCTTTCCCATTTCCAAGGGCCAACCGACCATTTGTTGACTTCAATCTCACGGTGCTACGTACTTGACTTCACATGTTTGAGCACATGAGTCATAACGTGACTCAAAACCGACTCTAAATAAAAAGAAAAATGGCAGCACTAACAACTAGCTCTAATGGGGATGTTATCCTCCCTGTGAGGTAGCAAAGAACAATAGACCAGGTGCCTGACCCTTGGGATTTATTCGACCTCTAGACACTAAGAAATATAAATGACGAACATAAAATAAACTAGACTCATTGACACAACTTCTAAGACTTCAGCGTAAACTTAGGGCCTTCACTTCGGGCTTCAAATTTTTGTTGATTTGTTGACTCGATGCAAAAATAAAACAACTATTTACAATGAAAAATGACTTAAATAGATTTTATTTCATCAGGTAACATTTGAGGAACCTGCCATTTACAGGCCCCCAACTAAGACACTCTCCATCCAGTCCTTCTAGAAAATAAGCATTGTCCCTGCATTACACGTCGATTTTGTACGACCCCGTCCAAAGGTGATCGAACTTTCCATGCTTGCCTTTACCTTCATTTCTTGCATCCCATCTCAGCACCAAATCTCCTACCTAAAAATCTTCCTGCTTGGAATTTTTTTCGAAATCTTTATTTATCCTCTCCTGATGGAGCTGAGATCGATTATACACCTCCTCCCTCGCCTGTTGCATGTGAATCGGCTGGTTTATCCTCCTCTGCGCATCATTTGGCTCGGCCTCCTGCTCTTGCAACAACTTCCTGACGGGTGGTCCCAACACAGTAGGGAAGATTGCATCTGCACCGTAAACGATCTAGAAAGGTGACATTGATATGGATTTTTTGGTGGTAATACGATCTTCCCACAATGCGTAGATAAGATTCTTATGACAGGCTCTCTTGTTTTCTTGCAAGAGTCTTTGGATGATCCTGGTCAGGCTCTTATTTGAGGATTTTGCTAACCTGTTTCCTTGTGGATGATATGTCGCAGAATGCCCTAGGGTTATGTTATAATCCTGACAAAACTTCTCCATCTTTTTAGACTTGAATGTGGCCACATTATCCATTGTGATGTTAACAGGACACCCGAACCTTGACAAGATGTTTGTCTCCAAAAACTGTATGATGACCGCATCGGTAGCTTTCTTTGTGGGGACCTCCTCAATCCACTTCGTAAAATAATCGATGGCCGTGAGAATCCATTTATGCTGTACAGAGGATGGCGGGTTTATCTCTCTTGTGAAATCTAGGCCCCACTTCATGAAAGGCTCTTCGACTGAGATTGGCTTTAACAGAAGGGACTGTATCTTTCTCCTCCCATAAAAAATATGGCACTCATGGCAGCTGGAGACCTCTTTATATACGTAAAAAAAAATCGTTGTCCAGTACTAACTTGCACGCGGTGCTATTCCAATAGTGGTTCCCTCCACAGTCACCTTTGTGAAATTCTTGTATGGACCGTTTTGCGTCGTCCTCCAAAAAACAACTTAATAGTATTCCTCTGGGATCTTTCCAATACAGTGAATTGTCCAAGACGCATAAATTAACCGCTTTAAGCTTGCAGAACCTTTCCTTAGTCTTACTCACGCTTGGAGGGGCCTGGAGATTCTTCAATACATATATGATGTCTGCATACCATGGTGAATCAATGAAACACTGAGGCACTTGCACAACTTTTTCTTCTTGAGGGAATTTCGACAGATCGGCAATGAAGTTCATTCCTATAGCGTCGTAGTTCAACTGCACCATCAACTTCGTGAGGCCCCGACCTTTGAAAAACTTTGTAGGCTTGATCTCAAGATCATATTCTAACATGGCTGCTATCCACTTTCCTCTCCTTCCTTCCAGGTTAGGTTGAGTCAAGATGTACTTTACTGAACTATTGAGCACGCAAGCGATGACATGGGAGTGCAATATGTATGTCATGAATTCCTTCAAAGATTTTACTAAGGCATACACCTGCTTTTCCATAATATCGTACCTTAGGGGAGTTTCGCGCAGTGTTCGACTAAAGTAGGCTATGGGTTTCTCGAAATCCTATTCGTCCTTCTGCAACAGTACGCCGACAATAGTGTGTTCTGAGGCAAATGAAAAAAGGAGGAAATCTTTCATAAAGTCTGGGCTGGCTAGCACAAGGGCTTTAGTCAGAGCCATTTTAATATCTTTGAAGGACTTCTTGGCGTCTGAGTTCCACTTAATCTTGTTTTCCTTCCTGAACATGCAAGTTATATGTTTTATGATTTCCTCCAGGTTTGGGATGAATCTCCTAAAAAATTTCACCTTGCCCAGGAAAGATTGTACCTCCTTTTTACTGCGCGGGGTGCCGATATTCAATATCCCTTCAATCCTATTGGGGTCTATTTTAAATCCTTCCTTGGAAATGATGTTCCCCAAAAATTTCCTTCCTCCACTGTGAAATGTGATTTCTTTGGATTCAATGATATGCCGAAGTTTCTGCACTTCTGGAAAACCCTCTTTAGGTGCTCGAGATGCTGTTTGTCAGAGGTAGAATACACTATGATGTCATCAAGATAAATCACGATGAATTTATCCTTCTCATCGACAAACACAATGTACATTTCCCTCTAAAATGTGGCACCAACATTCATTAGGCCAAACGACATCTTAGCATACATGAACATTCCCCGCGGAGTGGTGAAGGCTGTCTTCTCTCTGTCGTCCGAGTGGACCATGATTTGGTTATATCCTGAGAAACTGTCCAGCATGGACATCTTTTGAGATCCCACTACCTTTTGCAAGATGTAGTCCATTTTGGGAAGGGGGTAATGATCTTTGAGAGACATCTTATTTAAATTTCGAAAGTCTACGCACAGTCTTATTTCACCACTTTTCTTTCTTATAGGTACTAGGTTAGATACCCACTTCGAGAATCTTAAGGAAACAATAATTTTGGCGTTGAAAATCTTCTTTACCTCTTTCTCGATCAAAAATAATAATAGGGGATTTATCCATCTCAACTTCTGTTTGAAAGGCTTATGATCTTCCTTGAGAGGGATAACATGTTGGATCACCTTCGTGTCATACACTTTCAGATCGTCGTAGCTCCACACAAAGACGTTTGGAAAATCCTTCATGAGATTTACGTAATCCTGCTTGACCTCCGGACTGAGTGTCTTTGATAATTTTACTATCTTCGGATCTACCTCAGTCCCGATGTTGCGGTCTTCCACGTCTTCTTCACTTGTGGTGATCTTGGGGTTCTTAGCCACATCATTTTCATCAAACAACTTTTCTAGTGGCACCAACCCCTTTGGAATAATATTGTTCTTTAGTTGTATTATATCCCTTCCCGCGATCTGGTTTTGGAAAGGGTAGTCGTTACTGGGCACATCTGTGCCCTCAAATTTTTCGCTGCAGTTTTCCCCATCGATGTTTGTGTTAACGAACTCGTCACTCATAAGGAGGAATATTTCCACCTGTTTGTCATCGTCAAACACCTACCAGTGTTTGATGTTGTTAGGTACTCGCAACTTGTGCTTGACCTCGATTTCATATCTTTTATCTAGAAGAATGGGAATCTTGAAAATCGAGGCCGAGGTGGCCAATGCGTCGACGATCTGATTTTTTTCTTTGGGGATAGTAGTCAGGTCATACTCCGAAAATCCTTCGAGAAGGTCCAAAGCCAAATTTTTGTACGCTCACAGTCTGGGGTGTTTGGTATGATACACACCCTTCACCTGATTTATGATTATCTTAGAATCTCCGCACACTGCTATCCTCTGTGCGCCTAACTCTTTCAAAACTTGTAAGCCCAAGATTAGCGCTTCATACTCGGCCATGTTGTTAGTGCATTCAAACGAGAGCTTGTATGAAAACAAATTTGTGCTTGCTTTAGGGGGGCTCACCCATATACCAGCCCCAACTCCTTCTCAGCTGACTGCGCCGTCGAAACTCATGTTCCACACCCCATTTTCTGCACGGTCTTCTGGGTCGGTGACTCTATTGTTTCCTGCGTGGTTTTCTTGTCAGCTGTTGTGATGGTCGTCAATCCTTATTCTCCGAAGCTAAAGTCATTGTAGAATATAGACGAACCCACTTCGGTATCAACAATGTATATAGGATGATTGTGGGGTTGCGTCTTGTTGCTTACCATGTATTTCAGCAACACTTCTCTATACAACCTTCTCTCATGGCCAAAAATAGGGATAGTGGTGTACGTCATATCCATCTGCAACATGCCCTTCAACTTTGCAGCCCACGATCTCGAGAGCAGCATGTCGAACTTCGGGGGTATGTCTGCGATGACTACATCCATGACCATGTTCTTGGCGGGGATTTGAGCCAACGATACAACCAGGTCTTTGATAAGACCCAAACATTTTACTTTCCTCAAATCAAAGGAGAAAAGGTCCTTGTATGGTCTAGTCACTTCTAAACCCAACTCGTGCATGATCACCTTTGGCATGAGATTGTGTGAAGCGCCAGAATCAAGCATGGCATTATGCAGGGTCAGATCATGGATCTTCATACTGACATAGAAAGGAGGGACATCTTCTGCATCGCTTGTCTCTTCGACGCACGGACCAAACAATATGGAAAGGCGGTCATTTTGAATGTTTAGAGTATCGGAGGTCCCTCCCATTTTCAACATTTTAATGATTTATTACCGATACTCACCCTTTCTAATAAGCTCATTGAACGGGATGTGGATTTTGATTTTGGCCATTTCGTGTTCAAAATTGAAAGGGGGACAAGTTTTTTCTACCTCCTTTCCGCTTGTCTCCCAGCCTGTCTCTGGGGCTTTCTTGGGGACTTCCTCCTTCGACTTTTCCTTCTCGTTTTCATCCTTGGTTGCATTGTCTGGTCTCGGTCAGCTCATGGAAGGTGTGTCCGTTGTAGGCTTCTTTACATATTTTGTTTTTTGCAGTTTGGCAGGTACATCTTTACTCCAGAGGTTGTACTTCTTCTGGAACTACATGATAGCATTTTGATAACCTTTCCTGAATTATTTTGTCTCCCAAGACGGTGCATCGTCTATTTCGAGTATCATACCATCGTCGGTGCAAAGTCTTCGTTTTGGCTCATATATAGATCATGCTCGCTCATTGTCAAGAACACGCACGTGTTTTTGTCATCACAACAATGCATCTAGTCATCGAAAGTCTGGTCGAAATCCTTGTTTGCATAGTTGTTCTAGAAAGGAGGTCTTGTCTGATGGTCACCTGGGTCCCACTGCTTTATTTGAGGAATTTGACCCCTCCAAAGATTCTAATTTATGGGTTGTGGATCATTTTGTTCTCGCGCAGTAGGTTTGTTTCCCACGGACATTATCTCCATCAACTTTTCCATGGTATTCATCATCATGTCAAATTGTTTGTTTGAGGAGCGCGACGTTGACGGGTGTGCATCTCCTTGGGGTCTCTTGTTGCCCCGATTGAACCTCAATTTTATTTTCCCTGGCGCCATCATGTTCACTTCAACCTCAACAACGTTACTCATTATGGCATCTAGAATCGCTGATCTTCTTTCTCTTAGCAGCAGAGAAAATTCATTGTTGAAGGAATCTGCATACCACAACTACGCAACACCGGGAGGGGGATTTACTTCTGTAGGGATGGAATTGTACACCTTCAAGAAACGAGCCAATAATTTCTGTATTGTCTCCTTCGATGCTTTCTTCATGTTATTGTATTGTGTTAGCAGCTGCAAAGGGTTCTTATCCCCCCATTTATTTAGGAACAACCTTTTGAATGTGGCGAAGTCTTGAATGCTCGTGGGCGAGAGGGATTTGAACCACTTTCTTACATCTCCCGAAAGTATTTGTGCAAAACGTATCATTTTTTCATCTACGTAGTCTACCTCCTCCAGGTCGACAAAGTCGTTAAACTAGTCTAGGTGTTTCTCGGTGGAAACATTTCCCTCAACGTCGTAGAGTTTGATTATTTGGCTATAATTCTGAGGCAAGTCATGTAACTGGGCCGACAGGATGAGGGGAGAGAATCTGGCATCCATAACCCTAGGGGAATTCAAATTTTGGGGGATATTATTTGCCACTAGGGATTGGAAATTGTTCGGGTCGAAAACAGTGTTGTCCAAACTGGTTTTTGACTTAGACCTAAACAGAGTTTGGTCAAAAAGCACGTCAACCTCAAGGTCGTTAATGCTCTACGCGCCATCTTTGGGAAAGGACAGACTTTTGTCTAGGAAATAAAACGGGTCCAACGCCTACTCTCTAGCCTTGCGCAGAATCTTCTCGGGGTCGCACACAGGCTCAGAGGGGTTTGGGTCAGGATTCGCTCTGGTGTAAAACGTCTTTGGAGATAGGTTTCCTAAGTAGTGCTACTTAGGGATATTGGTTTGTTTGGATTGGAGTCCCCAGGGTAAAGGTTTCAACTAGTATGGGTGTTTGTCCCTCTGTTACCCTCAGGGGTCAAACTGCAATGTTTGTCATTCTCCCAGGGAAAATATTTTCAACTTCGTCCCCAACAACGACGCCAGAATGTTAGCACTCCGTAAATCTGTTCGCCTAATAAACAAACGACAAAGGTAACTTTTGAACAGACTTTGAGACCCGAAACTAGCCTTTCGGATCTGGATAGGGCTCTCTCAGAAATGGCGTGGTCTCTGTGCGCCGGGATATGACTTTTGGAGGAATGGCTAGATTTAAATAACTTTAAGATAATGGGTTCTGGTTATATTGGTGCAAGGAGGTGAAACTTGGGCTATAGATTTGATTTGAGGAAATGACGGAGATAAATGACTCAATGACCAAACTTGAGAGGATAAGGCTAGACGAGCAACAATTTTCAGTGTAAAACCGAAATGAGGCGGGAGAAAACATAGGAAAGCAACTCAGGAGCATCGTTGCAGACAAATTCAGAGTTAGCTTGAGAGGAAAATGTTTTTTCTAAGTGGCGCGAACAAGGGGCGTTATACAACGAATCCGCAAGTTTGAAATTTCATTCCGAAATAGACAGTATAAGATATGAAATAAAAGGTAACAGGAAACAAGGAAGAGACACAATACATCCGACTATCACAACTAGAATCTTTTCATCAAGCCACAATACCTTTGCATTAAATTTCGGTCAAAAAACTCAGATTACATACAATAGCAGTCGTTTACTCAATTTTCCAACCAACTTGGCCTACATCGAAAAGATGAAATATATAAATGAGGGCGCCGCTTGGGCTGCCCTGCTTTCTAACTATTAACCCTAAACTACAAAAAATGCACCACATGTGCCAGAGACTCTTCACATGGTACTATAAAAAAATAGGCAATAATCATGCCCGTCCACTAATGATTGTCTTCACATTCACCATAGGGTCTGATCGTTGGTCAGAATCCGATGTGGGGAAATACGTGTCGCTGTATCTCTTGATCGGGTATCCTAGTGAATAGGTGTCTGTTAAAAACTTGTTGTCTGTAATATTGTCTTCGCCTTCTGTTATGCGCCCATTTGCTGGAGAACTGTGCACAGTAAATAAATGTTCGATTTTCACGACCGTTATCAAAATGGTAGGGTACTTTAGAGGACAAGTATCAATCAAAACTGTCGTGAAGAAAATGTCGCCCATTACACTCTCTCTTTTTGTGCGCTGGCAAGAGCCACACAAATTTCCTTTTTGGCTGCTTCACATTCTCTGGGATGCTCTGTGTGCCTTTATTTTGCTAACCTTTGTGCCTCTCGCAGCTGGACAATAACGTCTTGTGCCTCTTTGAGCTGCATTTTCATCCATGCCACATTTTCTCCGTGACTCTGTGTAGCTGACGCTTCCGCGGTCTTTGTCGCTAGCTGTCGCTAGCTGTCGCCTTAATTCCCTGTTCTCCTGATAGAGATCGGCGATATCCAACTTTTCTTGTTTCAGCTGCTGAGATGGCGCTTCCTCATTTGTTCCCGCGATCTCCACTCTCCTTGCTCTGTTCCCGCCTTCGCGGCTCGATTTCCCAGTAGGTTCCAGCTGGATGGTGCATCTAAGTAGTTCTTCAACTATCGATCCAATGCACGGTTCTTCTGCAACTCAGACTCTGATGTTCTCTTTGTTTTTTCTCGGCCTACCCCTCCTCCAAGGCGAATGTTTTTGGGAGGAGGGGGCTCTTACCATCTCCCATTCGTGTATGAAATTCTTTGCTTCGGTTGTTTCGCGATCTAATATGGTCTTCTCTGTAGGTAAGAGGAAAGTTTCTTTCGCGTCTTTGGGGATGCATGCCACTGGTGAGAATGCATCCCAGTCCTTTTGGGGCTCAGATCTTTTAGTTCTACTGCCCCGCATGCCCTTTCCTGCGCTCTGAGAGGTCGCCATGTCGCGATCGAGGAGTATCCTACACGCAGTGAATTCAATAAATGCATAAGAGGGAAGGTTTTGAACAAGATGGATGGGTAAGAAGAATCATGAATAGCATTCTGGGATGGTTCTATGACTGTGGAGAATGCCGAGCATCCGAGACTTATAATGGATCGACCATGAGAAAGAAATCATACCGAAGGACGGTGGATTTATGGCGACGAGATGTCTCAAATCGAGTTGCAGGTTTCCCATGGAAAATCCCCGCATGTAGGATGTAGGTGGTAAGGCTTGTTGAGCATGCCTAATACGAACGTCGTGATTTTTCATTCTCTCAGCCTTCATGATGAACCGATAATAACTGCTATACTTGCCGACACGACCTTTATTAACCACTTGACTCGACCAGGGCACGTAGAAATTGGCTTCTTAACGAGATTCGACCTTTTGGGAAAAGACATGCCCGTACCACATATACAATTCCTGACTTTGACACCCTTTCCCATTTCCAAGGGCCAACCGACCATTCTCCGACTTCGACCTCACGGTGCTACACACCTGACTTCACATGTTTGGGCACATGAGTCAGAACGTGACCCAAAATCGACTCTAAATGGAAAGAAAAATGGCGACGCTAACAAGGTCTTTTTCCATTCCTTTTCAGTTTTGTCTTGGTTTCTCTTCCTTCATTGTACATTTTTTTGCATTTGAAAACTAGGGAATATGCTTAATATAAGACCTTTTAAGAAAAAATTATCATGATCCTCTACCTTGTCTCACTTAAAATGAAACTTTATAATTATTTCATAACAATTGAATAATTAGGTCAAAAGGTTGGTATATTCTTGAATAACTTTATTTAAGAAACTTGATCTAGTCGACCCACCATCTTAAAGAGGGAGGAAAGAGATTGGGAGTTGGGTTATTGAATGCTTAAATCAATGGAGACATTCATCATCCTACTATATAAATTAATAATTAAATTAATTTGCAACATGGATTCCATTAATTGTTGTTGTCATTGATGGAGATACAATATAGGATATGATATGGATTATCTTATTTAGATTGTTGCTTAAGTAACAAACACAACTATTCATTAAGATAATTGTCCTAAATCTCTCTAACTACATATCATGACATACATTTTTCTATCCATCAAGAAAATTGTCCTAAATCTCTGTAACTACATATCACATCATACATTTTGTTGGTATCTTTAATGGGTCTCGTTGTCCTTGAATTCCTAGAAAATTCCCTAATATGAACATTTCAATATTAAGAGTTGGAGATTGTTGGATATTGAACATGTAATTACTAAAAGTCAACCTTGGCATATATAATGAAAATATGTTTTACTATCCCTTTTCATTTTATTTGTGTAGTCAACCTTGGCCTGTGCAATGAAAATATTTTTTTATTGTGTTTTCTTATTTTCTAATTTTATTTGCCTGTATAATGAAAATATTTGTTATTGTGCTTTCTTATTTTCTAATTTTATTTGTGTAGCATCCAAAGAAATAATTAGATTATACATGGTTATCAAATGAAAAGAAAAACACATTAAATGATTGTTGATTTGGACATTGAAGATTTGAAATACATGGTTGAGTGTCTCATAATATATAATGATGGTGGTAATAATTTTTTATTAGGACATGGAAGATTTGGAGGATATGCTTGAGTGTAATATCCCATAATATATAGTGGGAGAAATATGTTTCCCAAGTTGGGCATGAAATATTTTGATGGTGAATAATAGACATATAGAGGAATATTGTTCCTTCCAAGCCATAAAATCAACCTTCAAAGTCCTAGTAGAATCAATATCAAAGAGGGTTATCAAAAATAAGAATGGACTAGTTTCTAGGTTCATCAAGTGGATGGAAGGGGCCCCAAGGCTCCAATTAAAACTAAAAACCTTTTATTTTTTATAGAATGCACCAATAAAGAAGTTTAATGACATTTGGCCAATCTCTAAAACCATTTAACTGGAATTCAATCATCTCAAGAGGAGTAGACTTTGTTCACTGTGGAAAAGGTATTTATTAATTTTGTGTTAAAGTGTAGAGCTTGAAATGAAGTTTTCAACAGGGGGCATTGGTTTATAGGACCTAATGGGATCTACCTTAATCATTGGTCATTATCTCGTGATCTAGAAGCATGGGTCCTAATGGATATCCTTGTCTATGTCAGACTTCCTTTGCAACCCACGATTGTTTAGGATTCTCAAATCCTACAAGAGATGGGAATACCTTGCGAAAGTATATTGACAAATCTGAACCTAGAAATGTAGTTTGCGTGTGCCAAAATTTGTGGAGGTAATTGTAGAAAAAGGATTTTCAAAAAATGTAGAGCTAAAAGTAACAATTAGATCTATGTACATAAGTCATATTACAAGAAAAACCCCTTAAAATGTAAATTATGCGATGAGTATGGACATTTTTTCAAACAATGCTTGGAAAAAAAACCTCCTACGTCTGCTACTTGGATCGAGGAAGATGGGTTAAAAAAGTCTTGAAGCAAAAAAGACTTGAACAAACCCAAAACCAAAAGAAAGCCCCAAATCAAGGGAAGACTCACACAAAAGAGTAACAACCATCCCCAAAAAATCAACATATAAAGACAAGTTTGCAATGTTAGAAATAAAACCAAATAAGAAGAATGGAAAGTGATTAAAAAAAGGGCAGTAATGACTTCTCCCAAAAAATGTAGGGATAAGAACCACTAGAATGAAGTGTCAAGGTTTCCCTCCTAACTGCACTAGCTTGAAAGGCTCCCAAAGTGATGAAGTAAATAATTTCCACTAGATAAAGAAATCAAGTCTAGCTACCTGGACAAATGCCCCCCTACTTTTCCAAAATAATACCTGAGAAAGGGAAAACAAAATTGTTGGAGGAGAAGTTTCCAAAAACTTGGCTTATGAAAGAAAGAAAACATTCAATAGGTATTGCATATAAATCCAAATCTATCCAAGTCATGAAAACGTCCACTTAGAATTGTAGAGGGTTAGGACAAGAAATAATAAATGTAGTGCAATAGTAAGCTCAAAAATGCCAAATTTGATGCTTATTCAAGAAACAAAACTCTCCAAAGATCCTTTCTCAATGTCAATGAATTTTTGTGGAAAGGTTTTCAATGCAATTTAGTCAAAGCTATATGATCATCCCAAGGATTAGTAGAAATCTAGAACCCAACTATCTTGAACCTAGAAAATGAGGTTAGTATCGCTCACTGGCAACTTTTAATTTTTCTTTCCATTTAAAGCAATAATACTTTCTAGATATTCAATATCTATGCTCCAAACTATTGGAATGAGAAGAAAAGATATCGGTCTTCAATTCAACATTTTGATTTTAACACTCAGTCAAAATTGCATATTAGTTACATTTTTTAACTTAACACTTCATTACAAAGAAAAAATGGGAGGTAACACTATTAGGAACCCTTTCCTTGTACCGATGAAGGAGACCCTATTAGGGACCCTTGCCTTGCACTCATGGAGGCATCCCTATTAATAACCCTTACCTTGAACTAGTGGAGGATATCATTGCAAGATAGGATCTTATATATGTCAAGCCAAAAGAATGGAGAATACAATTGGGCCAACAAGAGGTTTGGCTCCAACTTCTTAACTCAATGACTAGATAGATTCGTAATCAAGTCTTCTCTTCTAGAAGAGGATCATGTGATTTCATAAAAGATTATCATATGCTTAGTATCTGACCATACACCTATCCTTTGGATATCACCTACTCAAAATATCTAGGGATCATCCCTTCTACACTGAGGTATAAGGTTTCTTGGAGCTAATATTTTCCTCTTAGGATTTCCCTCTAGACATTCTAAGGTTGATCTCCTTTATCCGAGAACAAAATATAAGAGATTAAATTTATATTTAAAACCTATGGAAATAAATCAAATCCTATATCCCTTAGGGCATATAATTAAAATGGAAAAAATGAAGGACATCCAAAAGGAAATAAAAGATAAGGGGTTTACAGAAGTGAACCTAAAAGAAGAAAGGAAAGCAAGCCTCATTTTTAAGGAAGAATGTGAAAATGAAGAAGCCTTTTGGAGATTAAATCTAGATCTCTTTCATTATATAAAGGTGAAATAAGCACAAAATACTTCCACAAGTAGCAAAATTATCAAAGAATTTATAATTGAATCAATGAAATTTACTTGTTGGACAAATCAAAGGCGATACTTTTTGAATAAATCAAAGCAACAAATCACACTCACTACAAATGCATGTACTCAAATCCCTGAGTTGATAGAGATAGAGAGAAATAGATGATGTTAAACCACATCCCAAATCCAATCTCAGAGAAGGGTAACGAAACATTAAACAAAGAATTTTTGAAAGATGAGGTGTATGGAGTAATACAATCAAAGGAATTTGATAAGGCCCTAATCCTAGACAAGTTCTCTACTCTTATGAGATAACTTGTGAAATCATCAGATAAGCTTCATTTTAGTGTATTGAAGAAGAAAGGACCACGGTTAACATTGGAAGAGGTATAAACTCCACCTTTTTGGCCCTTCTTACAAAGGAAAGGAATGCAACAAGTTTCCATATATTTAAACCAATCTCCCTATGTAACATGTCCTATAAAATATGGCTCCAAACTTATAACTACAAGGATCAAGAAGATAATAGCTTCCTTAATCTATAAAGTTTAGGGGGATTTGTACTTGGAAGACTAATTATGGAAAACACCATGCTATCTATCCTAGCAAGATAGACATAAGGGGAAATATAATAATCAAGCTTCACATGGCCAAGGATTTCAATAGGGTGAAGGAAACTGAAAGTTTTAAAGCAATTCAACATCAATGAAAATTGGATCTCATCGGCATATGATCGTACAAGAAACCCTTGGGTAGATCCCTTGATAAAAAAAAGGCTAGCATGATTATTTCGAACCTCAAGGAGACTCTAGGAAGGTTTCCCTGTCTCTCCATATTTATATATTCTCATGGAAGAATCCTTAGGCATAAGTTTGGAGGAATCTTTTCCTCCTCTGGGAGTGGAAATATTCAAAGGGGTAAAACCAATTAACCACTCGCAATTCACAAATGACACTTTAATTCTAGGAGGAGCCTCCATAGTGATGGCTTGAAGGTTCATAACTTAATGCGACATTTTTTTCCATGCTTTAAGAGAAGATCTAAATAACACAAAGTGCAAGGTATTTGGGTGGAATGTGCATGTATCTCTTCTAGATGGAATTTTTAACATAATAGAGTTTCAAGTTATAAAAAAATGAAAATCCATCTAGTTCTTGGGATTTACCCTCACCTAGGAGAGGCTATCCTCGAGTGAAACCCCATAATGGAAAAAGTTAAGGAAAAAATAAGCTTCTAGGGCTCTTCACGGTTAAATTTGCATGCCCATGATACTCTAGTTTAAAAAGTTCTTCACTCCCTCTTAATATTGGTTCTCAATGTTAGCTACACATATAAGGATAATAAAAAAAATTGAAAAAAAATGAAGGAACTTTATACAAAGAGGAGGCAAACATAACCAAGAAGAAATGTTCTCCCTAGTAATTTGGGACTAAGTGAAGCTAACTAAAAAATCAAGATGCTTAGGTATTTGACACTAGCCGAAAATCAACAAAGCTCTAGGGAGAAAAATATATGCACAAAGATCATTTAGAATATGATCTCAATCCCTTAAGCACAGTGAAAAAATGTCTTCTTAAAAACCACTACAACACTTGAGATAGAAGAATTACGATGTTTTAAACTTATATGCCAAACTATTCTCAATATTGGAAATTAGTGTGTTAAGGAGTCCCTTTTATCAATGGTTACCTTTATTGGGATCCACATGGAGGACCATCTATCTCTTGGAAGGATAAATTTACACAAGGAAACTAAATGTGGACAATGTCAACTATCTTCGATACCGATTGTATGCTCAAAACCTCCTTAGGTTCCCAAATTATCCATATGGGAATATGAAAACCATGTCTAAAATGGATGGAAGAACACATAATATGTCCTCCCTCCCTCTCTTTGAAATGCATCTTCCTTCTTTGAAATCTCAACTGAAGCGCTCTTGTGTCAAATTTTCTAAAGGACACTTGAGCATAGGGTTTTATAGGAGTATACATAATAAACAAGGATTGAAGAAGTTCAATCAAAGATTAAATGGGAATCCATCTAGGATGGAGTTTCTCTACCAAACGAGAATGCCTTCATGTGGATTTTAGCACATAACAACTTTTAACTACATAACCCCTTCAACAACGATCAAATTTGAACATGTTTGGGCCCTTCCAAAGCATTTTGGTTCATTAGAATAGTGTTAATCAAAATCTAGCCTTCAAAAAAAAATATTAAAATCTAAATTTTACACATCCATCACGAAAGGAAGAATTAATAACAATTTTTAAAAATAAGGGTGACTATGTAAATAGGCCATCCATATTAATTTCATAGAATCCATAGTATATTTCAAATATCACTCATTTAAGGGATCAGACAGGTTCAAATTTGACTGAGAATCAAGATTCACTCTGTGGGTCTATGGATCTTCAAATTTTGAGGGTACCACCACTGACTGCCATAAATAAGCAATAAAAATATTTGGCATTAAGAATTTTTTTAACACTTATCAAACTCTTTTCTTTCATCTCACGTTCCAACTGTCCCATTTCAACAATATGTGATCATTTGAGTTACATCAAGAATCTGTCGGTGGGTGATTTTCAATTAATTAATTTGTCAGTCATATAATGGGACTACCTGAACATGGTGTTAAACACTTGCTAGCCCATGTGGGGGGATATAGAGTCCCCCCCCTCAGATCGAATACATAAAATTGTGAGTTTCACATAATTAATACAATTGAGATGGTGAATGGGCAATTGACAATTCTGTGAGAAGAAAGATCTCATGAGTCACATGAGAGCAGACACGTCCTACTATTCCCTCCCTAAGTTATTTCCCACCCAACACACATGCGCTCCTTCAATTTCTATTTAATCTATGTCTCTCCAGTGTTTTCTGCAGGATTGAACTTGCTAGAGAACTTCTACATGATTCAACTTGCCAGAAAGATTCTTTTTCCATAGCATTTCATCTCCCTTAGTATTTTTCAATCTCTTATGTGGTTTATATCCTTACCTAATTGATTATTTACAGCATCAATCTCTGATTATTTACTAATATTTATTATGTCTTTAGGAAGAACTTACTAGTAGCAACGACCCATGAGTCACCACCTAGTTATATATAATGAATCATTGTCAACAAAAACAATGCACAAAACTAAAACTTGTGTGCACCATCTACATGTAAAGGTAATTATTCAACTTAATAGCTCCATTTAATTATTTAAATTCATATTAAATCTGATTATAAGGAGAGATATTAAAATTTAAAAGTAGCTTGATTTTTGTAAAAGGACTCTTGTGAGTGTTTATCAAGATTAGTTTTTTTGGTTTTCTTTTAAAGCTAATTTGGTGTTTGTTATGAGTTAATTGGGAGTTTGTTACGATATTAAAACTTATATATACAATTTCATTATATATATTAATATTTTAATTAATTTTTTTAATGATGAATGTATTGATTTTTTATTTTATTTAATAGTAAATTATTTAGAGACTAACAATTTGATCATTGTAAAGAGTAATTTGACTATCAAATTTTATTTTTGTTTAATGATTAAATATTATATTTTATATTTAAATAACAAATAAATTTGAAAAGTGTGCAGATGTTTCTTCTTTATATTCAATAGCTATAATATTTTTAATCAATTTGACACCATTTTATAATTTTACTTATGTTTAATGATGGATTAATAAAAAATTTAATTGTATTTAACAATCAACAACTCCTCCATAACTAACAATTTAAACTTACTAACTTGTAGGTATTATTACAAAAAAACATACTCCATAACCAAGAATTTAAACTTACTCACTCGTAGGTATTATTACAAAAAAACATACTCCATAACCAAGAATTTAAACATCAAATTCCATTCTTGATAAGTAATGTTATGAACGGATATGGAAACTTTGGAATTGGGACTGGATTATGGTGTGTGTATGAAGCCTAAGAGATGTCATTATAGGTCCTATGATACTCAAAGAATGCATCTTTAGTCACTAGGCACACATCTAATAATGGCTGTAAAAAATTGACAAAACCCTAGACAAGTTAGGAACCATGAAATGAAATGGATAACGATGGATAATGTTTATGAGGATCAAATTTACAATAGGATTGTGGACATAGTCAAATATTTTTATTTACCACACACATCAATTCAATCATTTCAAGTAATATCTAGCAAAATTGAATGTATTCTAAGTGATTTTAATGCCGGATAATGTTTATGAGGATCAAATTTACAATAGGATTGTGGATATAGTCAAATATTTTTATTTACCACACACATCAATTCAATCATTTCAAGTAACATCTAGCAAAATTGAATGTATTCTAAGTGATTTTAATGCCGGACACGTATTCCATATTTGCTCATTTCAAGTAACATCTAGCAAAATTGCATGTATTCTAAATGATTTTAATGCCGAACAAGTATTCCATATTTGTTATATTAACGTTGACTATATAATTGTTTGTTTAAGTCAACTTATTAACTTACCACCAACAAATTATTCCATAATAGTTATGTTTAAGTCAACTTATTAACTTACCACCTACCAATTATTTCATAATCAAAATAATATGACTAAATATTTTATTCAATTAGTTTTAATAATGTATATACATGTTTACTGTAAAACAAAAATTTAAGAAAAAATCTACCTAAGAAACCAAAAGAAAAGATCAATCCTATTAAAAACACCAAAGAAATAGTCAAGAAAAATCAAATTGTGATTAAAAAGAACTACTTCATTTGTTTATTATATTTCTAAATAGAATAAACCATACTTGTTGTAATTAATTGCCATTAAAATAAACCATACTAGTTGTAATTAATTGCCATTAAAAAAGACTTGCCAAATGGATTTACCAAAGTAAGAAATTCAATTTATCCAAATAGAGGTCCATATAAATAGGGGAATTGCATGGAAAAAATTGAAGTTTAATAGTTAAAAAAATGAAAATTTTAATTATATGACATCATTGTATTTTGTATTTCTAGATTACAATATTTGTTTTAATATGAATTTGTTGTTTTTATTCATTTTAAGACTAAATATATTATTGTTTTCTATTTTTCTATTTTTTTATTTTTTTATTTGAATTGATTAAATAGGTATAAATCCCCAAAAATGTTTCATATTGGCCTTAAGAATGATAACACACAACTATCAATTGTTTATGCATTTGGTAATCCACAACGTTCTAATCAACCATGTCATTTCCGAAATGAAGTTGAAGTTCATCCACTTGAAGACAATAAATTCAATTGTGTAGAGCTTGTTGAAGGAGAACATCCATCAAAGAAAGGCAAACGAACATTGAAATATAAATGAAAGACAAGATTTCCACGAGCTTATGTTGTGAAATATTGTAATGGTAATGAAAGAATAAAATGTTCTTGGTGTGTGAAATTTAAGAGAGACACTCCATTTGTTAAAGAGGGAAGTACAACTCTTCAAGTTAGTAGTCTAAATGACCATGCGGGATCAGAAGCTCATAAATTTTCTTTGCAACTTTTGGAGGGATAAACCAAACAAAATACTCTTCGAATTACCAAATATGTAGAACTAAGATGTTGAGGAGATAATTATATCAGTGATTGGAAACATGTGTTTTATTGCTATACATGATTTACCTTTGAAAATTTATGAGTCAAATTGTGACTAAATAGGTATAAATGCACTCCACACATGTCTCTAATAGAGGAATACTCGTATACATAAATACACCATCTAGAAAAGAGTTTCTCCAAGATATTAAGGAGATGTATTAGAAAAAGTTAAAAGATGAGATTTTCCATAGCTCATTTTACTCAATTTTAATTGATGATGATCAAACTATAGAGAAACATTTGATTATTTATATTACATATATTAAAAATGTAGAAAGAGGTCAATGCGTAACAAAATTCATACGTTTGCTTCAAATAAAGGATGTGATAACTCATCTATGTATGATGATGCGAGAACTCTTTTACCAGAGATGGATTTATCTTTGATGAATCTAGTTGGATTTGGCTCCGATGGAGCATCCACCATTAGGGGTATTCATGAAGATTTATCTACTAGGTTTTGTCGAGATGCTCCTCATTTATTATATATCCATTACATAGCTCATAGAGAAGCATTATCAATAAATGATGATTCATCTTATTTATAGAGTTGCAATATATTGGCAAATTTGCAAACAAAGTTTACTCATAGCTTGAGATCTGCTAAAAGACATGGAGAATTAAAAAAACTAATTGAATTATTTCAAATCACTAAGTTAGAGGTGTTGCAAATTCATCATATTAGGTGGCCCTATAGAGACAAGATCATGGAAAGATTTGTTAAACTCATGTATGTTTTGTTAAAAGACTGAGAGTTCGGGGAGAAAAAATGTATGAGTTGGAAACAATATTTCAAGTACAATTTTGCATCCATTTAGTTGTATATGTGCTCATTGAGTTAAATATGTTGAATCGGAGGTTTTAAGAGGATCATGTTAACATTACCTCTATTGGAACTACTTTAGATGTTACTACTAATATGATTCATAAATAGTTTTTAAGAGACATATTTGGGGTAAGTGTAGTGCACATATCCTTTTTTTTAATCAAAGCACAAGGATGAACTCTTGAGTTCATAGATAGCATAGGTATGCTTCATTTACATCCATTGGTGATTGAAATTTTGTTAAAGAGATAAATATTAAAGACACTAGATGATTGCATTCTTTTGAGAAAGTGTTTTGTTATGAATGTGCTTGAATTTCTAGATAGGAGGTTCACAAATTTACCTATATTTAATGCTGCTAAGTTTTTCAGTCCTCATCATTATTATGAATAAATGGATGATATAGACTCTCAAACAAAAATATGGTTGAAATGTTTATGTAAAAAATTTAATGTTGGGGACTCACCTATTGTCGAGACTGCTAAATGTTTGGGTGAAATGGATGAATATATTTATACTATTTATAAATCATACCCCAAAAAACATATGTAATGTTTCTCTCTCTCAGTGCACCTCATACTCTAAATGAGGTAGATTGGAATGTTATTTATGATGTATGGAAACGAAGGAAAGCTATAAAGCCTCTTCCACTATGAAATAGATTCATGTTTTCAATGATATAAGCTCGAGTACTTTTGAATAATATCAAATCAATGGAAGAATAATATGTTTGCTTATTATTTTTTACTAAAATGTCTTCATTTATGTAAAAGAGAAATAATTTCGTGGATACTACGAATTTGAAAGTTTTTTTTTTTTTGTATTATGTTTTATTGAAAATTTACCCTTTTTTATGTAACAATTGTGTATCTTTTTAAGATTGTAAAGATTTGGAAGCACAATATTTTTTTTTTCATTTTTTTATTAAGGGTTTACTAATTTACGCTGACAATTGAAGTGAAATTATTTTTATAAATTTTCATCCTTGAAGGGTTGGATGATTATATGCCCTTCCAATTGAAATTAGGACTAGCCCTTCAAATTGGATTGTTGCGCCCGGATGTTGTTTTGCACCTAAGTGGAGGAATCCTCTCCCCACATATCTCTTAAGTATATGGTAGTAAAGGAGCTTCATAATTTGGTCTTGTAGGAAACAAACCAACAAGCAAGCATGGTCACAAAAGGTAGGGTGATTTTATCCTAGACCACCTCCTATGAAGGCACTCTTCAAATAAACCTCTTGTCAAAAGAACTTGGTGTTGATGATATTGTAGCTTTGAGAGGTATTCCCACAAGAGGCCAAGGTATCATGCATGTGAGAACATTCGTTGGCATTATATTAGCCTTTCATTTCAGTGAAATAAACTTAGAAATGAGGCTACGGCCTCATGGGAAAGTTGATGGGCTTTGTGGGCTTGTGTAGGGTTTTCACACCCACAAAGAGGATTAAAATATTATAATCAATTGTTGAGTTTAGAAGGGGTTCCTAAACTCACTCATTGGACTTGTATATAAAGGAGAGAGATCATTGTGACATTTGATTACTATGCATAATGGAGTTAGCTAAGTGAGTGTGCACTTGTTCTAGGATCTTAAAAATTTCAGCAAGGAAAATCATGCAATGGTGGCAAATATGGCCTATGGTTTCAAGGAGGAATTTTTGTTTCTGTTTCAACTAAGGAAGACTTATTCTTTAGCTGAGAGAGGGAACAAATGTGAGCAAGAGAGGAGCAACAAGGTCGCACGTGTGAGAGGAAGGTACAATTGTATGACTCACACGTGCGAGGGAAAACAATACAAATTTTTTTCACATGTGAGAGATGAAGGCCCACACATGTGAGGAATGATAGGCTGTGTTACCCCCCATTTATAGGGATAACTAAGGAGATGATGTATTGAGGCCTTCAGGTTGTATACATGGAGTACCGAGAGGCAAATGAACAAGTAGAGCCCCTTCATTCACCAGACATCACCATTTGATCGATAACAACAACACCCACCACACCAACTTGACCCACAAAGGACATCAGGTCTTGCTTCATGAGGTAACAATCTCGGTCTCATGGTAAGTGTAATTTTAATAAGTGAAACATTTTAACATGTTGCAAAGGATCCTTTCTTGATTTTGAAAACGTTTCCTTGGAAATTATGCCTTTTTCCTCATTTCACCTTGGTGGTTGACATGGTTTTCTAATATGTAGGTCACCCTCGAGAAAAGGGTTTCTACTGGGGAGTCTCCTTGAAGGGTCATCATACCATTCCCGTGCATAATTATCATCTTCCATACTTATTTCCTTTTCGTCTCCTCACCTTTTGGGTTTTCAGGTCTATTGACCCAAGAAGAGATTGTACCTTATTTCATGGGAAGAAGGGGCTAAAGGCCCAGAGGCTTGTAGATGGAAAAAGATAAAAGCCAAAAAAATTATCCTCTAGATGCTCGCCCTAATGGTCCTAAGAGAAATGAAACGCTTCTCCAAAAAAATCAAGGACCAATAAAATAAAACACATAACTAATAAGTGTCTCGCTTGTTGATGGAATGATGCATTTGTGGTGTTTTTTACTTTCCTTGCACATGGCACTCAATGCATTCCTAGCTTCAAGTGGCATTACAGTACTCTGTACTTTCCCTTTCATATAGTACTCAATGTTTGGACGTTAATAAATTAATGGAAAACAAAGGGCTTGGAAAAAGGTTGCATTGAAAATGAGGATGCAACACACCCTCTACAAAGGCACCCATAAATAAGACAATATGATCCTTTGTATGTCAAGAAACCCCATGCCCAAAATTCATACCCCCATCCACCTCATACTCTTTACATGACTTAGAGAGGGTCTTCTTGGGAAACACTCCTTGACTTGGAGATTGATCTACCCAATAGGATACCATGACAACCCTCCCATACTTAAATTTGACAAGTTGTATAAGGTCTGTAAGCATTTGTTTATTTTGAAAATGGGGGATTTGACACACATGTTTGGGTGGTTATTTTATTAAATATGGATTACTTGGCATGGTACATGTGAGTTTTGGACCCTTGGAGGGCGTACTTGTTTTTCTTTGTAGGGCCTTTCTAGGTGAAATCTTTTTCATGGAAGCACAAGGTTGCTTGGACCTTCATAGGGGCAATAAGCCCACAAGTTGGATGATGTGCCCCCTCTCTTTGGACATTTGAGAGAATGAACATTGCCTTTGGAGGAACTTGGATACCATGAGATGATCACTTTGTGGCCCCTTGCACCTCAACGTTGGCCTTTGGAGGCCTAAAACGTCACACTCTATGCCCTAGACATCACATGGAGGCTAGGGTTTTGATGGGGTTTCATGGTTTGATGGTGATGTGATGTGGTTTGATGGAGAGAGAGAGACATGGAATGCACTAGAGAACTTGATGACAAGGCACATGGCCTTTGGAGGCCCAACTATCTTCATCAAGATGCAAAACGTCTCATTTTGGAGGCTTACATCACCCTTCTAGGGCATGATGTCACCCATGAAGGGGAAATTAGTTTATGTATTTTGCATTTTTAAGTTGTAAAGGAAAATTTGTGAGGCTGGCCTCCTCAAATTTTGAAAGTGGAAAAAATTATGTGGAAAAATTGTTTAGAGTGATCTCATATAAATATAGATCACTCTCATTTTATTTTATCATAATTGTCACTTGAGAATTACATATTCTTGGCTGAAATTTTTGCCCTACTTGGGAAATTCTCTCTATATCTCTCTTGATGCTTTGTGGATGCTCTACTTGTCTATTGGAAGAAAAATCTAAGGTGCTATCTCTTGATGCTTTCCTCTTTGCAATTGTGATGGAATATTCTTGATAAATAATATATTTTCATGTTATCTCTTGAAATTGGCAAGGAATTTTCTTCATATTGTGTTGTTTCTTCTTGTTTAAGGGTTATTTTGTCTAAATTTTTGGAGGAGTATAAGGGCGTACATCCTCCATTAAGATATATCCTTATTGTCAATGAAAAACCTATTTTGCAAAGGTTGTTACAGGAGTAAAAGGGCTTACACCCTTGTAGATTTTCCTTGCTAAAGATAGTTTTCTCTAGGGAGTAAAATTGCTTACACTCCTAGAGAAGTAACAAACCCTAGCTCATACACAAGAGAATCCATAACCCATTTGATAAGGTACTAATCTACTTGCATTGGAGATTGTATATTCATGCATTGGTATTCCTGAATTTTTGAGATATTACAATTGGTTAAGTTGGATCTAGTTCTGCATGCTATAATCTATCTTATGCCATAAGGGCGTCTTGATTGGCCAAGTGATTCTATTTTTTGTTATAAATTTATGCTACAGCCAATAGGGCTGTTGCAAACTCATCTTTATCTCTTGGTTTATTCACTATTCTACCACTAAAATTCACTTGCAAGATGTTATAATTAATCTACTAGTTGTTAGCTATCTTGTGGGTGGATTTCTCATTAACTTTGGTGGATGGAATTTTCTATTGTAGCAATTGTTGGATATAGCCACAAGGATGTTACAAATCTTGTTGATAACACTAACTAACATCCCTACAATCACCATCAAAGTCTTACTTAAAACATTAGAAATTTATCTACTTATTGCCAGGGATGATTTTAAGGATGGAAATTTATTTTAAAATGTAGAAACCTTGGTGAATCTTACTAATCCTTCATATGACAACTATAAATGTTTGGTGATATTTTTGTAAAAATATTCAAATTTCTAAGTATTTTATATAATTTGTATAAAATTTTGGCGATTTTTAAGGTAAAATGATTTTATCCTATAGAATTTGGGCGAATCCTTTTTGGAATAGCTTGGGAAAAACCATGGAAAATTAGCCGATGAGCGAAATTTAGCCCCTAAAATCATCCCTGCTTATTGCTAGTTTTGTTTCCAACATCTTGCACTAGGTTTTGATGGTTAAATTTGCAGATCTTATTATCATTTGTTGTTGATATATATATTCCATACTGCTACAATTTGGGACAACAAGGTTTCTTGTTGAATCCCCTTTGGTTTTGAAGCATCTATCACTATATATTGTCTTGTTCCGGGCATGGCTAACATTGTTTTGCAGGTACATCACCTTTGGAAACCAATTGACTTCTCACAAGGATCTTTCTTAAGCTTCACCTCCACGTTTGACCTTGACCTATAGGGTCATCTCTCATATCCTTTCACTTTCCATCTTATTCCCCCATAGGGTCACCTGGGATTCCCCCCTTGTAGTGATTCTATCATCACTAAAGTGAGGGGAGTGTTTATCTAAGGCGACAGTGGGTAAATAATCCCATAGTTTTCATACCTTTGTGGTTTGGGTTGGAATTTTCCCAAAATACAAATTGTGCAATAACATTTTGGCACCATTGTCGGGGAGGATTTTTAATCCATTCTAACCCTTAATGATGCTTGGCAAATTATCCCAAAGCCTTCCCCTAACTTTCATGGTGAATCCACCTAAGGGAAGCTCCCTCCTCCTCTTTGATGAACTTTCTAAGCTTATATGGTGACTCCACAACCTAAGAACCCGCTTTTCCCCAAAACCCTTCCCCAAGGAAGATTCAATCCTTCCAAGGTTACTGAAGAAGGCCTCCTCATAACTCACCCATTGTCAAAAACTTGTTCCAAGTTAAAATTATCCTCGCTCCAATGGATTTCACTTAGGATATCAACCTCTACAAACATTTGAGTCTGGCCACCATCCCTGGTTATCCCAACGCAATGCCCAAAGAGTCTCACAAATGGTTGCCAAATTTTGTCAGGAACAACATTATCACACCTAAAGAGCACCTCGAAGCTATTGGTGTGGCCACGAAATACAATGGTATAGAGAATGAAGACATTGCAATGAAGCTATTAGCCATGTCTCTTGAAGAAGATGCTAGAAAATTGTATAAAGGCTTACCCCACAACCACTTGGAATCCTATGAAGATTTTGCTAAATTGTTCAAGGAAATATGGACAACAAAGAAATATAGAAGAATGTTATTGATACAATTCAATAAGATCAAAAGGAAAGAAAATGAAACAATGAAGCAATTTGACACTAGATTTGATAGTTTACACAGTCAAATTCTGAAGGATGTATGTCCATTAGATTCCATTTCTCTCCTCCTTGAATACTTTTGAAGGATGATTCGGTTTTATTCTGAAAGAAAGGATGAATGACAGTTTGGAAAAGGACAGGGAATATAGTGCTTATATTGAAGAACATATCATCAACTCAAGGATCGATCCCTTCTGATTCCATCATGCTAAGACAAAATCAAAGACAAAGAGCTCAACTAATGCAGTACAACAACCAATCACACTCATAACTCAGAAGTTGGATCAAATGAATACTTAGTTTGTCTATACTCAAAATCAGATCATGAACAAGTTGAAAACCTTGGAGAGGTATCATCATCATTCCAAACCTCAGTTTATCAGACAACCAAATGTAGGATGGAAATCGAGGCCATAATAGGATGCCAAGGCACCTAATACCTTGGATCCGGTTGGGATGGCTAGCTTGGAAGAATCACCATGGTGTCTTCCTTGCCAGAAACCTCATCCAGAGGAAGATTGTCCGAGATGGACAAAAGAAGACCCAGGAGCTATGGACATATTAAACTGCATTGATATTTCTACTCTCCAAGATGATGAGTGCATTGATGTCACTGAAGAAAAACTTGAAGAGTTCAGGAAGAGGAAATCTAGACAAGATTGATTGAAAATATTGAACCAAATGGATGAAGATCTAAAGGATAAATTGAGGAAAAAGGAAATCTTGACTTACTCAAGGAGGAACAAAGTACCAGTTTCTCCACCTCAAGCAACAAAGAAGGGCGTTCCTCCACTACCTCCATCTAGTAAGGAAGTTCTTCCACCTCTTCCAACACCAGTTCATGACTTGCTTCCAAGACCTACACTGTCAAATGGAGAGCTTCGTCTGAATATAGATGTACCCGACATTATGGGAAGGATGAACATGTTAGTACCTGTGGTAGAGATGTGCAAAAGCCCTTCTGTGAGAAGAAAATTTTTGAGATCTTTGAAGGTACAAGATGAAGCAAGAGATCCTCTAGTCATCCTAAACACTATATATTATGGAGGACAAGGAGAAGAAAACCCTCCTTTCTACCTTTATCTGGGAATAAATGGTATCTGTTTGAATAACTGCATGCTAGATTTCAGAGCCTCTGCAAACATGATGTTCTTGAAGGTTATGAAACAACTTGGTTTGAAAACAACTCGTCCTTATGGAAAATTTTGTGACATTAATTCAATAAAATTAATAGTGTATGGTCTCATTAAGGATGTGGAGGCATATCTACATAAATTCCCTCATTTTAGACTCATTATGAACATAGTTTTGATTGATGTTCTAGATGCTAGGGGCATGCTCTTGTCAAGTAGTTGGTCTACCTCCCTTGGTGGTTTCCTTAGTATGGAACTCACTCACGCACATATTCCTACGGGGGATTTCACCTTTGATATTTTATATAGTCGATATGTGGTCAAGAAGCATGTAATGGATCCAAATCACCCTAACTATCATAGTGATTGTGAGTATGATTTTCCACCTCACATTATTGAGTATGATCCTCAAGACTTTCCTTTTTCACAAGAGAATTGTATTAATACTTTCTTCCAAAGATAGACAAATACAAAGAGAAGTTTGCGCAATACCAGGGTAAATATCCAGGATCCATCAAAGTACTAAAGAAATATGAAGATAAGAAAGATGAAGAGCGAGAAAAAGGTATAAAGAACATGGTCAATAGAGGTCCACCTACTCAAACTTACATTGAAAAAATACCATAAGTTAACTTTAATGAAGGAAGTCTTGTGCTCATGTGGGATAAGAGAAAGGGAAAACCAAAGTACATCAAGAAGAGTGAAGTTTTATGGCTTGGCCCTTAAATCATCAAAAAGAAGTCTGAGAAGGGTACTTACTATTTATCTATCATGGACGAGAGGAAGATGCCATTACTAGTTGATGGGTCTATCCTCTGGCCCTACATCAACGAAACCTGACTTCTTCAGGGCCCGACCCCAGTAAAGTAGGTAGGTCATCTTGCTTTCTTGCATTTTCATTTGTGTGTTCATAGTAGTTTAGTTGCATTTATCTAGATTTTCATGTTCATACTTTATTTACATATTGATTTATTTCATTTATGCATAGTTGCTTTACTACATTTTCTTGAATCATATTACATGTTAGTTATAATTTTTTGAAAAATGCAAAATTTTGTTTTTAATGCATCAATGGATTTTGAATTTTTTTATAATATGAATAAAGGGGTGAGTGCGCCACCCTCGATCTCCGATGTTTTGTTTGTTTCAGTGTGTGTAGGAACATGTCTTACCAAGATATGTTGAGGTTCTCATGCACTCTACGATGAGTACATGTCCCCAAGTAGGAGTCGGATGTTACCCCCCATTTCTAGGGGTAATTAAGGAGATGATGTCTCAAGGCCCTCAGGTTGTAGACATGGAATACTGAGAGGTAGATGAGCAGGAAGAGACCCTTCACTCCCCACACATCACCATTTGATCGAATGGCAGAAAAATCCACCACACAAGCTTCACCCACAGAGGACATTAGGTCTCGCTTCATGAGGTAACAAGTCTGATCTCATGCAGGTAAGTGCCATTTTAAAAAGTGAAGCATTTGAGCATGTTGAAAAAGATCCTTTCTTGATTTTGAAAATGTTTGCTTGGAAAATATGCCTTTTGCCTCATTTCACCTTAGTGGTTGACATGGTTTTCTAGTAAGTAGGTCACCCTCTTGAAAAGGGTTGCTACTAGAGAGTCTCCTTGAAGGGTCATTGTACCATTTCCACACATACTTATCATTTTCCATACTTCTTGACCCAAGAAGGGATTGTGCCTTGTTTCATGGGAAGAAGGGGATAAAGGCCCAGAGGTTTGTAGCTAGAAAAAAATAAAAGCCAAAAAATTAATCCTCTAGATGCTCACCCTAACGATCATGAGAGTAATAAAATTCTTCTCCACAAAATTCAAGGACCAATAAAATAAAACACAAAACTAATAAATGTTCCGCTTATTGAGGGAATGCATTTACGAAGTCTTTCACTTTCCTTGCACATGGAACTCAATGTATTCCTAGATTCAAGTGGCATTGTGATACTATTTACTTTCCCTTGCATATAGTACTCAATGTTCGAACCTTAATCAATTAATGGAAAATAAAGGGCTTGGAAAAAGGTTGCATTGAAAATGAGGATGCAACACACCCTCTACAAAGACCTATAAATAAGACAATATGAGCCCTTGTATGTCAAGAAACTCCATGCCCAAAAGTCATACCCCCATCCACCTCATACTCTTTACATGACTTAGAGAGGGTCTTCTTGGGAAACACTCCTTCACTTGGGGGTTGATCTACCCAATAGGGTACCTTGACAACCCTCTCATACTTAAATTTGACGAGTTATATAAGGTGTTAGCATGTTTTATAGGAAAGCATGTGCTTTTCATTGATGGCAAGAACAAAAACATTGATCTTTTATAGGAAAAGCATAAGCTTGGGAGGAGAAGTGAACAATATGAAGAAACAAGAAAGCTCAGAAGAGATAGCAGTTTCCAGAATTGCAGACAAGGTCCAAGAGACAGACTCGTAGGAGGAGCAAAGGTCAAGACCCGTGAACACTTAGAAAATATTCTAAGTTGTAGAGATCAGAAGCTCAGGAGGAAGAGTGACAATGGTTGTTGGATCACCGATCCAAAAGACAAACAACCGTTAGATCCAGTGGATTTGCGAGGAGGTTACCGTTCGGGGAATCTCACTTCGAAAGAATTGACAACTTGAAAGTTGAATTACTCAAAGCCTGAAATCCGAAATGATTGTGGACCATCGGATCTGGAGAAAATGCAATGACCGTCAGATTGAATTAGTGGAAGGAAAGGATAAGCAAGGGCTGAGATCTGAGATCATGATGACCCGAATACACGTCGACCGTTGGATCGAATTAATTGAAGGGTAAGTTAGACGGGGCTAACGAGTTGAGAATTTGATTATTTGAATACCCGTCAGCCGTCGGATCAAATGCGAATTTTTGTCAGTCATTGGATCATTCTAAGTGGAAGGATAGGATAAGCTAGAAGAGATGCATCATAGATAGATCGGGTCATTGATCTAATATCCTGATCCAACGAACATCATTCATTTTGGGTATAAATATGTGAGGAGGTTACTCTCAGGAAAAAATCTCACTTCAAGACGTCAATTTGAGATTTGAAATCTCAAAATTCCGGAGACTCGGAGATCCAAAATACGTTCTCAACCGTCAGATCATTCTAAAGTGGAAGGACAGGATAAGTTGGGTAAAGGGCGCACTAATCTCATTGGTCAAGAATCGGGACTCAGATCTACGGTCGATAGGGCATATTAGACCCCTCCGAGCTTTCTTCCTTTAACCGTGGGGGGGGGGTCCGAGTTGGTGGTATTTTCCTTGTGGGACCCTCATACGTGTCGCCTTTCTGTTAACTCAGACCCCCGTCACTCATTACCACTTATCGCCTGAACCCCCCTCCGATTAAACCACCAAACCACTCATACAAACCACCTCCGTGCTCTGACGTCACACTCCACTACCCGCTACACCTCCACTACCACGCTCTGCCTCCAAATTCCACTACACTGCCTACACATCTCACCCACATCAACAGACCACCTCTGCAAGGAAATGTGGCAGACCACGTCAGCAAGAACATGAGTTTTCCGATATGAAAGATCACTTCAGGTGTATTCTCAACCGTTGATCATAGTACAATGGAAGGATAGTGCAAGTTTGAGAAGTTGAAATTCCGAAGTTCCTGTTGAGTCCATTTTTGTGCTTCCATAAACCATACTTTTCCCTCTTTATTTGTCCATTTTTCCTTCATTTCATTCCACATTTTCCATGAAACAACCTATTCAAGGTATATTTGTCATTATTTAGCTTTAGAATTGAATTTTCTAAATTTTAGCATTAAAATTGGAAAATTACCAGAAATTACAGGATTTGACCAAATCCCGTAAAAGATCCGTGGTTTGTATACTTGCAGGACACCTGGGCGGAATATAACACTTGGGTTGTGTTCCCAGATGTACAAGGATGGAGAATGAGCTATTAGATTCGAAATCTGAGACTGCTAGATGTTCGGTCAACGCTGGTCAAACAGGGCCACTTCAGCAGAAATTGCCCTGTTTCAGCCTTAAATCTTGGACAGTTTTTGATTTCGTGGGATTTTGACCACATATTGAGGATCTAAAGGAGGCATTCGACCCTCCTAGGATATTGTGG
>ML790144.1:180443-226107 GCA_009831015.1 Picea engelmannii | reverse complement strand
GAGCTTAGCATCTCTTTCACATTCAGCCTTAGAATAGATCTTTGGTTTATCTCCATAAAAGATAAAAACTATCTCTAAAATCCATATACTTTGGACATGCCTCTAAGTCTTACAAACACCAGATTGACAATCATTTACACTCTGATTTGCTAGGGTAGATTAGAGCTCAATAGTTCCTAAGGGGGAAGTTCCGACATCCTTCCATCTCAATGTTTGATTAATTCCTAGCCATCGAATTGAACAATGAAAGGATGAGTGTAAGGATCAAATATGACCATTGATTTTTCTTCGTGAAATAAACCATCTGATCTGATCCGTCCATTTCAGGATCACCATCAATATCGTAAGATCGATGGTCCCGTCGCATTGCGGGGCCAGAACATGCTCGGGTCTTAATTTTTCATGAGCGGGCCACAATCGAAACCACGGTTTTGGAGAAAGGACGCGTGAAGGCTCGTAGTGAATTGCGGGGCGAAAAGCGGGTTTCCCTCAAACCGCTTATGGACGCACCCGCAATCACGTGGTCACATGAAGTTCATTGCCCAAGGTCATATCATGAAAAAGAGCTAGTGCTCACTAGACCGAGACCGGGAAGTGCCTTTTGAATAGGCGATTGGGTCACCGCCAATGGTCACGTGAAGGAAGGGGCTTAGAAGCCAAAGAAGCCAAAGACGTCTGGTTGTAACTGACAGATAAGACGAAGATTTTTGACTGCCATAGAAGCCAAGGAATCTCAAGATAACGCCCATTGATGATGAACACACAGAGCATAACCGCCAGAGAATTCGAAGAGCTTCAAGGTGATTTCCAGAGGAACTGAAGAGTCTCTAGGTAACTACTAGTAGGATGAAGACTCATCATAGAGACAATTGACAGATGGAAAAGCGTAGAAGACTATAACTTCCAGAGAAGCCAAATAATCTCTGGATAACGACCACTGATGAAGAACAGACTCAGCATGATCACCAAAGAGAACGAAGAGTTAGGTGTATGATCTGGCAAAGGACTTGGCATGATAAATATACGCGAAACAAAGAAGATATGGTTGCTTCTATTGAGAGTTATTCATGCGGGTAGAAGCATGTTGTGTGCAACATTTGAAAGCACAGAAGAGGCATAGCGCATAGAATGGAAATAATACATAGAGCATAAAGCGCAGAAGAAAGATATAGATAAAAAATGCAAATCCGAGAGAGGAAGAGAAAGTCGAGGTGCACATGTAGAGACATAGAAGAATATTAGGAAGTTCAAGAAGATGCAAGCAGGAAGACACTGATGCAGGCATAGCATAACAGTATAGAAGAACAGTGATGAGACTGGTAAGCCCTTTGACAAACACTGTATCACTGTAATAAGTTTTAGTAACAAAGTTTTTATAATCAGGGTGGTAGGGTGGTGCTAGGGAGGATTGTTGTCCTCAGAGTTTCATGTGGGTGCTTGAACACAGGGAGTTGTAGCTTCCATCTGGTTGTAGCCAGAAAAACCAGGGTGGTAGGAGAACTATTGTTCTCTTTTATACAGGTTGGTGACTGTGTAACTGGAAGTTGGTGCTTCCATCCAGTTGGTGCTGGAACACTCAAGGAGTTGGTGATTCCTTCTAGTGGGTTCTAGATAAACCAAAGAGTTGGTTCTCTCAGCAAATTTCTACTTGTAAAATAGAGGTGGTAGCCTCAAAGGAGTTGGTGCTCATAAGAATGATAATGTACAGAAAATAAAGATTACTTATCATATCAAGAAGAAGAGGTTTTTCCATTTATGGGTTTCCTCAGGAAATATCTGTCTCTGTATATTTCATGTGTGTGATTGATGTTGAATATTATATTGCTTACTTCCCTACATTATTTTGATTGTCATTGAGTGTTCTGTAAAGAGTTTGAAATGGGCATTATTGTTTAAGCACAATAACAACTAATTCACCCCCCCCCCCTCTCAGTTGTCAAACAATTGGTATCAAATCTGATTCCTTTTATTTAAAGGTAGAACAATAAGCTTAAACATGCCAAGTCATGAAGGAACTTCAACCAATAAGCCCCCCCTATTCAATGGAACAAACTTTGGCTTCTGGAAAGTTAGGATGAGAACCTACATAATGGATTTAGGTGAAAATGTTTGGGATGTGGTAGAGACTGGTTATGTAAAGCCAGTTGTACTAGCTAATAAGGATGACAGGCTAGAATTCAACTTCAACGCTAAGGCTATGAATGTTATTTTTAGTGGGCTTGCAGAAACAAAATTTGTAAAAGTTATGCACTTAGAATCTGCCAAATAAATGTGGGACAAACTCATTAGCAGTTATGAAGGTAATGAGAAGGTAAAGGATGCCAAGATTCAAACCTATAGATTACAGTTTGAACAACTAAAGATGAATGAGGATGAAACAGTTAATAAATTTTTCTTAAGAGTTGAGGAGCTTGTGAATGCCATGAAGGGTCTTGGCGAGAAGATTGAAGACTTATTTTTAGTTTAGAAGATTTTAAGATCTCTACCAAATAGATTTAATCCAAAAGTTTCTGCAATAGAAGAACTGAATGATCTTAATACTTTTTCTATTGATCAACTTCTAGGAACTCTAATTGCTTATGAAATGAGGATTAGTAAGGATAAACCCACCTCTAGAGAAGCATCATTTAAAGAAGATAAGAATGAGGATTCTGAGCTTGATGAAATTGAAGCAAAATTTGTGAGAAGACTAAAGAAAGGATCAGGAAAGTACCAAGGAAAGTTTCCCTTTATAAGTGTCCACAAAAGAATAAATACCAGAACTCTGAAGGTGAAGAGAAGTACAAATCCAAGAGATTTGGTAAAAATAAAAGTTTATGTGTAAACAATGATGACTCCTCAGGAGACACAGATAGTGATTCTTCTTGTGAAGATAAGGTTAATGACTTTATTCTTATGGACAAAGAGGATTATGATAATGAGAGCATAGGAAGTGATGAAAATGATGAAGAAGTTGTGATAGACTTGGAAGGAGAACTGATCAGTGCCCTAGAAGAAATTTCTAGACTCAGATTTAAGAAGAAAAAGAAAAAACAATTGCTAATACAGTTCGATAAAGACAGTAAAAAACCCGATGAAGACTTTGCCTTGCTAAAAGTGGAATTAGAAGAGGAAAAGAAAATAGAGGACATTCTGAAACACCAGTTATCAGAGAAGAAGGAAAGATGTGAAGCCTTGGAAGAAGAGGTAGTAAAAACCAGGAAAAAGATGGAGAAGTTTAAATCATTATCTCCAAAATCTTCCAAGCATTAAAGCCTCAGTAGAACTAAATGACATTTTGAGCAAACAAAGATCTCCTTTGTTGAAGATTGGTTTAGGCTATGTAAGTGGTTCAAGCAACAATCAACCAGAAAGAAAAGAACCAATAAAGATGATCAAGTTCCAAGTCAGCAGACAATCAGACCATGTGAGTACTCTGCCACCAAAAACTAATAAAGACAAGATGATCCCTGATAAAAAACAAAGATATCAGAATATTGAGCAACAAATGCCAATAAGAAGGCCATCCTTCAGGTACCAAAATTTCTTCCATGGTTACTGTTTTTACTGCTCTAATTTTGGTCATAAGATTGCAAATTGTCAAATTAATTTTAGGGACATGCAACTCAGGAGATCAAAAAATAATCAATCTTTGCAACATAGAATTAAACAACCAATGAGTAGACAAAGTTGCACCAATCACTTTGATCTATTGAACAATGAACTTGAATGATATAACTGTCATAACTTCGTGCACAAAGCTACAAAATTCCATCTGAAGAATTACAAAGCATATCCAAGGATAAAACCCTTAGCCATAAATGCCAACACTTGGAAAAAGAAAGATAGTGAAAAATGTAGTCTAGTACTTTCAACACAAAAACAAAAAGACCCCTAGTATATAGACAGTGGATGTTCCAAGAACATGAATAGAGACAAGGATAAGTTTTTGTCTATTACTAAAAGAAAAACAAGAAATGTGACCTTTGGAAATGATGAACCAGGTAAAATCAAGGGTAAAGGGATGGTGAGTTTGAGTAATGGTAAAGGAAAATCCCAGGATGTTCTTCTTGTAGATGGGATGAAACATAATTTGATCAGTGTAAGTCAAATGTGTGACAGAKGATGTRAAGTGGTGTTCACTTCCAAAKATTGTAAGATAAAGTCYRTGAACTCAGGACAAGTGGTGGCTAAAGGCATAAKRACAGATAATAATGTATATRTGTTGAAAGAAGATAGAGAAGAGTGTCATCTAAGMAAACATGATGAAAKMTGGTTATGGCATAGGAGACTTGGAMATCTAAACTTTGACCACTTAATCAAGCTCAAAAATMTTGAGTCAGTAAAAGATCTTCCAAGAATATCAAAKCCACAAGATTMTATGTGTAAACCMTGCCAAGTAGGAAAGCTAACCAGGACACAGTTTAAATCCAAGAGCTCTACTTCAAYAGAGAAACCATTGTAATTMGTTCATATGGATTTATGTGGACCATCAAGACAAAAGGYGCAGGGAAGGAAAACTACTTCATGYTGATCATTGTTGATTACTCCAKAATCACTTGGGTTGCTTTTCTCAAAGAAAAARCTGAAGCATTTGAKAAATTTAAAATATTTAAGGCTTTAACTGAGAATCAAACAAGMAACAGATTAAAGGTTGTAAGATCAGACAAAGGAGGAGAATTTATGTCAAGTGATTTCAAGGAATYSTGTGATAAACATGGGATCAAAAGAGAATACACAATCCCAGGAACTCCACAACAAAATGGAGTAGTTGAGAGGCAAAACAAAACAGTTCAACAAATGGCCAGGTCAATGATGAATGAGAAGAACATTGGTCAAACCTACTGGGTAGAAGCAATACACACAACAATCCTTATTTTTAACAAATCTCACCTCAGACCACACAGTGACAAGACACCTTATGAACTGTGGTATGGAATACATGCTTCAATCAAACAATTCAAATTCTTTGGGAGTAAGTGATACATAAAGAATAATAATGAAAACCTTGGCAAGTATGATGACAAGGATGATGAAGGCGTCTTCTTAGGGTATGCTACAAACAAAAAAAGGATACAGATGTTATAATAAGAGGCTGCATAAATTGGTTGATTGTATTGACATAAAAGTTGATGAAGGAATCCCAGTAAGAGAAGTGAGAAATATTGAATCAACCACAAAGTATATAGTTGAAGATGAGTATGAACAAGTCCAAGGATCAGAAAAAGAAGACTCTGAGTCAGATGAAGATACAAACACTCAGGCAGACTCAAATCAACAGACATCATCAAATCCTTCCTCTATAATTACTCAAAAGAATCATCCTGCAAGTCAGATAATTGGTGAGAAAGACAAAGGTGTACAAACCAAGAGAAGGATAATCAAAGACACTGAGAAATCACATATAGCCTTCATATCCATGGTGGAACCCAAGAACTTCAATGAAGCCAGTGAAGATGTAAATTGGTTAAAATCAATGAATGAGGAACTGGATCAGATTGAGAAGAACAATACTTGGGAGCTTGTTCCTAGACCGACAGATAAGAATGTAATTGGCTCCAAATGGGTGTTTAAAAATAAAGTGAATGAACAATAACAAATAGTTAGGAATAAAGCCAGATTGGTCTGTAAAGGATATGCTCAAATAGAAGGACTAGATTTTGATGAAACATTTGTGCCCGTAGAAAGATTAGAAGCCATTAGAATGTTTCTTGGCTATTTGTGTCATAAGAAGTTTAAAGTCTATCAAATGGATGTCAATTCAACTTTTCTAAATGGATATCTAACATAAGAAGTCTATATGGAACAACCAGAAGGTTTCCAACTATCAGATAACCCTGACTTTGTTTGCAAGCTGAATAAATCCTTTTATGGGTTGAAACAAGCTCCTCGTGCCTTGTACTATAGACTAGATAAGTATATTCAAGACAAAGGGTTCAAGAGAGGAACAGTTCAAAACAATCTATATATAAAAACAGAGGGTAATGATTTTCTCATTGTGTTGGTCTATGTAGACGACATCATCTTCGAAAGTAATAATGATTCACTAGTAAAATGGTTTGCTTTTGCCATGCAGTCTGAATTTGAAATGTCTATGATAGGGGAACTGCCATTTTTTCTTGGTCTGCAAATTACTCAGAGGTCTGAAGGACTATTTCTTTCTTAGGAGAAATATCTAAGAGAAATATTGAAAAGGTTTCAAATGGAAGATTCTACACCCGTGAGCACACCTATGGTCATTGGATGCAAGCTAAGAAAGGATGATGACTCGCCTAATGTTGATCAGATTTCATATAGGTCTATGATAGGAAACCTATTGTACATCACAACATCTCGTCCAAACATAATGCATGTTGTTGGAATGGTAGGAAGGTATCAATATGCACCTAAACAGAGTCATTTGATAGTCGTCAAAAGAATATTCAATTATTTGAAAGGAATAATGAACTATGGCCTATGGTATCCTAGGAATCAAAATTTTCAATTATCAGTCTATTCAGATGCTTATTGGGATAACTGCATGGATGAAAGGAAAAACATGAGTGGAGGTGCATTCTTCTTAGGAGATTCTCTTGTAGCATGGTTGAGCAAGAAGCAAGGTTCCATTTCCTTATCGAATACAGAAGCTGAGTGCATTGTAGCTACCACTTGTTGTACCCAAGTATTATGGATGATTCAAACACTTGCAGACTTGGAGGTAAATTATACTGCATCGATCCCAATTCATTGTGATAATACTAGTGCAATCGGTGTGTCAAAGAATCCTATATTTCACTCCAAGACCAATCATATACCCATCAAGTATCACTTCTTGAGGGAATAGGTGACCAACAATGTTGTTTATTTGCATTATATTCCATCCAAAGATCAAATTGTTGATATCTTCACTAAACCGCTTGCAAAAGCTTAGTTTGAGTATCTATGCCAGAAGTTGGGCGTGACCCCATTATCAACCTAAGAGAGTCCATCCTGTCAGGGGGAGTATGTGTTGGTTGAATATCTGATACCTCCACAAAGTATTGCAACAACTCATGGGGAGCATGTTTTCTTTGACATTGATGTCAAAGGGGGAGAAAAGGAGTGGTCTGGATGCTACAGTTAGAGGTCCAAGCAACAACCTTTTAGGGTTGTCGTCAATGCCAAAGGGGGATATTGTTGGCATGTTTTACAGGAAAGCGTGTGCTTGGAATTGATGGAAAGAAAAACAACGTCGATGTTTTGTAGGAAAAACATAATCTTAGGAGTAGAAGCGAACAAGTATGTAGAAACAAGAAAGCTCAGAAGAGACAACAGTTTCCAGAATTGCAGACGAGGTCCAAGAGAGAGACTCGTAGGAGGAGAAAAGGTTGAGACCCGTGAACACTTAGAAAATATTCTAAGTCAGAGAGATCAGAATATCAGGAGGAAAAGAGACAGTGGTCGTTGGATCACCGATCCAAAAGACCAACAACCATTAGATCCAATGGATTTGCGAGGAGGTTACCATTCAAGGAATCTCACTTCGGAAGAATTGGAAACTTGAAAGTTGAATTACCCAAAGCCCGAAATCCAAAATGATTGTGGACCTTCATATCTGGAGAAAATGCGATGACCTTTGGATTGAATTAGTGGAAGGACAGGATAGGCAAGGGCTGAGATCTGATATCATGATCACCCGAATATATGTCGACCGTCGGATCAAATTAATTGAAGGGTAAGTTAAACGGGGATAAAGAGTTGAGAATTTGATTATCCAAATACCCGCCATCCATCGGATCAAACACGAATTTCCATCAGCCATTGGATCATTCTAAGTGGAAGGACAGGATAATCTAGAAGAGTTGCATCGCAGATAGATCGAGTAATTGATCTAATATCTTTATCTAATGAACATCATTTGTTTCGGGTATAAATACGTGAGGAGGTTACTCTCCAGAAAAAATCTCACTTCAAGACGTCAATTTGAGATTTGAAATCTCCGAAGTCCAGAGACCCAGAGATCCTAAATACGTTCTCGACCGTCAAATCATTCTAAAGTGGAAGGACATGATAATTTGGGTAAAGGGCGCGCTAATATCAACGGCCGAGAATCGAGGACTCAGATCTACGGTTGACATGGCATATCGCCGCAACCCCCCCCCCGAGATTTATGCCTTTAACCGTGAGTGGGGGTCCGAGTTGGTGGTATTTTCCTTGTGGTACCCTCATATGTGTCACCTTTCTGTTAACTCGAAACCCCCTCGCTCATTACCACTTATCACCTGACCCCCCCTCCGAGTAAACCACCAAACCACCTCTGTGCTCTGACGTCACACTCCACTACCCACTACACATTACACTCCACTATCGCACTCTGCCTCCACATTCCACTACATTGCCTACATGTCTCACCCACATCAGCAGACCACCTTAGCAAGGACATGTGGTAGACCAAATCAGCAAGAACACGAGTCGTCCAATCTGAAAGATCACTTCGGGTGTATTCTCAACCGTTGATCATAGTACAGTAGAAGGATAGTGAAAGTTTGAGAAGTTGAAATTACGAAGTTCCAAAAGGCAAAGTTTCGACAGCCGTCCATCTCAATGTTTGATTAAGTCCTAGCCATTGGATTGAACAATGAAAGGATGAGTGTAAGGATCAAATCTGACCATTGATTTATCTCCGTAAAATAAACCGTCTGATCTGATCCGTCTGTTTCAGGATCACCATCAAGATCGTAAGATCGACAGTCCCATCACATTGCGGGGCCAAAACAAGAGACTCCATAACCCATTTGATAAGGAACTAATATACTTTCATTGGAGATTGTATATTCATGCATTGGTATACACAAAATTTTGAGATATTGCAATTGTTTAAGTTGGATCTAATTTTACATGCTATAATCTATCTTATGCCCTAGGGGCGTCTTGATTGTCCAAGTGATTCTCTTTGTTGTTATAAATTTATTCTACAACTGATAGGGATTCTGCAAACTCATCTTTATCTCTTGGTTTATTCACTATTCTACAACTAAAATTCACTTGCAAGCTTCTATAATTAATCTACTAGTTGTTAGCTATCTTGTGGGTGGATTGCTTGTTAACTTTGGTGGCTAGAATTTCCTGTTGTAGAAATTGTTTGCTAATGACACAAGGTTGTTACAAATATTTCTGATAACACTAGCTAACAACCCTTCAATCACCATCAAATTATTTCTTAAAACATTGGAAATTTGTCTACTTATTGCTAGTTTTTTTTCCAACATCTTGCACTAGGTTTTGATGGTTATATTTGCAACTCTTATTATCATTTGTTGTTTATATGTATATATATATATTTCCATACTACTGAAATTTGGGACTGTTGACCACCTATTTAGACTAGGGGGTCAAATCCATGTTCCATGAAGCTATGTACCTGATGGTGCAACGAATTTGAAGACTTTCTGGTTCCACAAGGCAGTTTTTCCCCCCAGCATGTCTTTTTGTAATCAAAATGTCCTCTCCCCTACGTGGGATGATAATGTAATGGGTCTACATGGATCATATTTTAGGTTAGTTTCCTAGGAATTTATCATTAGGGAATTCCTTTCATTGAGTGTTCTTAATCCTCGGGTAATTTTTAATTACCCTTGAGTTTTTCACTCACAATAATCCTCCAAAGTGGTGAAAGGTGTTCTAATGATCGAGCCCAATGGGTGACTAGGGTCAAGGAATATTGTAAATGACCAAGCTATATGTATCCTATAGTCTTATGGAATTCCTTCGAGTCTAAGTAGTTTTTTTTAATTTATTAAAATTATCCATTTAATGATAATTTTAATTAAATTTGATGTAAAAATGTAAAAACTAGGCCCTAGGGGATTTTGATAGGGGTGTGAGTACTCAAAAGAAATAGAATGAGACCCCCTACACCCTGGAACCAAGTTTCAAGTTTCAGTTCAATTGGACAAGTTTTTCTAGGTCATTGTCCATGAGGCATCCAAGTCAATCTTGAGTCAGTAATTTAATTGCTTAATTTGGCTAAGTAAAAAATGTCAAAAATTGTAAAATAAGCAAAAAGGTTTGAGAAAGAGTGGGAGATGATTCCTAAGCCATTTCCTAAGTTAGGAAAGTCATATCCTAACTTATTCCAACCCCCCATGCCTAGATACAACCTAAACTCATCATCCCCCCAGGGAAGTTGCGCCCCCTTGATGAGGAACTCACCCAAACTCAAAAATTAATTGAGGAATCTTCTTAGATCCCTAAGTTAGCCCTCCTAATGATCTAATTAGATGATTGGGTGGTCAAAAAGGCGTTTCCCCCTCTCACACCCTCAAAACCTCAAACCCTAAAAGTGTGCCCCTCGAGATGATGATCTCTCTTGCTTGAGTGACACTTGGAGCTCATCCAAGAGGGGTATCTCTTGCGTCCCGGGTATAAAAGAATGCATAGCCCTCCCTCATTTCAGATCTATTCTTAGAGTAAAGTTATTATCCCCAAATCGCTCCCATTCTTCTCTCTCTCCCATTTTCTCTCTTTCGTTTCTCAAGCTTGTTGCAAGTATTTGCAGCAACCTTGCTTTCAATAATAGAAAATATTTGGAGGAATATGGTGTGCATTGGGAGTATTCTTGGTGCAAGATATTGAACTACATTGAGGTGAACTTGTTTTGGTTTGTTTATGAGTTTCTTGCTTTTAGATCTAGAATAGGAGATCCAAGCAAAATATTTTATTTGGATAGATTTATGGTAGTATTTCTATAGATCTAAGTGAGTTAGTTTCTATTTGTTAATTCAAAGTATTTTGTGATTCTCTTTTCTTGTAGCTAGATCTCATACTTTTGCAGGTTACCAAGGGTCAGAGGAGGACAAATTTCAGATCTGGAAATTTTTCTATTCAACCACTAAAACCCTCTTATTATTTTATGTTTCTTTCATTATTCTCTCATACATTTGTTGGGTAAATTTATGTTCTGATAATAGGTCACAATTCATACATTTACTTTATGATTTTTGTATGTAAAATTTATGTTTTCACTCACAAAAATTTTCATAAGTTTTCTGGTTTTTTTGTAGCATTTCCAACAAGCTTTGCTTGCTGAATTTATGCAGGTTTACACCAGAAAAGGGGAGGTGTTTCCCGTTTGTGGCCATAAAACACCAAATAAGAACCTCCCAAGCAAGGGTTTTGATACCCACTTCTTCTCTTCTCTATTGTTCATTGTAAGCAATCCCAAAGAGAGTCTCTTGGGCTTGCATTTCTTCAAGCATTTAATTTTCTGCAATTTTAATTATTTGTTTTCCTACATCTAGCAAAGAGGATTGGCTTAACCACACATGCTAAATCGTAAGGCAAGGTTGATAGGCTAGGTTTCTCACTTTCTTTTGAAGTTGATTCTTTTAACTGTATTCACCCACTTTGGCACAAAACTGGTAGGCTTTTCATCCTCCTCCTTGTGCCTTAGTTGAGGTTGAAAGTGTTTGATTTAATTATTGTTTTCCCCACTTTTTCTTAAGACAAGTTTGAGTGACTAGGATCTTACTATTTTACTTTCCAAGTTTCATTTGCATTCATTTATTTATTTTTTCCTACACCTAGCAAAGAAGCTTGGATTTTCCACCCATGCTATATCGTAAGGTTTGTTTCTAGCTTAGTTTGTTAATATCTCATCTTGTTAATATTTTCTCAAGCTTTCTTTTCCTTTAATTTATTTAAGTTGAAAAGTTATCTTCTATTTCTATTTCTTTCTTAAGTTAGGCAACAATATAATTGTCCTTATATCTTGTATCTTAAGTTGGAAATCAATCTATATTGCAATTTGCTTTTTTCTATCTTTAATTTGATCATAGCTTGTAGTCTAGACTAGGAGGGAATTTATCTAGTCTAATTAGGCACCCAAGACTGGTAAAACTTTCACTACCAAAAAGGAAGCTCGTGGAGGCTATAGAGGGTGCTAAGTCGGGGACAGATTCATGGTATTAGGTGTCCCCCCTGCTTGAGCACCCAAGTTTTTTGGGTTGACCTGTGGAGCTAGGGAAGGGGATTGTTTTCCCTTCTTCTTGAGCGCCCAACAATCATTTTTGCCAAAGAAGTAAGAATCTAGGGGTAGACACATAGTCTAGGATTGTGTCACAACACTTTATGCCCCCTAATCAAAGAGAGACTCTAAAATTTACCTAAAATTAACCTACAACACTTTCACAACACTTTTGTTCTTTACATTTCAATATCTTTTAGTTGTGCAAGCTTTGTTGTTCAAGGCTCTTTTCATGTTTATGGGTTTAATTCATTAGAATTTTCATTTTCAAATACTTTTCCTTCAAATTTGACATATTCACTTTCAAGTTTCACTATTTTTTAAGTTGTTCATATGTACAAGGGTGTTCTACCTTCGAGTTGCGCACCATCTCTTTGGGGCACTTGCTTGTAGTCACCCCTTGCTTCAGAAGTTGCGCATTAGTTCATGTTATCGCGCAGTTTGTATTTTAGGTCACAGGCTATAGGATAGAGGACAAACTGGCGTAATAGGAACCTTCCCCACCCAATGTCACCTCGATGGGGAGGTTCTTTATGTTTAGGGAGGTTAGCCCAGGGGAGACGTCCCCGGTAACCTGGGGTTTGAAGAGGCAATGGATACAAGGTCAAGTGTTAAGATTTCCCTCCTCGCAGTTTACCACCAGTATAAGATAGTCCGGCTGATCAACTAATAAAGAAGTGAAGTCCCTGTTGAAAACACCTGCCCGGAACAAGATAATAACAACACAATATGTATATTTGCAGGCTATGACTCAAAGGGTTAGTACTTATTGACTATCTGATTTCATTAAATAAGCAATGTAATAGATAAGATGAATTCAACGTTTTGCTAATTAGCCTATGAAAGATCACCAATTCATCAATATCTACAAAAAATGACCAAGCCAACAGTATTTTCAATCAACAATAGTTCAATAAATGCTTGACGTCATCATTTAATTGCTTATTTATTAGTCAAAAAGCTTGCTGCGTCAAGTATGACGTCAGCCTAGGTTAGCAGCGTTAGGGTTAGTTAGGGTTTCAAAAATTAAAGTTTAGAAGATGGTTTTGTACACCTAAAGCTCAACGTTGTAAGTCTAACCAGTGCCTTAGGGTAAATGGAGTCAAAAGCAAGGGCACAAAGTCTCGGGAGGATTTAAACTTAGAGACTGGAAGGTAGGGTTCTAAGGTGCTGCAATGGCAGGGCCCTAGAATCAAAACCCTAGGGGAAGGAGGCTCACTCTGGTGTTGCTTAAGCAAGGCCGCCTGCTCCTTCCTCCTTCTCTAAATACACTTGGCAAAACGGCTAGCTCAAAGTACAGATTTAAGGGAGAAGGTGTTGCAAAAGCAAGGCCTTCAAACCCTAGAAGGTGAAACCCTAGGTGTAGTGCAACTAGGCCTAGGACGTCTCCTCTTTTCAACCTATAACTTCAACGCTAGCTCAGAAAAAAGAATGAAAAGTGTAGCAACAGCTAGGCTATATCTTCTTCTTTCAATGGCTGAAAACTATTTCTCAACATGGGGACATATAGCAATGACCTACTTGTGTGCTTGCTACCTAGGGTTTTAAAAATCAACAATATAATAACAACATGTAAGAAATTAAGCCTACAACCATTCACTTAAGAAGTTTTGCATGAAAAATTCACATACATGTCATGAAGAAAGCATAATCAAACCCTAGTTGTAAACCTTCCATGAGAGAAATACCATAAATGCCAAGAGAAATCCTCCTCCAAGAGTAGTACCTCACCTAAAACACCAACATTACCCAAAATAGGGCGCAAGTTTTGAGATCTCACAAGAGAGTGAGTTGTGTTATGTTCAAATGAGGGAAAAACATCCTCAATATATATCAATCCATGACCTCTAAATTACAAAATAGGTCATTAAAACAACCAACAAGGCTAACTACAAAATTTACATTGTTTTTACATTAACTGCTAGATAAATGACATAAAATGAGCAAAAGGTGGGACGTCAAGCCCTTCTGAGGGAGACATTGTCCCTTTTTGGACATATACAACATCCAGAAGTCGGACGTTAGCCCTTCTAGGGCTCCTCCAAGCTGCAACATGTGCCAATAACCTCATCACACTGCCACACGCTCAAGGTAACGTCCATCTCTTCTAGGTGATGTCCTGTCCATCAAGAGGAAAACGTTCCATCTGAAGTGGGTGATCCCCCCTGGGCTGGGCTCAGCCAAGGTGTCCTGGGTGGAACATCCTTCTTTTCTTCATGTGCAAAGGCTCATCATAACGTTGTCCTCTCTCTGCCATCCCAACAACTATTTGATGGTCTCTTCAGCCCCATGGAGGTCCGAACTAATCATCTCCCCATGTGTACCGGTCCACTGGTACCTGTCTGTCGGGCATGGTCCTGCACATCAAAAACTTCTCCCTCCATGGGCTCACCAGTCCTCGGGATCATAGCAATGTCAATCATATTTGATCATTAAATTTATCAAATACATGCATAAAACCCATAACATATCCTTCAATAGCTCAAAGATATTACACTGATCTACTATACAAAGTTGAAGAAAGAGACATAATAACCTATTGGGCCAGTATCCATAAGAAGAAGAAAGTTTCCAACGAAGATTATTCAAGCCATGTAACATGAAGTGATATGGTCTAAGGATGTCCAGTCATAGTGAAGACCAGGGGTAGGTATTGTCCGTGGGTGCCTTTGTAGGAGGTGAGTTGTACCCGTCATGGATGCAGTTTTTTCCAATCCCCTTTATTGCCTTTATTCTTTTCTTATTTATTACTTTTTCTTTCTTTTTTACTTCAAGGTCTGACCAGAGGACACTGCCTTGGCGTGGTGACCAGAGCTGACAGTGTTACCCACTAGTATTTTTGCAGAAATGATAAGGCTGGCTCGTGATGAGACCCCCTTTCCCTTGGCCATGCAACCAAGGGTCATTGCCCTGGCGTGGTGACCAGATAATGGCAACGCCATACTGCTAGACACCTATGAACATAATGGGCCGGCTCGTGATGATACCTCCCATCCTGTTGGTTAGGCCTTGTTTTGTTATTTTTCTTTGGGTCCCCTTTGTTTCTTATCAAGAGGCCTTTTATTGCCTTCTCGGGGATCCCTGGGTGAGGCATCTCTAGGTTTTATTTCCTATGGCTTTTATCTTTTACCAGCTTCTTTTACCCCCTAGGCCTTTAGCCCCTTCTTCCCACAAGACAAAGTGTAACCCCTTAAATAGGTCATCCTAATGCCCGGACTAGGGGAATGGGATGGATGTATGGGAGATAAGATGTAAAATGATAGTATGGTGGGAGCGGACGATGGCTCTTCAAATCCCCCCTGGTGGCTAACCAAAACCCATGGATACAAGCTTGCTAGGGCACCCCGTTAATCCCCCCAACAATGGTCAAGTGGTTTAGTGTAAGATCCAAGAAGTTGTCAGAAATGTAAGGAACCTGATGCATGTATAAGAAAGTTATAACGATCAAACATGACACATACCATGATACCTAGACCAATTATCTCATGGAGCAAGAGTCTTCTCTGATGCAAGTCCAAGCCGATGGTGATGGATGTTGTTGCTGCTGACAGGACAAATCTAGCGAAGAAGAAGAAGGATGGGCCCTCCAGGGCCGTGTTCAGGTCAATCCTGCTCTCGGTACTCCATGTCTAGGACCTGTGGGGCTCGAGACATGATCTCCTAGTTATCCCTAGAAATCGGGGATAACATCTGGCTCCAACATGGGGACATGTGCTCACCGTAGAGCGCATGAGAACCTCAGCATCTCTGGCATAAACCTGCAGACCTGCTCACACTCGAAAAGGTGCATCAGCAACAAAGTTGGGGTGGTATTGCCACCCCACAAAATATAACATGTATACATATGAAATAAAGCAATCAAGATGCATATGCGGAAACAAAGATGAAATGCAAATGGTATAATACATGGAAAATGCCTACCTACTCATACTTACCTGTACAGTCATGTCCCACCACCTTGGTGGGGTTTGAGGAGGCGTTCGTTGATGGGTAATGGGCGCCTTCTTCCTTCCAAGGTGGACAAGTAATACGAGTTATCCACTGATTCCATCCCGAGCTTAAAAGGTTCGAGCCATGATTGTGTACTTCCTTTTACACTGGTTATCTCTCCTTTCTGATTATCCCACATCCATACTAACTCCCCCTCGTATTTTCGGATCTTGTGTTTGGTTGTTCCTTGAACAACCCTGGTGTACTGCACTGAGGGAGGTGGGTGGGCTTCTGGTGTAAAGACTTCCAGTTGGGACGGATGGATTTGCACGTCTTCTTCATTCTTTTGTCTTTTTAGTATCTTCATCGTCCCTACTTCTTTGTTCTGAAACTGATCTAGGAGTTGCTGATATTCCTCTTTCTTGGGCCACTCAATCTGGTCAAAGTCTTCTTCTGTAGCAAATGGCATATCTTCTGGAGAATATTCTTGAAGAGTTTGTATCACATCTTTCTGCGCTTTGTTTACATAAAGAACGACATCTTGTACATGGTTTCCAGTTATCGACACATTGAGTAAGCGTCCAGTTGTTCCATCTTTTAAGGGCAACCGCAAAAAAGTGAGATCCATCTCAAGGGACCCGCCTATCATCGCACCAAACTTCCTAGACAACAACAATCCCCACACATCCAAGACATCGACAACTATAATATCTATGTGAACGGTATTCCCGGGGAATTATTTCAACTGCATTTCGACATTTTCAACAACACCATGAGTGGGTATTGCTTTGGATTCAAATCCACACACATTTCTATAAGGCCCGGTTACCTTCAGGCCCATCTGCTGCATGAATTTAAGAGACATCATGTTTGCACCAGCACCTGTATCCAGCATGCAATTGTTGAGGTATTTGTTGTTCATCATAAGAGTCATGAAGAAAGGTGGATTTTCACCATACTGGATTCTGAAATGGTCAGCTTGCAGCATGATCGAGGGGTCCATAGGCTCAGTCGTTCCCGAAAATAAGCTATTGAAGCGTTCTTTAATAGAAGGGATCTTAATTGCTTCTTTTAAAGGAACATTCACATGCATCTTTGACAAAGCTCCTTCAAAATCAAAATCAAGGGTAATCTTATAAGCTTTGGATGTTTTGGGAGGAAGAACCTTAGGAGATTTTGGTTGATCAGTTGCAGGTTGCTTCGAGTTCTTTCTCCGATATACTTGGAGTTCTTGTTTTTTAATCTTTTCTCGTGACTCTTGGTCCAAGTTGTTAATTATTGCTAGTCTTGCTGCTCTAGCTGCTTCCTTTAGGGCTTGTTGATGTTCTATATCAGTGATGTTTATCTCAGGGAAACTCGAAAAGCAGTCAAGATTGTTGACTTGTTGTTGGCTGGCATTGTAAGGACACTCATTCTCCCAATGTGCTTCACTGCATTCTAGACACCAGATATTTTCATCAACTACATTTGTAGGGGATAGAGTATTAGGGACTTCATTTTCATTCTTCGGCTTGTAAGTTTGGCTCCCTTTCTGGAATGGCCCTTTCAATGGAGGTCTAGGTGCTTGGGTCTGGGACTGTTCAAGTCTAATGATTTGGTTCATCATTTCTTCTTGATTCTTCATGATGCTATCCACTGAAGCTTGTAGCTTACTGATACTGGTGCAGAGATCCGAAGTAGGCTCAACATTGTGTACCACTTTCTGCTTGGTGTCTATTCTCCCCCTAGGGTTGGCAAAGGGCTCAATCTTGGATGAAAGGAGATTTCCTTCAATCTTGGTCGCAATCTCTTGGGCTTCTTGAATGGACTGAGGGTCTTTGTCTCTAAGAAGATACCCTAATTGGCCACTGAAAGATCTAGTATAAATGTGAACAAGATAATCATATTTCGGATGGTGGCTTGGGGGAATTCGTTGGAGTAATGCTTCGAACTTGGTATGAAATTCCCGAATGGATTCATTCTCACGCCTGAAAAATCTATTTAGTCGGGTGAGCAGCATGTTCGGGTCTTCTTTGATACTCCACCTTCTGAGGAAGATTTGCGCAAGTCTAACCATGGTTTCGATGCTTCCATCAGGTAGGCCAAGATACCAACGTCTTGCAGCATCATAAAGGGTAGTAGAGAATAACTTCATGACCAAGTCCTCAACATCATCACTAATGGGGTGAAGCTTAAAAAATGCCCAGAAGTTACTCATATGCTCTTCGGCACTAGTAGCATTAGTGCCAGTAAACTTAGGAAACCACTTCTCATATTTGGGTGGCATTTGCCTAGGGTAGCCAGGTATGGCTAACATGTCTAATGGCTTGAACAAAGTAGATGACCATTGTCTCTGATTGTTGACTGGGTTTGTAGTACCATTCTGAGAAGTAGACATGTTTAAAGGAAGTCTCTTTCCAAAAAGTGACTTGACAACAGGTGAATTTGCAGGAGGCTTCCTTCTGAAAGCTAAAGGAGGATTATTGAATCTCCTTTTGGTTTGTGGAGTCGCCAGATAGTTTTCCTGAAACTATCAAAGAATAGGGGAATAAAGTCTTAGTGGAGTCGCCAGGTAAGCTTGTAAGAGAAAGGTCTTTGAGGCAAAGATTACCAAAGGATTTATCCTTGAGGAAGATTGACTCAGTGTTCCTCGGCAACGGCGCCAAAATGTTATCGCACAGTTTGTATTTTAGGTCACAGGCTATAGGATAGAGGACAAACTGGCATAACAGGAACCTTCCCCACCCAATGTCACCTCGATGGGGAGGTTCTTTCTGTTTAGGGAGGTTAGCCCAGGGGAGACATCCCCGGTAACCTAGGGTTTGAAGAGGCAATGGATTCAAGGTCAAGTGTTAAGATTTCCCTCCTCCCATGTTACCACCAGTATCAGATAGTCTGGCTAATCACCCAATAAAGAAGTGAAGTCCCTGTTGAAAACACCTGCCCAGAACAAGATAATAAAAACACAATATGTATATTTGCAGGCTATGACTCAAAGGGTTAGTACTTCTTGACTATCTGATTTCATTCAATAAGCAATGTAATAGATAACATGAAGTCAACGTTCTACTAATTAGCCTATGAAAGATCACCAATTCATCAATATCTACAAAAAATGACCAAGCCAACAGTATTTTCAATCAACAATAGTTCAATAAATGCTTGACGTCATCATTTAATTGCTTATTTATTAGTCAAAAAGCTTGTTGCGTCAAGTATGACGTCAGCCTAGGTTAGCAGCATTAGGGTTAGTTAGGGTTTCGAAAATTAAAGTTTAGAAGATGGTTTTGTACACCTAAATCTCAACGTTGTAAGTCTAACCAGTGCCTTAGGGTAAATGGAGTCAAAAGCAAGGGCACAAAGTCTCAGGAGGATTTAAACTTAGAGACTGGAAGGTAGGGTTCTAAGGTGCTACAATGGCAGGGCCCTAGAATCAAAACCCTAGGGGAAGGAGGCTCACTCCGGTGTTGCTTAAGCAAGGCCTCGTGCTCCTTCCTCCTTCTCTAAATACACTTGGAAAAACGGCTAGCTCAAAGTACAGATTTAAGGGAGAAGGTGTTGCAAAAGCAAGGCCTTCAAACCCTAGAAGGTGAAACCCTAGGTGTAGTGCAACTAGGCCTAGGACGTCTCCTCTTTTCAACCTATAACTTCAACGCTAGCTCAGAAAAAAGAATGAAAAGTGTAGCAACGACTAGGCTATATCTTCTTCTTTCAATGGCTGAAAACTATTTCTCAACATGGGGACATATAGCAATGACCTACTTGTGTGCTTGGTACCTAGGGTTTTAAAAAACAACAATATAATAGCAAAATGTAAGAAATTAATCCTACAACCATTCACTTAAGAAGTTTTGCATGACAAATTCACTTATATGTCATGAAGAAAGCATAATCAAATCCTAGTTGTAAACCTTCCATGAGAGAAATACCATAAATTCCAAGAGAAATCCTCCTCCAAGAGTAGCACCTCACTTAAAACAACAAAATTACCCAAACTAGTGTGTAAGTTTTGAGATCTCACAAGAGAGTAAGTTGTGTTATGTTCAAATGAGGGAAAAACATCCTCAATATATATCAATCCATGACCTCTAAATTACGAAATAGGTCATTAAAACAACCAACAAGGATTACTACAAAATTTACACTGTTTTTACATTAACTGCTAGATAAATGACATAAAATGAGCAAAAGGTGTGACGTCAAGCCCTTCTGAGGGAGACGTTGGCCCTTTTTGGGCATATCCAACATCCAGAAGTCAGACGTTATCCCTTATAGGGATAATCCAAGCTGCAACACGTGCCAATAACCTCATCACACTGCCACACGCTCAAGGTAACATCCAGCTCTTCTAGGTGACGTTTTGTCCATCAAGAGGAAAACGTTCCATTTGAAGTGGGTGATCCCCCCTGGGCTGGGATCAGCCAAAGTGTCCTGGGTGGAATGTCCTTATTTTCTTCATGTGAAAAGGCTCATCATAACGTTGTCCTGTCTCTACCATCCCAGCAACCATCTGATGGGCTCTTCATCCCCATGGAGGTCCGAGCTAATCATCTCCCCATGTGTACCGGTCCACTGGTACCTGTCCGTCGGACATGGTCCTGCACATCAAAAACTTCGCCCTCCATGGGCTCATCAGTCCTCGGGATCATAGCAATGTCAATCATATTTCATCATTAAATTTATCAAATACATGCATAAAACCCCTAGCATATCCTTCAATAGCTCAAAGATATTACACTAATCTACTATACAAAGTTGAAGAAAGAGACAGAATAACCTATTGGGCTAGTATCCATAAGAAGAAGAAATTTTCCAAAGAAGATTATTCAAGCCATGTAACATGAAGTGATATGGTCTAAGGATATCCATTCATAGTGAAGACCAGGGGTAGGTATTGTCCGTGGGTGCCTTTGTAGGAGGTGAGTTGTACCCATCATGGATGCAGTTTTTTCCAAGCCCCTTTATTGCCTTTATTCTTTTCTTATTTATTACTTTTTCTTTCTTTTTTACTTCAAGGTCTGACCAGAGGACATTGCCTTGGCGTGGTGACCAGAGCTGACAGTGTTACCCACTAGTATTTTCGCAGAAATGATAAGGCTGGCTCGTGATGAGACCCCCTTTCCCTTGGCCATGCAACCAAGGGTCATTGCCCTGGCGTGGTGACTAGATAATGGAAACGTCATACTGCTAGATACCTATGAACATAATGGGCCGGCTCGTGATGGGACCTCCCATCCTCTTGGTTAGGCCTTATTTTTTTATTTTTCTTTGGGTCCCCTTTGTTTCTTATCAAGAGGATTTTTATTGCCTTCTCGGGGATCCCTGGGCGAGGCATCTCTAGGTTTTATTTCCTATGGATTTTATCTTTTACCAACTGCTTTTACCCCCTAGGCCTTTAGCCCCTTCTTCCCATAGGACAAAGTGTAACCCCTCAAATAGGTCATCCTAATTCCCAGACTAGGGGAATGGGATGGATGTATGGGAGATAAGATGTAAAATGATAGTATGGTGGGAGCGGACGATGGCTCTTCAAATCCCCCCTGGTGGCTAACCAAAACCCATGGATAAAATCTTGCTACGACACCCCGTTAATCCCCCCAACAATGGTCAAGTGGGTTAGTGTAAGATCCAAGTAGTTGTCAAAAATGTAAGGAACCTGATGCATGTATAAGAAAGTTATAACGATCAAACATGACACATACCATGATACCTGGACCAATTATCTCATGGAGCAAGAGTCTTCTTTGATGCAAGTCCAAGCCGATGGTGATGGATGTTGCTACTGCTGACAGGACAAATCTGGCGAAGAAGAAGAAGGATGGGCCCTCCAGGGCCATGCTCAGGTCAATCCTGCTCTCGATACTCCATGTCTAGGACCTGTGGGGCTCGAGACATGATCTCCTAGTTATCCCTAGAAATCGGGGATAACATCTGGCTCCAACTTGGAGACATGTGCTCACCGTAGAGTGCATGAGAACCTCAACATCTCTGGCATAAACCTACAGACCTTGTCACACTCGAAAAGGTGCATCAACAACAAAGGTGGGGTGGTATTGCCACCCCACAAAATATAACATGTATACATATGAAATAAAGCAATCAAGATGCATATGCGGAAACAAAGATGAAATGCAAATGGTATAATACACGGAAAATGCCTACCTACTCATACTTACCTGTACAGTCATGTCCCACCACCTTGGTGGGGTTTCAGGAGGCGTCCATTGATGGGTAATGGGCGCCTTCTTCCTTCCAAGGTGGACAAGTAATATGAGTTATCCACTGATTCCATCCCGACCTTGAAAGGTCCGAGCCATGATTGTGTACTTCCTTTTACATTCGTTAGCTCTCCTTTCTGAGTATTCCACATCCATACCAACTCCCCCTCCTTGTATTTTCAGATCTTGTGTTTTGTTGTTCCTTGAACAACCCTGGTGTACTGCATTGAGTGAGGTGGGTGGGCTTCTGGTGTAAAGACTTCCAGTTGGGACCGATGGATTTGCATGTCTTCTTCATTCTTTTGTGTTTTTAGTATCTTCACCGTCCCTACTTCTTTGTTCTGAAACTGATCTAGGATTTGTTGATATTCCTCTTTCTTGGGCCACTCAATCTGGTCAAAGTCTTCTTCTGTAGCAAATGGCATATCTTCTGGAGAATATTCTTGAAGAGTTTGTATCACATCTTTTTGCGCTTTGTTTACAGAAGGAATGAAATCTTGTACATGGTTTCCAGTTATCGGCACATTGAGTAAGCGTCTAGTTGTTCCATCTTTTAAGGGCAACCGCAAAAAGGTGAGATCCATCTCAAGGGACCTGCCTATCATCACACCAAACTTCCTAGACAACAGCATTCCCCACACATCCAGGACATCGACAACTATAATATCTATGTGAACGGTCTTCTCGGGGAATTCATTCAACTGCACTTCAACATTTTCAACAACACCATGTGTGGGTATTTCTTTGGATTCAAATCCACACACATTTTTGTAAGGCCTGGTTACCTTCAGGCCCATCTGCTGCATGAATTTTAGAGACATCATGTTTGCACCAACACCTGTATCCAGCATGCAATTGTTGAGGTATTTTTTGTTCATCATAAGATTCATGAAGAAAGGTGGATTTTCACCATACTGGATCCTGAAATGGTCACCTTGTAGCATGATCGGGGGGTCCATAGGCTCAACTGTTCCCGAAAAGAAGCTATTGAATTGTTCTTTAATAGAAGGGATCTTAATTGCTTCTTTTAAAGGAACATTCACATGCATCTTCGACAAAGCTCCTTCAAAATCAAAATCAAGGGTAATCTTATAAGCTTTGGATGTTTTGGGAGGAAGAACCTCAGGAGATTTTGGCTGATCAGTTGCAGGTTGCTTTGGGTTCTTTCTCCGATATATTTGGACTTCTTGTTTTTTAAGCTTTTCTTGTGAATCCTGGTCCAAGTTGTTAATTATTGCTAGTCTTTCTGCTCTAGCTGCTTCCTTTAGGGCTTGTTGATGTTCTATATCAGTGATGTTTATCTCAGGGAAACTCGAAAAGCAGTCAAGATTGTTGACTTGTTGTTGGCTGGCATTTTAAGGACACTCATTCTCCCAATGTGCTTCACTGCATTCCAGACACCAAATATTTTCATCAACTACATTTGTAGGGGCCAGAGTATTAGGGACTTCATTTTCATTCTTCGGCTTGTAAGTTTGGTTCCCTTTCTAGAATGGCCCTTTGAATGGAGGTCTAGGTGCCTGGGTCTGGGAGTTTTCAAGTCTAACGATCTGGTTCATCATTTCTTCTTGATTCTTCATGATGTTATCCACTGAAGCTTGTAGCTTACTGATACTGGTGCAGAGATTGGAAGTAGGCTCAGCATTGTGTACCACTTTCTGCTTGGTGTCTATTCTCCCCCTAGGGTTGGCAAAGGGCTCAATCTTGGATGAGAGGAGATTTCCTTCAATCTTGGTCGCAAGATCTTGGGCTTCTTGAATGGACTGAGGGTCTTTGTCTCTAAGAAGATACCCTAATTGGCCACTGAAAGATCTAGTATAAATGTGAACAAGATAATCATCTTTTGGATGGTGGCTTGGGGGAATTCATTGGAGTAATGCTTCGAACCTGGTATGAAATTCTCGAATGGATTCATTCTCACGCCTGGCAAGGCTATTTAGTCAGGTGAGCAGCATGTTCGGGTCTTCTTTGATACTCCACCTTCTGAGGAATATTTGCTCAAGTCTATCCATGGTTTTGATGCTTCCATCAGGCAGGCCAAGATACCAACGTCTTGTAGCATCATAAAGGGTAGCAGAGAATAACTCCATGACCAAGTCCTCAGCATCATCACTAATGGGGTGAAGCTGAAAAAATGCCCAGAAGTTACTCATATGCTCTTCGACACTAGTAGCATCAGTGTCGGTAAACTTAGGCAACCGCTTCTCATATTTGGGTGGCATTTGCCTAGGGTAGCCAGGTATGGCTGACATGTCTAATGGATTGAACAAAGTAGATGACCATTGTCTCTGATTGTTGACTGGGTTTGTAGTACTGGTCTGAGAAGTAGACATGTTTAAAGGAAGTCTCTTTCCAAAAAGTGACTTGACAACAAGTGAATTTGTAGGAGGCTTCCTTCTGAAAGCTAAAGGAGGATTATTGAATCTCCTTTTGGTTTGTGGAGTCGCCAGATAGTTTTACTGAAACTATCAAAGAATAGGGGAATAAAGTCTTAGTGGAGTCGCCAGGTAAGCTTGTAAGAGAAAGGTCTTTGAGGCAAAGCTTACCAAATTATTTTTCGTTGAGGAAGATTGACTCAGTGTTCCCCGACATCGGCGCCAAAATGTTATCGCGCAGTTTGTATTTTAGGTCACATGCTATAGGATAGAGGACAAACTGGCGTAACATGAACCTTCCCCACCCAATGTCACCTTGATGAGGAGGTTCTTTCTGTTTAGGGAGGTTAGCCCAGGGGAGACGTCCCCGGTAACCTGGGGTTTGAAGAGGCAATGGATACAAGGTCAAGTGTTAAGATTTCCCTCCTCGCAGGTTACCACCAGTATCAGATAGTCCGGCTGATCAGCCAATAAAGAAGTGAAGTCCCTGTTGAAAACACCTGCCTGGAACAAGATAATAACAACACAATATGTATATTTACAGGCTATGACTCAAAGGGTTAGTACTTCTTGACTATCTGATTTCATTCAATAAGCAATGTAATAGATAAGATGAAGTCAATGTTCTGCTAATTAGCCTATGAAAGATCACCAATTCATCAATATCTACAAAAAATGACCAAGCCAACAGTATTTTCAATCAACAATAGTTCAATAAATGGTTGACGTCATCATTTAATTGCTTATTTATTAGTCAAAAATCTTGTTGCGTCAAGTATGACGTCAGCCTAGGTTAGCAGCATTAGGGTTAGTTAGGGTTTCGAAAATTAAAGTTTAGAAGATGGTTTTGTACACCTAAAGCTCAATGTTGTAAGTCTAACCAGTGCCTTAGGGTAAATGGAGTCAAAAGCAAGGGCACAAAGTCTCAGGAGGATTTAAACTTAGAGACTGGAAGGTAGGGTTCTAAGGTGCTGCAATGACCTACTTGTGTGCTTGCTACCTAGGGTTTTAAAAATCAACAATATAATAGCAAAATGTAAGAAATTAAGCCTACAACCATTCACTTAAGAAGTTTTGCATGAAAAATTCACTTACATGTCATGAAGAAAGCATAATCAAACCCTAGTTGTAAACCTTCCATGAGAGAAATACCATAAATGCCAAGAGAAATCCTCCTCCAAGAGTAGCGTCTCACTTAAAACACCAAAATTACCCAAACTAGGGCGCACGTTTTGAGATCTCACAAGAGAGTGAGTTGTGTTATGTTCAAATGAGGGAAAAACACCCTCAATATATATATCAATCCATGACCTCTAAATTACAAAATAGGTCATTAAAATAGCCGACAAGGATGACTACAAAATTTACAATGTTTTTACATTAACTGCTAGATAAATGACATAAAATGAGCAAAAGGTGGGACGTCAATCCCTTCTGAGGGAGACATTGGCCCTTTTTGGGCATATCCAGCATCCAGAAGTCGGATGTTAGCCCTTCTAGGGCTCCTCCAAGATGCAACACGTGCCAATAACCTCATCAGACTGCCACACGCTCAAGGTAACGTCCATCTCTTCTAGGTGACGTCTTGTCCATCAAGAGGAAAATGTTCCATCTGAAGTGGGTGATCCCCCCTGGGTCGGGCTCAGCCAAAGTGTCCTGGGTGAAACATCCTTGTTTTCTTCATGTGCAAAGGCTCATCATAACGTTGTCCTGTCTCTGCCATCCTAGCAACCATATGATGGGCTCTTCAGCCCCATGGAGGTCTGAGCTAATAATCTCCCCATGTGTACCAGTCCACTAGTACCTGTTCGTCGGGCATGGTCCTTCACATTAAAAACTTCGCCCTCCATGGGCTCATCAGTCCTCGGGATCATAGCAATTTCAATCATATTTCATCATTAAATTTATCAAATACATGCATAAAACCCCTAGCATATCCTTCAATAGCTCAAAGATATTACACTGATCTACTATACAAAGTTGAAGAAAGAGACAGAATAACCTATTGGGCCAGTATCCATAAGAAGAAGAAAGTTTCCAAAGAAGATTATTCAAGCCATGTAACATGAAGTGATATGGTCTAAGGATGTCCAATCATAGTGAAGACCAGGAGTAGGTATTGTCCGTGGGTGCCTTTGTAGGAGGTGAGCTGTACCCGTCATGGATGCAGTTTTTTCCAAGCCCCTTTATTGCCTTTATTCTTTTCTTATTTATTACTTTTTCTTTCTTTTTTAATTCAAGGTCTGACCAGAGGACACTGCCTTGGCATGGTGACCAGAGCTGACAATGTTACCCACTAGTATTTTCGCAGAAATGATAAGGATGGCTCGTGATGAGACCCCCTTTCCCTTGGCCATGCAACCAAGGGCCATTGCCCTGGCGTGGTGACCAGATAATGGCAACGTCATACTGCTAGATACCTATGAACATAATGGGCCAGCTTGTGATGAGACCTCCCATCCTCTTTGTTAGGCCTTGTTTTGTTATTTTTCTTTGGGTCCCCTTTGTTTCTTATCGAGAGGCCTTTTATTGCCTTCTCGGGGATCCCTGGGTGAGGCATCTCTAGGTTTTATTTCCTATGGATTTTATCTTTTACCAACTGCTTTTACCCCCTGGGCCTTTAGCCCCTTCTCCCCACAGGACAAAGTGTAACCCCTCAAATAGGTCATCCTAATGCCTGGACTAGAGGAATGGGATGGATGTATGGGAGATAAGATGTAAAATGATAGTATGGTGGGAGCGGACGATGGCTCTTCAAATCCCCCCTAGTGGCTAACCAAAACCCATGGATAAAAGCTTGCTAGGGAACCCCGTTAATCCCCCCAACAATGGTCAAGTGGGTTAGTGTAAGATCCAAGTAGTTGTCAGAAATGTAAGGAACCTGATGCATGTATAAGAAAGTTATAACGATCAAACATGACACATACCATGATACCTGGACCAATTATCTCATGGAGCAAGAGTCTTCTTTGATGCAAGTCCAAGCCGATGGTGATGGATGTTGTTGTTGCTCACAGGACAAATCTAGCGAAGAAGAAGAAGGATGGGCTCTCCGGGTCCGTTCTCAGGTCAATCCCGCTCTTGGTACTCCATGTCTAGGACCTGTGGGCCTCGAGATATGATCTCCTAGTTATCCCTAGAAATCTCCTAGTTATCTTTTTCATTGGCATAATTTGATCTCTTGTTGTATATATCTCTAGCTATTCTTTGGTTCTTGTCTATATTGTGCTATTGTCTAATTTGCAGTTCTATTGTATATTTTTTCATAGTATTATTTCATCTTGTAACTTGTTGTAGAGTTATTTATTTGTAATTAGATCACTTATTCATTTTTTTTTTCTTGTGTACAAACTTAGTTGACCCCTTTCCCAATCTTTAGGCACTAGTCTTAGTTGCCCTTTAGGGAAAGGTTTTGATTGTCATTGAATTTTGCATTTTCATTGCTATTTGTCATATAGGTTAGATTCCCCCTAACTTAACGAAACTAAAATTAACTCCTAGAATTCACTAAACAACTCACATAGTAAATAGGGTCTACCCCCTTTGGCTTCCCTAGGAGTAAGCCTAGACGAAAGAAGTCCAAATTGAGGTGATAGTGGGTTTGGACTTAGGCATTGTGCCTCCAAGGAGACACCAAGTGGATTGAGAATTTTCCACGTTTGTAGGTGTGTATAAGGACATCAACATATTTGTCTTCGTTGTTAGGGATAAGTCTCTTATCCTTGGTTAATCAACTTACTCTAATTAAAATTCTTAAAAAACTAATTAATAAAACTTTCCCCTAATTTTTTTACTTGACTTGTGTTATTCGACATTGCTTACTCTCCAAGTGGCGACTCCATATGAAAATTCTTTGAACTATACTACCGGAAGCAATCCTATTCCTCCTCATAGCCTAGTTGAAAGTCTTGGAGGAGAAGCAATTTTTTATACACATCTCTTGTTTGTACATAATAATCCTACAACTTTTTGTTTTCCTTCTTGTCTTTGCTTTGTTTGATGCTTCGTGTTTGTTTGAAATAAACTTGGTCATCTGGCAACTCCACTTCAAAATAATTTAACAAATTATTCATCAAGAAGGAACCTGCGACCTGCTTAACTTCATCCTTGAACTTGAAAAGGTTTTTGGATGAAGTTAGCCAGTTTTCCTTCTCGTTGGATCCTTAGTAACTTTTGGATTCCATTAATTTTATGTAGACCTTTTTGTTTAATAATCTAATTTAGAAATGGATAGTTTTTATAAACCTATTGATTTTTCAAGAATCACTGGTTATCCTCGTGATTTTCCTGAAATAACTATTGAAAAATTGCATGATTTTCATAATTATGGTGATGTTAATGCTCACATCAAAGTCATTGGGCGGTGTATTAGTGAATGGTGTGATCTACATGTTCATGAGGATGTTCTTATGAAATTGTTTGTCTTGACTCTTGTTGAGGAAGATGCTTTATTTTGGTTTCATGATTTGGATGAAATGAGTTCAAGACCATACAGGATTTGATGCATCCCTTTTTAGAGAGATTTGGGGATGATCAGGATGAAACTTACAATGAATTGGTTGATGCTTTTATGGAAAAATGGAAGGAGAAGAAACCTCTAGATATAGAAACAATCAATTCAGATATAAAGATAGATACTCCACCAGATCCCATTGAGGAGCTTAAATAAGTCATTCAGACCATGTACATTTCTCATGCAAAACAATGTGAGGCCATATAGTTGGCCATGGAGGATCAATTCGAAATAAAGGAAGCTATCCTTATCAGTACACATGCTTGTATTGAATATCCAGACCCTATAGAACTTACGCTTCGCAGTGAACAAGAAAGGGAAGTTCATAGGGAAATTCTGGATGAGTCCATAGATGAGCCAATAAATGATCTAGATGAGATAAAGGAATTTGAGTTTGAAGTTGTTGAATATCTAGATGATTCAAATCCCCACCCTCCTCCCAAAGAACCAATCTTTTCAGAGAAGATCTTCGACAACCTTGATGAAAACAGTGAAGTGGTTCCCTTGACATTTTCATTTCCGATCTCTCAACCAACAGATGACTTAATACACGATAGTGGGAGAATGGAAGGAATCTTCAGTTTATCAATTTCATATCATTATGAACAGTGGTTGGTCTTCCACCATGATGGTCATATGAAATTTTTTATCAAAGTTTCACAAGGTTTTCCAAACTTCAAAGTTTGGTCACGTAAAGGAAGATGCATGTTTCTTGGGTGGTCCATTCTCAAGAAAAACTCCAAGTTGATGAGACTTGGAAAAGGATCTTTAACAAGTGATCTGAAAATAGTGGGCTGACTTTTTATGCTATGCAAGCACCCTCTACTTCATTAAAATAAACTTTACAGGACCTTGCTCCATGTGTTAAAATATGCAAGATAAATTATGTGTTAAGTTCATGCTTCTTTTAAATGGTTATGTGTGAGGTATTTGCAAGATTAAATATGTTTTTTTCATAAATACAACAACAAAAATAACTTGCAGCAAATAATAACCAGCAAACACTCACAACACGAACAACATGATAAAGGAGTTCACCCCTCTCTGGGCTACATCTCCTTGAGCCTCCATCAATGGACTTGGCTCTTTGGGATTAATTTGTCAAAAATTATTTTACAAGCTGCTACTCAACTCCAATGGAAATTTTGACTGTACCATTGGGATCAAAATACATAAAAACCCCAAAAATTACTAACAAAACTCTGAAAACAGATCATGGCTCATCCGGGCATGACCTCTTCTACATGTGGCCTTAAGCTTCCCTAAGCTTCCTTGTGGAAAAAACACCTGTAAAAGTCCTCAAATGGATCTGAAAACTATCCCAAAGTGTTCAAAGAATAACAATTACCCAAAAATGATTATTCAATCACATAAACCAGACATAGGCTCATCTGAGCAAGACCTCAAACAATGAGGGCTTCAAGCTCCCTGGAGCTCTCTGAAACTTCAATGGTTAAAAACATGCATAAGAAGTCTTAAAATGGCTTTGAAAATAGTGCCAATGGATTCAGAACGTCCAAAAACCCCTAGATGGGCTTTTTCGGCACCTCATTTGGCCAAACAATGAAGAATATAGGCCTCCTTCCATTTTCTTCCTTCAAGCTTGCTGTCTCTGGTTCGCCAAAACGCACCTCTGTGTGCTCAACCAAGAACACGCTCAATAAATTGTGCTAAAACCTAACACCCGCACATAACCACAAAAACGATCAAACTGTAGGACGGTTAGGGCGTGCCCAACCCCTAACCGCCAAGCCCACGGTCACAACGTCACCATGTGACCACACGCTATCACAAAAGGGCTGAGTTTTGAACCAACTATTAAGTGCCAAGTGTCCAGAAAACGATTGGTTGTAACCGTTCAAACCAAAACTAAAAAATCTGCGTGCATATGGTGGCAGGGTCATATGATTACACACAAAACCACGGGCTTTGTTTAAAACATGCGCGCCTCCGTATACACAACGGTCGTATTGTACACATTACAACCACGGGTTATCCATTTAATTCACCAAACTCCACGCGCATTTGTTTAATTGTGGTCATATGTAATGGATTGTGTGACCGGGGGCTTAACCATTTGAAATACATATTCCCGCGTGCACTTTACATGGTGGTCATATGTTATATATTACAACCCAGGGTTGGGGCTAAGCCCCAGCCCGACCCCGCGCCAACCATACAATAACATAAATTTAAATACATTATAAACCACATATATAACAAGGAACAAAGTATGGTGCGCCAGTTGGGCGACCATTGCCAAAGCGTTGCATGGTGGGGAGGTCCGAGGTTCGAGTCCGGTGGACTCCATAATCTTTTAACCAAACAACCAATTACAATGGTGCCATGTGGCAGCCCATGACTGGGCCACGTGGCACCACACCATTTGTCCATTAAATGCCACGTGTCACAACATCACTCGTCCACATCTACCAATATGAAACTACCACGTCAGCATATGCCAACTCAGCGTATGGACATACCACGTCAGTGTACGACCTCTTCCATGTCAGCATCCGTACGGACTGTACAGACTGCACAGTCAGTACTCATTTTTTTTACATGTTTGGTGATTCGAACAGATCATGATATCTCTCTCATCCGACGTCTGTTTGAACCCAAATGAGTTGCGTTGGGTTCATGACAATGAGGGCTACGCACCCGTTCATTTTGAGGCAATTCCGAGAACTTTGATTTATGAGCTAAATTTTGACCCCTGGTCCAGATTTTGATCACGCCTTCCCACTGAAAGTCTTTTGGACCCACAAAAGCTTATGATTATCTATCTGAGATTCGATACTCTTATTCTTTCAAGTTCTATCAACTGATTCTACTTGAAAAGTCTTTTCGACAATCACCTGGATACCTTGACATGCCTTGCACTGCAACTGGCTATGTCCCTCAACCACTATTCTCTGGCTGATGTTGACCCACTATTCTCTTTGTGCTTGGAATACTACCAACATTACCACTGAGAATCAAGTCCCTCTTGTGAACTCTTTGACGTCAACACAATCAGCTCTCCAATGGCTGCAAAAACTTTCTTGCGACATCTTGTCACAAGCCAAGAAAACCATCAAACTTGAAAACAAATTTATACAAGACTGAAAATGATGCCAACAAAGTCTTTTTGCTCTTCAAGCAAATGGTCGCATCTTTTACTTCATCAAAGTACATGGCGTTTTCCTGCAACTTGGTGTACTCAAAATCAACTTACAAGCCAACAAACACCTTTGACTAAACATAAGTCGAAAAACATGATCGACACAACATAGTCGTCAAGACAACCTTGACACAAGTCGAGACTCATTTGAAACATATCAACCTTCCCAAACTGACAAGTCGACATTCATGATACACAATCATGTTATAATCATGAGCCATTCATGATGAACTATCACCAGTTCACTGCTTACACATACACAAAAACAAATGCATGTGCATGACTCTTCAACTCTCCTTCCAGTACAAACATAAGTACATAAACCCGAAACATGTGGGTACATAAGAGCTGAATATGAAAAATATATATGGCTGTAACAAGTGAACATCATACCCCACTTTTACATCCTCCTGGCGAAGTTGTGCAACAACAAGAATGCCTTCAAATGAATTGCATTCACATGCAACTTGCATCATACAAGTTATGATAAACTGCTGCAACTTGTCATACTCTCAACATAAATGCATACATAAGGCTGAAATATGCATCTCCAATAGAAAAATGCAAGCCTTACTTGCTCAAGAAATCCAACCATTTCTTACCAAGCCAACTCAACGGTGACTTTTTCTGCTGAAATTCGTCTTCTTGTGAATCATCTTGACACACATCGATGATGGAATCTCCTCTTCCATTCTTGCCAATCTCTTTATCCATCTGCTTCTTGTGCTATGGATGAATAGTTGGATGCAATGTCCAACATTGATCAATGAGATGACCCCGCTTCTGACAATGAGTGCAAATCTTTTGCATCCTCTTTTCACATTGTCTTTGCTTGTAAAGTTTCCTGAAAGTGGTCATTCTTTTCCAACATTTTGAAACATGATGGTTATATAAACCACAATATGTAAATGGAATTTTTCTTCCATTTTTACATACAAATTTATCATGCTTAACATAATCAAAAGCAGCTGAATGATAAGCAGAATTATACCTTGAACATTCACCTTTATCGCCTCTTTGAGGAGGTGAATTTGAAACAAAATTTGTTCTTGGAACTTTTTCCCTTGTCTCCTCAACTTTGGAATTTGCTCCATCTCTTCATTCATATCCAAGACCACAATACTTAGGTCTCTCTTCAAAAACAATAGGCTCAACAATGCCTTGTGCATGCTTGCCTAACCCTTTACCTTCATAGCCCATTTTTAACAATAACTTGGACCCTATTCCTCTTGTGTGATTTTCAAAAACACCAAAACATTCATCTTGAGAGGAATTTGAAGATAAACTAACATTACATACCTTATGTTCATGCATGCACTTGGTAAGGGTTTCCTTTGCATCATGGAGTTGAGTCTCCATCTCATGCAACTTTTCAAGAAGCTGATCTTTCTCCTTATTCGTGGCCATCAACTGTTCTTCAAGGGAAATGCTCTCTTTTCTATCTTCCCACATCTCTTTCATCACATCTCTCATGGTTAGAATCTCCTTCAACATCTCTTTGTCAAAGAACTTAGATAATGAAGATATATGAGAACTATCAATGTTTGAAGCTTCCTCCATCCTTGCAAGATATCAAACTTCAACACAAAACTTGCACAAATACCAACAACTAAATCTCAAGCTATCAATGGCAATCACATGAGAAAAACAAACTGTTCTTTGATACCACCTGATCTGAAAATAGTGGGCTGACTTGTTATGCTATGCAATCACCCTCTACTTCATTAAAATAAACTTTATAGGACCTTGCTCCATGTGTTAAAATATGCAAGATAAATTATGTGTTAAGTTCATGCTTCTTTTAAATGGTTATGTGTGAGGTCTTTGCAATATTAAACATGTTTTTTTCATAAATACAACAACAAAAATAACTTGCAGCAAATAATAACCAGCAAACATTCACAACAAGAACAACATGATAAAGGAGTTCACCCCTCTCTGGGCTACATCTCCTTGAGCCTCCATCAATGGACTTGGCTCTCTGGGATTAATTTGTCAAAAATTATTTTACAAGATGCTGCTCAACTCTAATGGAAATTTTGACTGTACCATTGGGATCAAAATACATAAAAACCCCAAAAATGACTAATAAAACTCTGAAAACGGATCATGGCTCATCCGGGCATGACCTCTTCTACATGTGGCCTTAATCTTCCCTGAGCTTCCTTGTGGAAGAAACACATGTAAAAGTCCTCAAATGGATCTGAAACCTATCCCAAAGTTTTCAGAGCATAACAATTAGCCAAAAATGATTATTCAATCACAGAAAACAGACATAGGCTCATCCGAGCAAGACCTCAAACAATGAGGGCTTCAAGCTCCCTTGAGCTCTCTGAAACTTCAATGGTTAAAAACCTACATAAGAAGTCTTCAAATGGCTGTGAAAACAATTCCAATGGATTCAGAACGTCCAAAAACCCCTAGCTGGGCTTTTTCGGCACCTCATTTGGCCAAAAAATGAAGAAGATAGGCCTCCTGCCATTTTCTTCCTTCAAGCTTGTTGTCTTTGGTTCGCCAAAACACACCTTTGTGTGCCCAACCAAGAACACGCTCAATAAATCGTGCTAAAACCTAGCACCCGCGCATAACTGCAAAAATGGTCAAACTCTAGGACGGTTAGAGCACGCCCATCCCCTAACCGCCAAGGCCACGGTCACAAGGTCACCATGTGACCACGCGCTATCGCAAAAGGGTTGAGTTTTGAACCAACTATTAAGCGCCAAGTGTCCAGCGAACGATTGGTTGTAACCGTTCAAACCAAAACTAAAAAATCCGTGCGCATATGGTGGCAAGGTCATATGATTACACACAAAACCGTGGGCTTTGTTTAAAACACGCACGCCTCCGTATACACAACGGTCGTATGGTACACATTACAACCACGGGCTATCCATTTAATTCACCAAACTCCGCGCGCATTTGTTTAACTGTGGTCATATGTAATGGATTGTGTGACTGGGGGCTTAACCATTTGAAATACGTATTCCCGCATGAACTTTACATGGTGGTCATATGTTATATATTACAACCGCGGGCTGGGGCTAAGCCCCAACCCGACCCCGCACCAACCATACAATAACATAAATTTAAATACATTATAAACCACATATATAACAAGGAACAAAGTATGGCACGCTAGTTGGGTGGCCATTGCCAAAGCGTTGCACGGTGGGGAGGTCCAAGGTTCGAGTCCGATGGACTCCATAATCTTTTAACCAAACAACCAATTACAATGGTGCCACGTGGCAGCCCATGACAGGGCCACGTGGCACCACACCATTTGTCCATTAAATGTCATGTGTCACAACATCACTCGTCCACATCTACCAATCCGAAACTGCCACATCAACATATGTCAACTCAGCGTACAAACATTCCACGTCAGCCTACGAACTCTGCCACGTCAGCATCCGTACGGACTGTACGGACTGCACAGTCAGCACTCATTTTTTTTACTTGTTTGGTGATTCGAACAGATCACGATATCTCTCTCATCCGATGTCTGTTTGAACCCAAACGAGTTGCGTTGGGTTCATGACGACGAGGGATACACACCTATTCGTTTTGAGGAAATTCCAAGAACTTTGATTTTTGAGCTAAATTTTGACCCCTGGTCCAGATTTTGATCAACAAGTCACCCCGAACAGGGATGTTTCAGACATCTGAGGTCTTATTTCATCCATTGGATGGTTGATCCCAATTTTTCCATCTTAACCATTTTGGATGATGGACTCTCAAGCTATTGTTTTCAAATGATGGACACCTTCTGTAACGTATTTCTAACCTTTCCCCTTTGCTTTCAGTTTTGTATTATTTCATTTGATTGTACACTTATGTTACTTATGTTATTCATTTTATCATAGTTTCATTGATGTAATTGTTGTCTATAATAATTTCATTTATGTGATTATGATTTATAACATTTTATTTATTTATTTTATTGTTTTTGTACATATATTTATGTTGGTTATTGGTGAGAAATCAGTTTTGTAGATTCTGAAGTTCTCGTATGCTCTCCTTCAAAAATATTGAATACACGTCCCCATGTGGAGCCAGATGTTAACCACCTATTTCTACTAGGGGGTCAACTCCATGTTCCATGAATCTATGTACCTGATGGTTCAGCGAAGTTGAAGACTTTCTGTTTCTACAAGGTAGTTTTTGCCCCTAGTACGTCTTTTTGTAATCGGAATGTCCGCTCCTCTGTGTGGAATAATAATGTAATGGGTCTGAATGGATCATATTTTAGGTTATTTTCCTAGGAACTTATCATTAGGTAAGTCCTTTAATTGAGTGTTTTTTATCCTGAGGTAATTTCTAATTACCGTTGGGTTTTTAACTCACAATAATCCTCCAAAGTGGTGAAATTTCTAATGATCGAGCCCAATGGGTGAATAGGATATAGGAATATTATAAATGACCATGCTAGACATCTCCTAGAGTCTTTCGTAATTTCTTCGAGTCTAAGTAGTTTTTTTTTTTAATTTATTAAAATTATCCATTTAATGATAATTATAATTAAATTTGATGTAAAAATGTAAAAACTAGGTAATAGGGGATTTTGATAGGGGTGGGAGTACTCAAACAAAATGGAATGAGACCCCCTACACCCTTGGACCAAGTTTCAACTCAATTTGACAAGTTTTTCTAGGTCATTGTCCATGAGGAGTCCAAGTCAGTCTTGAGTCAACAATTTAATTGCTTAATTTGGCTAAGTCAAAAATGCCAAAAATTGTAAAATAAGCAAAAAGGTTTGAGAAAGAGTGGGAGATGATTCCTAAGCCATTTCTTAAGTTAATAAAGTCATTTCCTAACTTATTCCAGCCCCCCGTGCCTAGCCAAAACCTAAACTCATCATCCCCCCAGGGAAGTTGTGCCCCCCTTGATGAGGAACTCACCCAATCTCAAAAATTAATGGAGGAATATTCCTAGATCCCTAAATGCACCCTCCTAATGATCTAATTAGATGATTGGGTGGTCATAAAGGTGTTTCCCCCTCTCACAGCCTCAAACCCTCAAACCCTAAAAGTGCGCCCCTCCTTGAGATGATGATCTCTCTTGCTTGAGTGACACTTGGAGCTCATCCAAGAGGGGTCTCTCTTACGTCCTAGGTATAAAAGAATGCACAACCCTCCCTCATTTCAGATCTATTCTCAGAGTAAAATTATTATGCCCAAATCTCTCCCACTCTTCTCTCTCTCCCATTTTGCTTTCTTTCTTTTCTCAAGCTTGTTGTAAGTATTTGCAGAAACCTTGTTTTCAATAATAGAAACTATTTGGAGGAATATGATGTGCATTGGGAGTATTCTTGGTGCAATATATTGAGCTACATTGATGTGAACTTGTTTTGGTTTGTTTATGAGTTTCTTGCTTTTAGATCTAGAATAGGATATCCAAACAAAGTATTTTGCTTGGATAGATTTATGGTAGTATTGTTATATATCTAAGTGAGTTAGTTTCTATTTGTTATTTCAAAGTATTTTTTGATTATGCGAATTCACTCACCTCCTCTCTTTTCTTGTAGCTAGATCTCATACTTTTGCAGTTCACCAAGGGTTAGAGGAGGACAAATTTTTGATCTGAAAATTTGTTTCTTCAACCACTAAAACCCAAAATTTATTTTATGTTTCTTTCATTATTCTCTCATACATTTGTTGGGTAAATTTATGTTATGATAATAGGTCATATTTCATACATTTACTTGCTAATTTTTGTATATAAAATTTATGTTTTCACTAACAAAATTTTTTCTAAGTTTTCTGGTTGTTTTGTAGCATTTCCAGCAAGCTTGCTTGTTGAATTTCTGCAGGTTTTCACTAGAAAAAGGGAGGTGCTACCCATTTGAGGACATAAAACACCAAAGAAGAACCTCCCAAGTAAGGGTTTTGATACCTACTTCTTCTCTTCTTTATTATTCATTGTAAGCAAGCCCAAAGAGAATCTCTTGGGCTTGCATTTCTTCAAGCATTTAATTTTCTGCAATTTAATTTATTTGTTTTCCTACATCTAGCAAAGAGGATTGGCTTAGAAACCCATGCTAAATCGTAATGCTAGGAAGTTAGTTTAATTTTCAGTTTTAAGAATTTTAATTATTTTCCCCACTTGTCCTTAAGACAATGTTGAGAGGCTAGGTTTTTCGCTTTCTTTTCAAGTTAATTCTTTTAACTTTAGTCACCCACTTTGGCACATAACTGGTAGACTTGTGCTCCTCCTTGTGCCTTAGTTGAGGTTGCAAGTGTTTGATTTAACTATTGTTTGCCCCACTTGTCCTTAAGACAAGTTTGAATGGCTAGGATCTTGCTATTTTACTTTCCAAGTTTCATTTGCATTCATATTTATTTTTTCCTATACCTAGCAAAGAGGCTTTGCTTTGCCACCCATGCTATATCGTAAGGCTTGTTTCTAGATTAGTTTGTTAATATATCATCTTCTTAATATTTGTTCAAGATTTATTTTCCTTTAATTTGTTTAAGTTGCAAAGTTATCTTGTCTTTCTATTTCTTTCTTAAGTTAGGCAACAATTGTAGATTTTTAATGACAAAAACCAGCAAGCTAATATTATGTCAAACACTTAACAACCTAGAGATAACTGTCTTCATAAATTTCATAAATGCATAAAACCCACATTCAGAAATTACCATAAGCAAAAATACACATTGCTAAGCAAAATAGCAGCGGAAATAACACAGTGGAAAACAACCCATAACACACAAAAAATTAGGCAAATACCAGGGAAAGCCCCAATGTGGGGAAACCAAACGAGAGAGAGAGAGATCTATTATTCAGCTTCAGGAAAGTACATATCAACAACAAAATAACATTTCCGGCCAAGGAAAATACCTCACAGCACCAAATCTGTCCCACAGAAATCTGCCTCATTTTCTGTGCCAAAACCGTATTGTTGTACGCCCTCCTCCATACCTCATTTTTCGTGCCCACAGTCAACTGTATGGACTGTTCTGTATGACCCAGAAACAACCACAAAAATCTGAAACCCACCTTGAAAACCATGCCCAAAATGCCTTGATTTCCATGCCAAATCCATATGACTGTACGGACTGTACGAAATCGTACAGACTTTATGGATCCGTATAGTACGGCCTCCCACAACAGAAAAATATTTCGGCCAAAAACTCACAGAAATTTTTTCTCGAGAATCATGCCCTCTTTCCTTGGAAAATGTGTCCTCTTTGCTACTCACTTTCCTCTCTCAAACTTACTCAGAAAATCTCTCTAACTCAACTCCTCTCATCTTCTCGGTGTGTCTTGCACACTACCCAATGCATTCTTTTATAATATGAAAATGACATTTCCCCCCCAAAGTGTCTTTTCACCTTCCCCAACCATAGATCCAAAGGCCAAGATTAGAACTTGCATTTTTCAAGATCAAGGGTCATGATCCATTCCCTCCAAAATGTCTCATTTAAATTAAAGTGATTTTCACTTTATTACATAAGTGCTTTATGAAAATAAAGTCACTTTAAAAATAAAAGGTACACTTTATTAAAAAATCGCTTTAATAAAAGAACCACTTAAAACAACTTTATAAAAACTATTACAAAGTTAAGTGCCTGGTAGTGTAAATATTAAGGTAACATCCGCATACAAGACAAAACATGCGGAGTACCTCCCGAGCTAAAAATATAACACTCCCTATTAGCGAGGGATGTACTCGCTGCCATCTCCATCATCTAGTCCCATCACATTGTGCTCTATAGGAGTTCCCTCTGAACCTGGAGCCATCTGCAACACCTGCACAGAACTCGAAATAGAAGATCTTCTCCTGGAAACCTCTTGGAACCCTGAGCTCACTTCATCTTGAGCATTGGTTCGATCAACCTAGCTAATCCTCCTTCCAGTGCTCAGAAGAGACTCGCTCTCTTCTCTCGGAATGCATGACTATATCCTTGGTGCCACCGCAGTCTCAGAAGCCTCCTCACACTCCTCATCCGACGTTGAATCATACATCAAAGGATTTCCTCTCAACATATACAACCTATTCACCCAGTTACCAATCAACTTCAGCTCTACCGGGTCCACTCCCTGCCTGTAGATAAAGACATGTTCTCTCTTGAACAATACACAATATCCTACATCCTCCAAGGCTGAGACTGAGAGCAAGTTAACACTCAATCCTGGAACAAAGAGAACTCCATCAAGCTCCAAGAGTTCCCCAAACGCGAGTTGGAATCTGACATTCCCAACTCCATGTACAACTCTCGCCATACCACCTTCATTTACCACCGATCGGTCATGACCAATCTCTGTGAAATATGGGAATACTCGCCAGATTCTCGTCATGTGGCTAGAGGGTCCGCTATCCAAAATCCATCTGACATCACCTCTGAATCCTCCACTATCGACACTGGAAACTAGGGTCACCAAAGAAAATTCCCTATCAAACTTTGAAGCAAAGTCCTCCATGGTTGCTATAGCAGCTATCTCAAGCCCCTCTGAATCTTTATTCTTCTTCTTCCTCTGAGGACAATGAGAGGCAAGGTGCCCCACCAAGTTACAACAATAGCATATGACTTTACTCAAGTCCCTTCCAGAACTTCCTTTCTTCTTGCTCTTTGCAACAAGAGAAACATTCTCATCAACTCTGTCTGTCTTCTATTCACAGCTCTGAGATCTTTCCCAGATCTCCTCCTAAGTGAAATCATCCCACAGTCTGCTCCAATCTGGTAGATGCTCACGTCCCACCACGCACTTCATGAAGACTTCCAAATATTTGGTGAAGCCATTTAAGGCTATCCTCACCAGCTCAGAATCCGTAATGACCTCTCCAACAACTTCCAGCTCATCTTTTACTTGAGCCATCCGGGTAAGATAAGAAGAGACACTCTCCTCCTTACCCATCTTGGTATCATGCAACTTAGCCTTCAAGGCCATCTTCTGTTTCTCGTTCTTCGCCTCAAACAAGTTCTTAAGTGCATCCCACATCTCCTTGGTAGTATTTTTCTTAGCCAAGTGTGGGATAAGGTGATCCTTCACCCCATCCATAATAATCCTCTGAGCTTTGGCTTCCTTGACCTCATGCAATTCCAAAGCAATAGGATCTTCTGCGGGAGCTGCTACAACAGAGTTGACATAACTATAAATTTTGTTCTCCTTGAGAACAACTGACAAACAAACCTTCCACTACAAGTAGTTGGAAATGCCATCCAACCGATCCTCATATCTAATGATTGCAGCCATATTCCCTGTCACAAATCAAGGAAAACAATCACACCCTTTTCCCCAAAAATCACACTGCCCATTGTCACTCAGAGCCCAAGCTCTGATACCATGTAGATTTTTAATGAAAAAAATCAGCAAGGTAGTATTCTGTCAAACACTTAGCAACCCAGAGATATCTGTCTTCATAAATTTCATAAATGCATAAAACCCACATTCAGAAATTACCATAAGCAAAAATACGCAATGCTAAGCAAAATAGAAGTGGAAATAACACAGTGGACAACAACCCATAACACACAGAAATTTAGGCAAATGCCAGGGAAACCCCCAATGTGGGGAAACTCAACGAGAGAGAGAGAGAGAGAGAGATCTATTATTCAGCTTCAGGAAAGTACATATCAGCAGCAAAATAACATTTCCAGCCAAGGAAAATACCTCACAACACCAAATCTATCCCACAAAAATCTATCTCGTTTTCTGTGCCAAAATCATACTATTGTATGACCTCCTTCATACCTCATTTTCTGTGCCCACATTCATCTGTACGGACTGTTCTGTACGACCCAGAAACAACCACAAAAAAATTGAAATCCACCTCGAAAATCATGCCTGAAATACCTCGATTTTCATGCCAAATCCATACTGTTGAACAGACTATACATAATCGTACGAACTGTACGGATCCGTATAGTACAACCTCCCACAGCAGAAAAATATTTTGGCCAAAAACTCACAGATTTTTTTCTTGGGAATCGTGCCCTCTTTCCTTGGAAAACGTGCCCTCTTTGTTGTTCACTTTCCTCTCTCAAGCTTACTCAAAAAATCTCTCTAACTCAACTCATCTCGTCTTCTTGGTGTGTCTTGCACACTACCCAATGCATTATTTTATAATCTGAAAATGACATTTTCCCCCCAAAGTGTCTTTTCACCTTCCCTAACCCTAGATCCAAAGGCCAAGATTAGATCTTGCATTTTTCAAGATCAAGGGTCATGATCCATTCCCTCCAAAATGTCTCATTTAAATTAAAGTGATTTTCACTTTATTACATAAGTGCTTTATGAAAATAAAGTCACTTTAAAAATAGAAGGTACACTTTAATAAAAGAACCACTTAAAACAACTTTATAAAAACTATTACAAAGTTAAGTGCCTCATAGTGTAAATATTAAGGTAACATCCCCATACAAGAAAAAACATGCATAGTACCTCCCGAGCTAAAAAGCTAACAACAATCTAATTGTGCTTATATCTTGTATCTTAAGTTGGAAATCAATCTACTTTGCAATTTACTTTTTTCTATCTTTAAGTTGATCATAGCTTGTAGTCTAGACCAGGAGGGAATTTATCCAGTCTAATCATCCCCCCAAGACTAGTACAATTTTTTCCACCAAACAGGAGGCTTGTGGAGGCTACAGGGGGTGCTAAGTCAGGGATGGCTTCACGGCACCAGGTGTCCCCCCTGCTTGAGCACCCAAGTTTTCTGGGTTGACCTATGGAGCTAGGGAAGGGCCTTGTTTTCCCTTATTCTTGAGCACCCAAGAATCATTTTGGCCAAAGCAGTAAGAGTCTAGGGGTAGACACATAGTCTAGGCTTGCTTTACAACACTTTATGCCTCCTAATCAAAGAGAGAATCTAAAATTTACCTAAAATTAACCTACAACACTTTCACAACACTTTTGTGCTTTGCATTTCAGTATCTTTTAGTTGTAAAAGCTTTGTTGTTCAAGGCTATTTTCATGTTTATGGGTTTCATTCATTAGCATTTTCATTTTCAAGTACTTTTCTTTCAAATTTGGCATATTCACTTTCAATTTTCAATATTTTTGAAGTTGTTCATCTATACAAGGGCATTCTACCTTCGAGTTGTGCACCATCTCTTTGGGGCACTTTCTTGGAGTCTCCCCCTTGCTTCAGAAGTTGCGCATTAGTTCCTTTGTTGGTTCTTTCTCTAGGTTTATTTCACCTTCAAGAGTTGCGCACTTGCCTTATGTCCAAGTTGTTTCAAGTTATATGCTATCTCTTGTTCGTTGGCATAAGTTGATATCTTGTCATATATCTCTCTAGCTATTCTTTGGTTCTTGTCTATATTGTGCTATTGTCTAATTTGTAGTTCTACTGTATATTTTTTCATAGCATTATTTCATCTTGTAACTTGTTGTAGATTTATATATTTGTAATTAGATCACTTATTCATTCTTTGTTTTCTTGTGTACAAACTTAGTTCACCCCTTGCCCAATCTTTAGGCACTAGTCTTAGTTACCCTTTAGGGAAAGGTTTTGATTGTCATTGAATTTTTCATTTGCATTTCTATTTGTCATATAGGTTAGATTCCTCTTAACTTAACGAAACTAAAATTAACTCCTATAATTCACTAAAAAACTCACATAGTAAATAGGGTCTACCCCCCTCGACTTCCCTAGGAGTAAGCCTAGATGGAAGAAGTCCAAATCGAGGTGACAATGGGTTTGGTCTTAGGCATTATGCATGCAAGGACACACCAAGTGGATTGAAACTTTTCCACGTTTGTAGGTGTGTATAAGGATGAAAACATCTTTGGCGTTGTTTCCGGGGATAAGCCTCTTATCCTTGGTTAATCGACTTACTCTAATTAAAATTCTTAAAAAACTAATTAATAAAACTTTCCCCTAATTTTTTTACTTGAGTTGTGTTATTCGACATTGCTCACTCTCCAAGTGGCGACTCCATCTTAAAATTCTTTCAAGTATACTACCGAGAGAAATCCTCTTGATCCTCGTAGCCTATTTGAAAGTTTGGAGGAGAAGTAATCTTTGATAGACATCTCTTGTTTGTACATAATAATCCTACAACTTTTTGTTATCCTTCTTGTCTTTGCTTTGTTTGATGCTTCTTGTCTTTGCTTTGTTTGATGCTTCTTGTTTGTTTGAAATAAATTGGGTCATCTGGCAACTCCACTTCAAAATAATTTAACAAAGTATTCTTCAAGAAGGAACACATGACTTGCTTAGCTTAATCCTTGAACTTGAAAAGGTTTTTGGAAAAAGTTAGCCAGTTTTCCTTCTCGTTGGATCCTTAGTAACTTTTTGATCCCAGTCCTTTTCTGTAGACCTCTTTGTTTAATAATCTAGTTTAGAAATGGATAGTTTTTATAAACCTATTGATTTTTCAAGAATAGTTGGTTATCCTCATGATTTACCTGGAATAGCTATTGAAAAATTGCCTGATTTTCATAATTATGGTGATGATAATGCTCACATCAAAGCCTTTGGGTGGTGTATTAGTGAATGGTGTGATCCACATGTTCATGAGGGTGTTCTAATGAAATTGTTTGTCTTGACTCTTATTGAGGAAGATGCTTTGTTTTGGTTTCATGATTTGGATGATAATGAGTACAAGACCATACAAGATTTGATGCATGCCTTTTTAGAGATATTTGGGTATGATCAGGATTGAACTTACAATGAATTGGTTGATGATTTTATGGAAAAATGGAAGGAGAAGGAACTTCCAGATATAGAAACAATCAATTCAGATATAAGATAGATACTCCACCAGATCCCATTGAGGAGCTTAAAGAAGTCATTTAGAACATGCAGATTTCCCATGCAAAACAATGTGAGGCCATATCATTGGACATGGAGAAACAGTTTGAGGCCATGGAGGATCAGTTCGAAATCATGGAAGATATCCTTATCAATACACATGCTTGTATTGAATATCTAAACCCTATAGAACCTAAGCTTCACAATGAACAAGAAAGGAAAGTTCATAGGGAAATTCTAGATGAGTCCATAGATGAGCCAGTAACTGATCTAGAGGAGATAAAGGAATTTGAGTTTGAAGTTGTTGAATATCTATATGATTCAAATCCCCACCCTCCTCCAGAAGAACCAATATTTTCAGAGAAGATATTCGACAACCTTGATGAAAACAGTGAATTGGTTCCCTTGACATTTTCATTTCTGATCTCTCAACCAACAAATGACTTAATATAGGATAATGGCAGAATGGAAGGCAACTTCAGTTTATCAATTTCATATCATTATGAACAGTGGTTGGTCTTCCACCATGATGTTCATATGCAGAATTTTATCAGAGTTTCACAAGGTTTTCCAAACTTTAAAGTTTGGTGAAGTAAAGGAAGATGCATGTTTCTTGGGTGGTCCATTCTCAAGAAAAAATCCAAGTTGATAAGACTTGGAAAATGATCTTTAATGAGTCATCCCAGACAAGGATGTTTCAAACATCTGAGGTATTATTTCATCCATTGCATGGATGATCCCACTTTTTCCATCTTAGCCATTTTGGATGATGGGCCCTCAAGCTATTGTTTTCAAATGATGGACACCTTTTGTAACGTATT
>ML790144.1:167578-178900 GCA_009831015.1 Picea engelmannii | reverse complement strand
TTATTTTATGTTTCTTTCATTATTCTCTCATACATTTGTTGGGTAAATTTCAGTTCTAATAATACATCATATTTCATACATTTACTTTCTGATTTTTGTATATAAAATTGTTGTTTTCACTAACAATAATATTCCTAAGTTTTTTGGTTATTTTGTAGCTTTTCCAACAAGATTTCTTACTAAATTTCTGCAAGTTTTCACCATAAAAGGGGAGGTGTTGCCCATTTGGGGTCATAAAATACCAAAGAAGAACCTCCCAAGAAAGGGTTTTGATACCCACTTCTTCTCTTCTCTATTATTCTTTGTAAGCAAGCCTAAAAAGAGTCTCTTGGGCTTGCATTTCTTCAAGCATTTAATTTTTTGCAATTTAATTTATTTGTTTTCCTACATCTAGCAAAGAGGATTGGCTTAGCCACCCATGCTAAATCGTAAGGCTAGGAAGTTAGTTAATTTTCAGTTTTAATCATTTTAATTCTTTGCCCCACTTGTCCTTAAGACAAGGTTGAGAGGCTAGGTTTCTCGCTTTCTTTTCAAGTTAATTCTTTTAACTTTATTCATCCACATTGGCACAAACCCGGTAGGATTTTCCTCCTCCTTGTGCCTTAGTTGAGGTTGTGATTGTTTGATTTAATTATTGTTTTCCCCACTTGTCCTTAAGACAAGTTTGAGTGGCTAGGATCTTGCTATTTTACTTTCCAAGTTTCATTTGCATTTATTTATTTATTTTTTCTTACACCTAGCAAAGAGGCTTGGCTTTGCCACCCATTCTATATCATAAGGCTTGTTTCTAGCTTAGTTTGTTAATATCTCATCTTGTTAATATTTTCTCAAGCTTTATTTTCCTTTAATTTGTTTAAGTTGCAAAGTTATCTTTGTTAAAGTTTATGCCATTATTATAGTTCTTTGCATTTCAATAGATAAGAGCAATATAAGAACAAGATCACTGAGAAATACACATTCACAAGAGATACAACATTTATCCTGGGAAACCCTCTAGGGGAAGAAAACCCAACAAAAACTTCCTTATCATAAATTGCCATTGCAATGTTCAAGAGATAACTCAAACCAATACATATAGTCCTCTCCAAAAGATGCCCCACTCTTCTCCCTCTCTCCAACTGGTAAGTTGCAGCTTGCCTCTTAAGAATGAGCAAGTGAGTTGTGTGATAAAGTGAGGTACTAGCCTCTCTATATATACAAGACTGGCACGTGTGAAGGGTCTTCACTGGCAGGGCCAACCTCTCACTCTGGGTGGGTAAACCCACCTTTAATTTATTTCTGGGTCTCAATAATAACTGTTGGGGCCGACTTCTTATTCTGCCTATTACAATTGTCTGCTGACCAATCCACAAAAGGGGATTTGGTACTAATACAATTACCGACATGATTAATCCACAATGGGGATCAATCCTATGAATAAAATAACAATAATAATAAGAATACTCTTTGTAGTTACATTATTTCAACACTCCCCCTTAACAAGAAGGGTATTCTTCAACAGCATCAGGCGAGAGAGGTATGCATCATCAGTGGCATCAGGAGGACAGTATCGTCAATATCATCTTGGAACATTGGCTGGCATATTTACAAGTCATCGGAAGTTTTCTTCATCAGCAGCATCATCATTCTCGAAAGAATGTCATCATCATCTGCATCAATATGTATCAGTAGAAATGATACCTCATCACAGCACTAGGCTGGCACATCACATTACTACACTGGCTCAATGTCACAGTTGTTAAGCTGGTAGCTCAATGTCAGTCAAATCTTGCTTTACGTCTAACAACGAGGTCAGAAGCAAGGTATACATCATCTTGATTTACGTCTAACAACTGGGTCAGAATCAAGGAATCATCTTTCTTTACGTCTAACAACTAGGTCAGAAGCAAGGAACACATCATCATTTTGCTTTACGTCTAACAACGAGTTTAGAAGCAAGGAATCATCTTGCTTTACGTCTAACAACTAGGTCAAAAGAAAGGAACACATCATCATCTTTCTTTACGTCTAACAACGAGGTCAGAAGCAAGGAATCATCTTGCTTTACGTCTAACAACTAGGTCAGAAGCAAGGAACACATCATCATCTTGCTTTACGTCTAACAACGAGGTCAGAAGAAAGGAATCATCTTGCTTTACGTCTAACAACTAGGTTAGAAGCAAGGAATACACACAACGTCTTGCTTTACGTCTAACAACGAGCTCAGAAGCAATGACTCATTTTGCTTTACGTCTAACATCAAAGTCAGAAGCAAGGAACACACAACATCTTGTTTTATGTCTAACAGCGAGGTCAGAAGCAATGACTCATATTGCTTTACGTCTAACAGCGAGGTCAGAAGCAAGGAACACACAACGTCTTGCTTTACGTCTAACAGTGAGGTTAGAAGCAATGACTCATCTTGCTTTACGTCTAACAGCGAGGTCAGAAGAAAGGAATAAATACATACTCCCCCTTTCAGGGAGGGTCCTTTCGGACTATACCAAGCTTATCTCGAAAGTGTTCAAACTTTACACGAGATAGAGGTTTGGTCAATACATCAGCAACATGTTCATCCGTGCTAATGTACTGGAGCTTCAAGGCTCCTCTTTGTACCATGTCGCGGATGAAATGATAGTGGATCTCTATGTGCTTCGACCTATCGTGGAATACAGGATTCTCTGTCATCTTTATGCAGCTCTGATTGTCACATAGAATCATGGTTTCTCTCATCTCTAAGTCAAATAGGTCAGTCAACAACTTTCGAAGCCATATAGCTTTGCAGCTAGCAGAACATGCGACAATGTACTCTGCTTCCGCTGTGTTGAGAGAAATACTGGATTGCTTCCTACTCTGCCACGAGATCATGTCTGATCCCAAACTGAAACAACATCCGGAAGTGATTTTTCTGTTAGCAACGCTTCCTGTCCAATCTGCATCAGTGTATCCGCTCAATGTGAAGTCATGATCTCCATCATAGCTGAGACCATAATTTGTTGTACCTTTAAGGTACCTCATCACATGTTTTGCAGCTACTAGGTGAACACGTACTCTGGGCTCTACCAGAAACTGACTCAAGGTGTTCACTGCAAAACAAATGTTTGGTCTGGTGTTCGTCAGGTACATCAGTGATCCAATAATCTTTCTATACAGTGTGACATCTATAAAGTCTGACGAAGTATCGACCAGCAGCTTCAGCTTCGTTTCCAAGGGTGTATTCATGGACTTACATTCTAGCATGTTGAATCTCTTTAAGATTTCGACTGTGTACTTCCCTTGGTTAAGGAAGATCCTTTTTGGACTCTGCCATACCTTAATACCTAAGAAGTAATGCATTAGGCCAAGGTCTTTCATTTCAAATTCTGCGGCAAGTCTCTTTTTACATTCAGTGATGAGATTTTCTTCTCCAGTTAAGAATAAGTAATCCACATACAGTAGTAATATTACTGGCTCATTATCCATAATTTTGAAGTAGATATTTGAGTATGCTTTACTCTTGGTAAAGCCTAAGCTCGTCAAGAAACTGTCTATACGGCCATACCAAGCTCTGGGAGCTTGCTTCAATCCGTATAAGGCTTTCTTCAATTAGCAGACATGAGACTTCCTGTCTTCAACCTCAAATCCTTGGGGTTGCTCTATATACACTTCCTCTTCGATAACACCATTCATGAAAGTTGTCTTCACGTCCATCTGGTGCAACTTCCATTTCATATTAGCTGGAAGAGCTATGATGGTTCTAATTGAAGTGTATCTGGCCAAAGGAGCGAATGTCTCTTCACAGTCAATGCCTTCTTTCTGGGAAAATCCACGAGTGACAAATCTTTCTTTATATTTCTCAATACTTCCATCAGTAGCATGTTTTATTTTGAAGAGCCATTTTGATGATACCACATCTTTACTTTTTGGTCTGGGAACTATTTCCCATACATCATTCTTTATTATGGATTGGTATTCTTCTGTCATGGCATCTGCCCATTCCTTCTTTTGAATGGATTCTTCAAAGCATGTAGGTTCTTCATCAAGTAGATTGTACATTAAAACCATGTAACTGGAGAATGGCTTTGGTATTTTCACCTGTCTTGTGGTTCCTTCTGGAACACCATACTTCTCTCCATCTTGAATAAGCTCTCTTGCCCAATCAGGCTTTATTTTATGGGAGAAGGTCATTTGAGGAGGTTCTTGAACTTCTGTTATATCATGGTCTTCAGGAGTCTCCTCATCAGGGGAAGTTACAACTTCTCTTACAGGTTCAGTAGTTCTGGGAACTTCCCTCACGGATTTTGCAATCCTGGGATTTACAGGTTCCTCTTCATATACTTATTCAAGCTGGCATCTTCTTGATTTCTTAATTGTTGCTTCTTCATCAAAGGTCACGTCCCTGTTGATTTCAATGTGGCGGTGACCAGGTATGTAGATTCTGAAGGCCTTGGAGACCTCACAGTATCCCACAAATATTCCCTTTTTTCTGGAGGGTTCCATCTTGTTTCTTTTCTCTTTTGGTATATGAATAAACACTGGACAGCCAAATATTTTGAAATGGCTTACCTCTGGCTTCTTTCCGGTGAAAATCTCTTCTGGGGTCTTGAACCCAAATGCACTATGGGATAATATATTATGTACATAAACAACTTCCATTGTTGCTTCTTCCCATAAGCACATAGGAAGATCTTGATCATGAATCATGGTCTTTACAGCTTCCATAATTGTTTTGTTCTTCCTTTCAACTACACCGTTTTGTTGAGGATTATAGGGAGTAGTGAGTTCCCTCTTGATCCCAACATCTCTGCAGAAGTTCACAAACTCTTTTGAGGTATATTCTCCTCCATTATCTGACCTGAGTATCTTGATCTTTCTTTCAGAAAGATTCTCTATCAGGGCTTTGAATTCCTTGAATTTACTGAATACTTCATCTTTAGATTTCAAGAAATATATCCAGGTCTTACGAGAATAGTCATCAATAAATGATACATAGTATACATACCCACTAATGGAGGATGATGGCATTGGGCCACACACGTCTGAATGAATGAGTTCCAATACTCCTTCTGCTTTGCTATCCCTTTTTGGAAAAGGGTTCTTGATATTATTCCCTTGCGCACATCCATTGCATATGCCTTCTTGATCAACCTTGAGTTCTGTTAAACCTGTGATAGTTTTGCATATGTATGGTAGTGCCTTGTAGTTGATGTGGGCTAGTCTTCTATGCCAAAGTTCGCATGAGTTTTCTATGGCATGGGTCATGGCAGTTTCTAGGTGACCCTTCAGCTTATATAAGCCATTTTCTTCATTTCCGATGACGATTGCTTCATTTAAGGTTTCTCCCTTAGCCCACATAAGAATTTCTCCATCTATGAAGGCAACTCTATAGCCTTTCTTGTCTAAAGTTGATAAGGAGAGTAAGTTCTTCTTTAAGCCTGATACATAGAGTACGTCCTTCATTGTTATTGAGTTTTCTGAATCTAGCTTGTAGTTTGATTCTCCCACTCCCTTGATGGGATATTGGTAATCATCTCCAAGAGTTACTTTTTGAGAAAACTTCCTTTCTAAAATACAAGAGAGAGTATTTTTCTTACCCGTCATGTGTTTTGATGCACCGCTATCAATGAGCCATGTGTCCTCTCCAGGTGATACAGATCCTGAAAGAGATGAGATCAAGACATGGTCCTTAATCATCTTCATAAGTGGTTCTTCATCTTCGACTATGTGGGCATGTTGCCTTTTGTGCTTCCTCTTGTATTATTCTCTTCTGACTGGACAAGAATTCGCCTTGTGTCTCATCTTATCACAGTGATAGCATTGTATAGATGAGAGATCTTGTCCCTTGCGTTGTCCTTTCTTCTGAAAATTTCTTGGATGAGATTCTTGGTTGTTGAATTTATTTGATGGTTGAGACTCTCTATGAGTTTCCCTTTTGAAGTAGGGTTTCTTCCTTCCTCCTTTTGTATGGGTAGCTAGGGCTTGATCATCATCCCTTGCTAGTAATGCTTCATGGTTGGCTACCCTTGTCTCTTCTTGGATGCATTCTTCCCATAGGCTCTCAAACTGTAGTGTCTTCTTTCTGGTACATATCGTCTGGATGAAAGCATCCCAAGGGCTTGTGAGACCATTTAGGGCCATCATTACAAATTCGTCTTCATCGATGGTGTCTCCAATTGCTTTTAACTTTTCTTTAATTTTTGAGATTCGAGAGAAATATTCTTGAATCATTTCTCCTTTCTGCATCTTGGTATTATTCAATTGAGATCATAGATTCATCTTTCGGTTGATACTCTTTCCTTCATATAGTTTTCTTAGAGAGTCAAACATCTCCTTCGGAGTTTTCTTGGACGATACATACGGGATCAGGTGGTCTTTGATTGAATCTACAATGATTCTTTGAGCCCTGATTGAGTCCTTCTGATGCTTCGCGTTCTCTACGACATCTTCAGGTTCCTCCACTTCTTCTTTGATGAATTTTGCTAGGTCATTCTCTGCAAGGATCAGACCGATCCTATAATTCCAGGCACGGAAGTTGTCTATGCCTTCTATTTTCTCAACAATCTTTGTGCTTGCAGACATCTTGTACTTGAGGCTACGAAAAATGACCAAAAATGAAAATGCTTAAAATCAAATTTTGACCTTACCAGGAGGTGCACTTGGCTAAGGCGAGTAGCCTAGTGTACTTGGATATGAGAAAATCCAATTTTTACCCCTTCAAATCTGATCTGCGGAATTCTGGATTGGTGCTTCTGGTAGTTTTGGTACTTCTAGTGCTTTTGTGAAACTAGGGTTTCACTTTCTGAGAGATCCAACCACTGAAAATGTGCGCTCTAAGTGCCAAAATGATCCTTGGGGGAGGGCACAACTTTCTAGGTAGTTTTGGAGCTAAAAAGCTTCACTTTTGAAAAACCCTAATTTGCAGGTACTGCAACAGTGACATTTTTTCTTGCGAAATGTGTTTCCTTCAGGTTGGCTCTGATACCATGTTAATTTTTATGCCATTATTATAGTTCTTTGCATTTAAATAGATAAGAGAAATATAGGAACAAGATCACTGAGAAATACACATTCACAAGAGACACAACATTTATCCTGGGAAACCCTATAGGGGAAGAAAACCCAGCAAAAACTTCCTTATCATAAATTGCCAATGCAATGTTCAAGAGATAACTCAAACCAATACAGATAGTCCAATCCAAAAGTTGTGACACTCTTCTCCCTCTCTCCAACTGGTAAGTTGCAGCTTGCCTCTTAAGAATGAGCAAGTGAGTTGTGTGATAAAGTGAGGCGCTAGCCTCTCTATATATACAAGACTGGCACGTGTGAAGGGTCTTCACTGGCAGGGTCGACCTCTCACTCTAGGTGGGTAAACCCACCTTTAATTTATTTCTGGGTCTCAATAATAATTGTTGGGGCCGACTTCTTATTATGCCTATTACAATTGTCTGTTGACCAATCCACAAAAGGGGATTTGGTCCTAATATAATTACCGACATGATTAATCCACAATGGGGATTAATCCTATGAATAAAATGACAATAATAATAAGAATACTCTTTGCAGTTACATTATTTCAACAATCTTGTCGTATTATTTCTTTCTTAAGTTAGGCAACAATCTAATTGTGCTTATATCTTGTATCTTAAGTTGGAAATTAATCTACTTTGCAATTTACTTTTTTCTATCTTTAAGTTTATCATAGCTTGTAGTCTAGACTAGGAGGGAATTTGTCTAGTCTAATTAGGCACCCAAGACTGGTACAAATTTCGCCACCAAAAAGGAGGCTTTTGGAGGCTAAGGGGGTGCTAAGTTGGGGACGACTTCACGACACTAGGTGTGCCCCCTGATTGAGCACCCAAGTTTTCTGGGTTGACCTGTGGAGCTAGGGAAAGGGCTTGTTTTCCCTTCTTCTTGAAAACTCACCAATCATTTTAGATAAAGGGGTAAGATTCTAAAGGTAGACACGTAGTCTAGGCTTGCTTCACAACACTTTATGCCCCCTAATCAAGAGAGACTCTAAAATTGACCTAACATTAATCTACAACACTTTCACAACACTTTTGTGCTTTACATTTCAATATCCTTTAGTTTTGAAAGATTTGGTGTTCAAGGTTCTTTTCATGTTTATGGGTTTAATTCACTAGCATTTTCATTTTCAAGTACTTTTCTTTCAAATTTGGCATATTCACTTTCAAGTTTCACTATTTTTGAAGTTGTTCATCTGTACAAGGGCGTTCTACCTTCGAGTTGTACACCATCTCTTTGGGGCACTTGCTTGAAGTCTCCCCCTTTCTTCAGAAGTTGCGCATTAGTTCCTTTGTTGGCTCTTTCTGTAGGTTTATTTCACCTTCAAGAGTTGTGCATTTGCCTTGTTTCCAAGTTGTTTCAAGTTATATGCTATCTCTTGCTCATTGGAATAAGTTGATCTCTTGTCGTATATCTCTCTAGTAATTCTTTGGTTCTTGTCTATATTGTGCTATTGTCTAATTTGTAGTTCTATTGTATACTTTTTCATAGCATTATTTCATCTTGTAACTTGTTGTAGACTTATTTATTTGTAATTAGATCACTTATTCATTCTTTGTTTTCTTGTGTACAAACTTAGTTGACCCCTTGCCCAATCTTTAGGCACTAGTCTTAGTTACCCTTTAGGGAAAGGTTTTGATTGTCATTGAATTTTTCATTTGCATTGTTATTTTTCATATAGGTTAGACTCCCCCTAACTTAAAGAAACCAAAATTAACTCCTATAATTCACTAAACAACTCGCATAGTAAAGGGTCTACCCCCCTTGGCTTCCCTAGGAGTAAGCCTATACATAAGAAGTCCAAATTGAGGTGACAATGGGTTTGGACTCAGACATTGTACCTCCATAGACACACCAAGTGGATTGAGACTTTTCCACGTTTGTAGGTATGTATAAGGATGGAAACATCTTTAGCGTCATTGTCGGGGATAAGTCTCATATCTGTTGGCAAATATTTAACAGACAACGAATTGCATAAGTACATGAAGAGAGAATGGCATAAGTACAGGAAGAATGTACAGAGGATTGTTGGAAAATATTTAACAGACATCGAATTGCATAAGTACAGGAAGAGAGAATGGCTTAAGTAGAGGAAGAATGTACAGAGGATTGTTGGAAAATATTTAACAGACAACAAATGCTTGTCATTGATGGAAAGTACAACAGTGAAGATGGCATAAGTACAGGAAGAATGTACAGAGGATTGTTGGCAAATATTTAACAGACAACAAATGCTTGTCATTGATGGAAAGTACAACAGTGAAGATGGCATGAGTACAGGAAGTTTGTAATCGACAGGAAAACAGAAGATAAGTTCAGGAAGGTTGAATGATCGAAGGCGAATGTTCGAAGGCAACACAACATTGATCTAGTGATCAAAGACCCGTAAAGTTTGAGAAGAATCTCTGATCATTGGATTCCATTCAAAATTCCCGAAAGAACGAGGGTCGTCAGATCTGAATGAAGACAAGAAGAGATCCTTGAAGAGGAGGACAGATCTCAGCCGTTAGATCCAAGCGCAGGATCCGACCATCGTTGAATCAAGAAGAACCTGCACGTCCTTTAAGGTACAAGGAGAAGCAGGCGTAATCGCGATATGCGAAATCGCGATGCAATCTGAGCCGTCAAAGGTTTGATCTGGACCGTTGATTCCAGTCCTTGTCGGAGTTTCGGGGATTGAGAGTTGGACATGTCAAAGATTATTAACATCAGGAATCTCGATATCGCGATATGCGAAATCGCGATGTAATCTGAGCTGTCAGATTAAGGTTTGATCTGGACTGTTGATCCAACCCCATGTCAAAGTTTCGTGAATCGGGACTTTGAAGTGACAAAAACACTGGACATCAAGGATGTCGAAATCGCGATATGTGAAATCGCGATATGCGAAATCGCGATTTAATCGCAGTCGTTGAATAGAGATCAGATCTGGACCGTTGATCTAACTCCATATCGGAGTTTCGCGAATCGCGACATGGAGAGGCAAATAACCTAATGCAACAAGAATGTCGAAATAGCGAAATCGCGATTCAATCGTAGCCATTGAATCAAGATCACATATGGACCATCGAATCACAGGACATGTGGAAAGTGATCGAAAGTTTGCTGACTTGGGGTCAACGGAGCATAGTGTCAAAAATCACGAAATGAGAAATCACGAAAGCGCTTTTTGCATAGGCGCTTGGTTATGACCATAGTCATATTGGGGAAGGAGCTAGTGCAGAAAAGTTCTGTATCGGAACTTCGGGGATCGCGAAATGAAGTGTAGAGACACTCATCACCGGATTCCCGAAATGCCAAAACCCGATTTAAAGGCAATGTCAATATAGTTCATCCAATGGTGCAGATAAATTGGAATATGATCGGAAGGTTATTGTTCTCTCTCACAGTTAACCCCTCAGTTACGAATCTGTTAGTGAAACAGATTCATGATTGTGAATTTGTTGGCGTTTCAGTTGCTCGGACAATTGTCTTCCTTTTGCCGAAGGAGATGGGAAGTTGAACCGCTGTGAGGGTGTATAAAATAAAAAGAGAAAGACAGCGTGTGGTTAGTTGTTCAGTATGAGAAAAGAATAAAACTGTAAGAAAGGGAAAATCAGATCGTGCAGAGTGAGATGGAGAATATGCACAGTGTGAGATGAAACTCAGATAAGAGTAAAAGATGATAAAGAGAAGTTGAAGCATAGAAGAATGATAGAACGAGTTGATGCAGAGCATATCTGCTGAACAGACAGAGGAAGAGAAGAACAGAAGAACAGTTTGTAGAAGACTAGACTTACAGAACAAAAGAAAGATTGGTAAGAATTGATTTACCTTCATAGTTGACTGCTTATTTATTCATTAATATTATAGGGAGGTTGGGAGGTGCTCGGGAGGACTGTTGTCCTCAGAGGTTCAAGTGGGAGCTTGAACAAAGGAAGTTGGTGCTTCCATCCAATTGGTGATGGAACATATAGGGAGTTGGTGCTTCCCTCTAGTGGGTGCTAGAGAATCCAGGGAGTTGGTGCTTCCTTCTAGTGGGTGCTAGAGAAACCAGAGAGTTGGTGCTCTCAAACAAGTTGCATCTTGTAAAACAGAGGTAGAAGCCTCACATTGAGTTGGTGCTCAATTAAGGATGATGTACATAACTTAAAAGACTACCTATCATTTCAAAGAAGAAGAGGTTTTCTCCCTTTATGGGTTTCCTCGTGAAAATCTGTCTCTGTGTATACCTTATGTGTGACTAATGCTTTTTACTTTTACTATCCATATGCTGTATAATGTTGATGATCACTTGAATAAAGACTAAGAATATTTTAATATGCTTAAAAAAATTTAAGCTCAAAGACAACTGATTCA
>ML790144.1:138927-150182 GCA_009831015.1 Picea engelmannii | reverse complement strand
ACAACACTTTTGTGCTTTACATTTCATACCTTTTAGTTGTTCAAGCTTTGTTGTTCAAGACTTTTTTCATGTTTATGGGTTTAATTCATTAGCATTTTCATTTTCAATTACTTTTCTTTCAAATTTTACATATTCACTTTCAAGTTTCACTATTTTTGAAGTTGTTCATCTGTACAAGGGTGTTCTACCTTCGAGTTGTCCACCATCTCTTTGGGGAACTTGCTTGTAGTCTCCCCCTTGCTTCAGAAGTTTCACATTAGTTCCTTTGTTGGCTATTTCTCTAGGTTTATTTCACCTTCAAGAGTTGCACACTTGCCTTATTTCCAAGATGTTTCAAGTTATATGCTATCTTTTATACATTGGCATAAGTTGATTTCTTGTCGTATATCTCTCTAGTTATTCTTTGGTTCTTGTATATATTGTGCTATTGTCTAATTTGTAGTTCTATTGTATATTTGTTCATAACAATATTTCATCTTGTAACTTGTTGTAGAGTTATTTATTTGTAATTAGATCACTTATTCATTCTTTGTTTTCTTGTGTACAAACTTAGTTACCCCTTGCCCAATATATAGGCACTAGTCATAATTTCCCTTTAGGGAAAGGTTTTTATTGTCATTGAATTTTGCATTTGCATTGCTATTTGTCATATAGGTTAGATTCCCCCTAACTTAACGAAACTAAAACTAACTCCTAGAATTCACTAAAAAACTCACATAGTAAATAGTGTCTACCCCCCTTGGCTTCCTTAGGAGTAAGCCTAGACGGAAGAAGTCCAAATCGAGGTGACAGTGGGTTTGGACTTAGGCATTGTGCCTCCAAGGACACACCAATTGGATTGAAACTTTTACACGTTTGTAGGTGTGTATAAGGACGACAACATATTTGGCGCTATTGTCGGGGATAAGGCTCTTTTCCTTGTTTAATTGACTTACTCTAATTAGAATTCTTAAAAAACTGATCAATACAAAATTTCCCTAATTTTTTTAATTTAGTTGTGTTATTCGACATTGCTTACTCTCCAAGTGGCGACTCCATATGAAAATTATTTGAAGTATACTACCGGGAGAAATCCTCTTGCTCCTCGTAGCCTACTTGAAAGTCTTGGAGGAGAAGCAATGTTTGATACACATATCTTGTTTGTACATAATAATCCTACAACTTTTTGTTTTCCTTCTTGTCTTTGCTTTGTTTGATGCTTCTTGTTTGTTTGAAAAAATCTTGGTCATCTAGTGACTCCACTTCAAAATAATTTAAAAAAGTATTCTTCAAGAAGGAACTCGCGGCCTGCTTAGCTTCATCCTTGAACTTGAAAATGTTTTTGAACGAAGTTAGTCAGTTTTCCTTCTTGTTGGATCCTTAGTAACTTTTGGATCCCAATCCTTTTTTGTAGACCTTTTTGTTTAATGATCTAGTTTAGAAATGGATAGTTTTTATAAACCTATTGATTTTTCAAGAGTAGTTGGTTATCCTCATGATTTTCCTGAAATAGCTATTAAAAACTTGCCTGATTGTCATAATCATGGTGATGCTAATGCTCACATCAAAGCCTTTGGCAGTGTATTAGTGAATGGTGTGATCCACATGTTCATGAGGATGTTCTAATGAAATTGTTTGTCTTGACTCTTGTTGAGGAAGACAATTTATTTTGGTTTCATGATTTGGATGATAATGAGTTCAAGAGCATACAAGATTTGATGCATGCCTTTTTAGATAGATTTGGGGGTGATCAGGACGAAAATTACAACGAATTGGTGGATGCTTTTATAGAAAAATGGAAGGAGAAGGAACTTCCAGATATAGAAACAATCAATTCAGATATAAAGATAGATACTCCACCAGATCCCATTGATGAGCTTAAAGAAGTCATTTAGACCATGCAGATTTCCCATGCAAAACAATGTGAGTCCATACATTTGGCCATGGAGAAACAGAGGATTAGTTCAAAATCATGGAAGCTATCCTTATCAGTACACATGCTTGTATTGAATATCCGTAATTTATAGAACTTGAGCTTCGTAGTGAACAAGAAAGGGAAGTTCATAGGGAAATTCTGGATGAGTCCATAGATGAGCCAATAACTGATCTAGAGGAGATAAAGGAATTTGAGTTTGAAGTTGTTGAATATCTAGATGATTCAAATCCCCACCCTCCTTCGAAGAACCAATCTTTTCATAGAAGATCTTCGACAACCTTGATGAAAACAGTGAAGTGGTTCCCTTGACATTTTCATTTTTGATCTCTCAACCAATAGATGACTTAATACAGGATAATGGGAGAATGGAAGGAAACTTTAGTTTATCAATTTCATATCATTATGAACAGTGGTTGGTCTTCCACCATAATGGTCATATGCAAAATTTTATGATAATTTCACAAGGTTTTCCAAACTTCAAAGTTTGGTCAAGTAAAGGAAGATGCACGTTTCTTCGATGGTCCATTCTCAAGAAAAACTCCAAGTTGATAAGACTTGGAAAAGGATATTTAATGAGTCATCCCGGACATGAATGTTTCAGACATCCGAGGTCCTATTTCATCCATTGCATGGTTGATCCCACTTTTTCCATATTATCCATTTTGGATGATGGGTCCAATTATCCCCGATTTCTAGGGATAACTAAGAGATCATGTCTAGAGGCCCATAGGTCCTAGACATGGAGTACCGAGAGCAGGATTGACCTGAGCATGGCCCTGGAAGGCCTATGTTTCTTCTCCTTCATCAGACATGTCTTGTCAGCAGCAACAACATCCATCGCCTTTGGATTGGACTTGTATCGGAGATGACTCTTGCTCCATGAGGTAATTGGTCTAGGTATCATGGTATGTGTCATATTTGATCATTATAACCTTTAGATATATGCATCAAATTCCTTTTATTTATGACGACTGCTTGGATCTTACATTAACCCACTTGACCATGGTTGGGGGAACTGAAAGGGTGTCCTAGCAAGCTTGTACCCATAGGTTTTGGTTTGCCACCGGGGGGATTTCTGAAGAGCCATCATCTGCTCCCATCATATCATCACTTTTACATCTTATCTCCCACTCATTTTCCCCATTCCCCTAGTTTGGGCATTAGGATGATCTGTATGTGGGGTTGCACCTTATCTCATGGGAAGAAGGGGCTAAAGGCCTAGAAGGTAAAAGCAACTGGTAAAAGATAAAAGCCATAAAAAATGAAACCTAGAGATGCCTTGCCCATGGATCCCCGAGAAGGCAATAAAAAGCCTCTCAACAAGAAACAAGAGGGACCCGAAGAAAAATAGCAAAATAAGACCTAGCCAAGAGGATAGGGGGTCTCATCATGAGCCAGCCTATTATGTTCATGGGTACCTAACAAAATGACATTGCCACTATCTGGTTACCACGCCAGGGCAGTGACCTTTGGTTGCATGGCCAAGGGAAAGGGGGTCTCATCACAAGCCAACCTTATCATTTCTATGAAATTACTTGTGGGTAACACTGTCAGCTCTAGTCACCACGCCAAGGCAGTGTCCTCTAGATAGTCCTTGAAATAAAAAAAGGGAAAAAAACAAATAAAGAAAAGAAAAGAATAAAGGAAATAAAGGGCTTGGAAAGAATTGCATCCATGACGGGTACATCTCACCTTCTACAAAGGCGCCCACAGGTAAGATCATGCATCCCTGTCTCTCACTCTACATGTATGTCTGGACATCCTTTGACCACATCACCTCATTTTACATGGCTTGGATGGTACCCTCTGGAGACTTTCCTTTTCTTATGGATGCTGGCCAAATAGGGTATTTTGTCTTTTTCTTTGGCTTTGTATTGTAGGTCATTGTAATGTCTTTGAGCTATTGATTGATATATCAAGGGTTTTATGCATCTATTTGATAAAATTAATGATGAAACATGATTGACATTGCTATGATCCCTGTGACTAATGAGCCCATGAAGGGAGAAGTTTTTGATGTGCAGGACCATGCTCGACGGACAGGTACCAGTTGGATCGGTACACATGGGGAGATGATTAGCTCGGACCTCCATGGGGCTGAAGAGCCCATCATATGGTTGTTGGGACCCCATCAGGGGCAGAGACAGGATAGTGATTGGTCGAGCCTTTTCACATGATAAGAAGAAGAACGTTTCATCCAGGACACTTTGGTTGAGCCCAGCCCAGTGGGGTTGACCCACTTCAGATGGAACGTTTTCCTTTGATGGCCAGGACGTCACCTAGGAGGCCTTGACGTCACCTTGAGCGTGTGGTCACCTTGAGCGTGTGGCAGTTTGACAGGATGGCTGACACGTGTGGCAGCTTGGAGGAGCCTAGGAAGGGCTAACATTTGACTTCTTGATGTTGGACTAGCTCCAAAAGGGCCTGACGTCTCCCTCGAAGGGGCTTGACGTCTCACTTTTTGCTCATTTAGGTCTTTTACTTAGCATTTAATGTAAAAACAATATGATTTTGGTTTGTAGCCTTGTCGGCTATTTTTAATGACCTCATTTTAATTATAGGTTATGAGATACTATATATTGAGGATGTTTTCCCCTCATTTGAACATAACAACACAACTCACACTTGTGAGGTCTAATTTTTGTGCCCTACTTGGGTATTTGGTCTTTTAAAGTGAGGCGCGCTTGTTGATGGAAGGCTTTTCTTGGCATATTTGACATTTCTCTTGAGGAAGGTTTACAACTAGGGTTTTCACATGCTTTTCTTCATGATATGTAAGTGTTTTTTCCTGCAAAACTTCTTGATTGAATGGTTGTAGGTTAGTATTCTTGCATTTACTTATAGATTTGTTGATTTTAAAACCCTAGGTGACAAGCACACAAGTAGGTCCTTGTCTCATGTCCCCTTAGAGAGAAATTTTCAGCCATTGAAGAAGGAAGGAAGAGCCTAGCCTTTGCTACACTCTTCTCACTTCTTCCCTTGAGCTAGCTTTGATTTTAAAGGTTAAAAGGAGGGTGACTTCCTAGGCCTAGGTTATCTACACCTAGGGACATCCATCTTCTAGGGTTTTAGTGATAGAGCCTTGCCATTGCAACACTATCCCTCACTTGATCCTCTTGTTTTATCTCTTCTCATATGCTAGTCGTTTTGCCAAGTTTGACCTAAAGAAGGAGGAAAGAGCATGAGGCCTTGCTTAAGAAACACCAGAGTGAGCCTCTTTCCCCTAGGGTTTTGATTCTAGGGCCATGCCATTACAGCACTCTAGAACCCTTCCCTCTTGTCTTTAGCCTGTTACTCCTTCAACCTTGCGTCCTCTCCTTGAATGACTCCATATACCCTTAGGCACTGATCTTAGACACACAACGTTGAAGTAGTAGTTCTCAAACCAACTCTCAAAACCTTAAATTTTGAAACCCTAACTAACTAGCTAACCCTAACTAGGCTGATGTCATAGTTGGTTATTCCATCTTGACGCAACAAATATTGATAATAAGAAATTAGATGATGGTTAAAGGCATTTATTGAGTAAATTATTGATTGAATATATTGTTTGCTACATCATCTCGATAGTTATTGATGAAATAATACCTTTTCATTGCTATATTGATAAAACGTTGATCTCATTAGTACCTGTTGTTTCATTTTCTTATATATTGATGTCAAATAATTACATGAAGCACTAACCCACTGATATATAGCCTGCATACATATTATCTTGTCATTGTCTTTTCTGGGCAGGTATTCTCTTTTGGGCATACACTTCTTTATTGGTTGATTAGCCGGATTATCTGACCTTTGGTGGTAACCTGTGAGGAGGAAACTTTGCCTTGATCTTCATACTTTGGCCTCTTCAAAACCCTAGGTTGTCGGGGACATCTCCCCTGGGTTAACCTCCCTAAACATAAATAACCTCCCCATTGAGGTGACATTGGGTGGGGAAGGTTCCTGTTACGCCAGTTTGGCCTCAATCCTCTAGCCTTTTGACCTAGCTACAAACTGTGCGATAACATTTTGGCGCCGTTGTCGGGGAACACTGAGTCAATTCTCCTTAGACGACAAACCTTTTTGGTAAGCCTTGCCTCATAGCCTTATCTTACAAGCTTACCTGGTGACTCCACTAGGGTGTTTTCCATCTTCTTTGATGATTTCAATCAAATCATCTGGTGACTCCACAAATAGCAAATGACGACTCGTAGTGGGCATCAATATATACTTTCATCTACTACCGTGACCTCCACAAATCCTATCACCCCTGTAAGTTCTCCCAAATGGTCTCATAAAGAACTCTTTGGTCCTTTAAGCTTACCTAACACCCAAGGGGGGTTACATGATCTACCCAAGAAGGTCGAATCCTCGATACCTAAGTTTTCAGGGGAAGATGGATCCTATGGAAACTCTCATTGGAATGCCTTCTGTGATGCATTCCAGTTTCACCAGTCCGGACAAGAACACCCCGATGTATTTTTAAGGCTCTTTGTGAGATCACTCACCAGAATTTCCAGAAGATGGGTCAACAAACTCCCGAAGGGAAGCATCAAAACCCCTGAAGATCTTGAACAAGCCTTAAAGAAATATTGGTGTGAAAAAGAAAGCATGGATTCCATTTACTCTCAATATACCGATGTTTGCAAAGCCTCTAGCAAGGGCATTAGGGATTTCAATGATAGGTTCAACCTTCTCCTCAAGAATATCAGACCTAGTTTCTCATAAGAAGTTGTCCTCCAACACTACTCGAAATCGTTGGAAGGAGTTTTGCAGTTCACTCTCAAAGATCGGTCACCCTCGACTCTAGAAGAAGCACAAAATTTCGCTTGTCAGATTGAGAAGAACCTAGAATTCGAAGACTACATCCATCAGGTCAATCTCTCATACAATAATGACCCTTGGGAATCTAGTCATGAGGACATCCCTGAAGCTAAACCCAATTTCCCAGAAATTCTGGAGGTAAAACTCATTCCTCCCAAAAGGAAATGGAGCACATCTTTCTCAAACATCAACAATGTCTCAAACGTCTCAAGGCAATGTGAACCATTCGAGGATTTGGGTGTGGCCATTCATAAAAGACCTAACTTTGAAGATTCCTTGTTTGTCTTGAACACACCAATATGGGAAAATCAAGACATGAGTGAAACCAACAGGTCTGAAGAGCCCCAGGTACACAATGGAAACAACTTAGACACTAGTATGTCCTGTATCTTGCAAAGGGTTGAAATAATTTGCAAAATCGTTCATTTTTTGACAAAGCAAAACCCAGATGACCAATTATCTTTTGAGGGGACTCCCACACTATTACAAACCGATCAGTTTGAGAAAGATGAGAAAACACCCTCTTTATCATTAATAGATGATCTTGGGCCTAGTGATTACAAATCAATGGATCCATACTTGTTTCAAGATGGCCCCAACTTTCCCTTGAGAGAAGAAGACACAGATTGGGGTGATCATCCCGACAATGTCTCTAATATCTCTGAAGATTCGGATGAGGATGGTTGTCCAGTACAGAGAGTAAGTAATTTCGTTGAGTGGAACAAAGATGTTTTCAAAGACATAGAAGTTCCAGGCACCATCATTGTGGATGAAAACCCTTGGTGTTTTCAATGCAGTGAAGCACATTGGGAACATGAGTGTCCTTATAGTAGTGGTGGCCATCAACAAGTAAAAAATATAGACTACTTCATAGAAGGCCCTCAAATAAATATCATCGTTGAAGAGCATCAAGAGGCCATGAAAGAAGCAACCAGGTCAGCCAAGATGGCAGTAATAAACAAACTAGACCAAGAATCAAAAGAAAAGATAAAGAAACAAGAGTTCCAGGTGTATAGAAGAAAGAAGTTGGACCAACCTTCCTCTGACCAAACAAAAAACCCACCTGTGGATGTAACCTTTCCTGAAACATCCAATACTAAAAGGGTTAACCTGAATTTTGACCTTGAAGGGGCATTATCCAAGATGTTTGTAACCATCCCTTTGAGAGAAGTCATCAAGGTACCATCTATCAAAGATCGATTTGACAACTTTTTCCAAGGATCAGATGGACCATTGAAAGATGGAACTATTGGTCGTATCCAGAATGTACCTGTAACTACAACTTATGTGCAAAGGCCCAGTGATTCCATCAAAGATGACAAAGCATGTGAAAAAATCGGGTCGATTCCTCATAAATATTCTCCAGAAGATAGGCCTTTTCCAAAGGAGGAAAATCCGAATCAGATTAACTGGCCCAAGAGAGAAGAATACCAACAACTCATGGACGAGCTCAAAGCTCAGGAATCAGAGACTGCAAAAATACTAAAGAAGGTGGAAGATGATGTACGGATCCGTCCTTCGCAGCAGGAAATCTTTATAGCAGAATCCCACCCACCACCCTCTACATAATACACCAGGGTTATTCAAGGAACGACCAATTTCAGAGTAAAAGAGTACAAGGAGGGAGACGTGGTTTGGATGTGGGATGCCAATAAAGGGAAGCCTACTAATATCAAAGGAAACAATCATTTTTGGCTTGGCCCTTTTAAGGTCAAAAGAAAGTCAGTTAATGACTCTTATTACCTGTTTAGACTGGAGGGACAAAGGCGCACAGTGCCTGTCAGCGGGCACCTCCTCAAACCCCACCAAGGTGGTGGGACCTGACCCCACAGGTAATTATAGGTAGGTAGGCATTTTCCGTGTATTATACCATTTGCATTTCATGTTAGTTTGCTTCCTCACTTGCATATTGATTGTCTTATTTCAATCGTATACATATATATATAATGTGGGGTGGCAATACCACCCCACCCTTGTTCCTGATGCCCTTTTCGAGTTTGAGCAGGTCTACAGGTTATGCCAGAGATGCTAAGGTTCTCATGCGCTCTATGGTGAGCACATGTCCCCGAGTTGGAGCCAGATGTTATCCCCGATTTATAGGGATAACTAGGAGATCATGTCTCGAGGCCCATAGGTCCTAGACATGGAGTACCGAGAGCAGGATTGACCTGAGCATGGCCCTGGAAGGCCCATGTTTCTTCTCCTTCATCATACTTTTCTTTTCAGCAACAACAACATCCATCACCTTCGGCTTGGACTTGTATCAGAGAGGACTCTTTCTCCATGAGGTAATTGGTCTAGGTATCATGGTATGTGTCATATTTAATCATTATAACCTTTAGATATATGCATCAAATTCCTTTTATTTCTGATGATTGCTTGGATCTTACATTAACCCACTTGAGCATGGTTGGGGGCACTGACGGGGTGTCCTATCAAGCTTGTACCCATAGGTTTTGGTTTGCCACCGGGGGAATTTCTGAAGAGCCATTGTCCACTCCCATCATATCATCACTTTTACATCTTATCTCCCACTCATTTGCCCCATTCCCCTAGTCTGGGCATTAGGATGATCTGTTTGTGGGGTTGCACCTTATCTCATGGGAATAAGGGGCTAAAGGCCCAGAAGGTAAAAGCAACTGGTAAAAGAAAAAATCCATAAAAAATGAAACCTAGACATGCCTCGCCCAGGGATCCCCGAGGAGGCAATAAAAATCCTCTTAGCAAGAAACAAGAGGGACCCGAAGAAAAATAACAAAACAAGACCTAGCCAAGAGGATAGGGGGTCTCATCACGAGCCAACTTATTATGTTCATGGGTACCTAACAGAATGACATTGCCACTATCTGGTTACCACGCCAGGGCAGTGACCTTTGGTTGCATGGCCAAGGGAAAGGGGGTCTCATCAAGAGTCAGCCTTATCATCTCTGTGAAAGTGCTTGTGGGTAACACTGTCAGCTCTGGTCACCACGCCAAGGCAGTGTCCTCTAGTTAGTCCTTGAAATAAAAAAAAGGAAAAAAAAAAATAAAGAAAAGAAAAGAATAAAGGAAATAAAGGGCTTGGAAAGAATTGCATCCATGACGGGTACAACTCACCTTCTACAAAGGCGCCCACAGGTAATATCATGCATCCCTGTCTCTCACTCTACCCATATGTCTGGACATCCTTTGACCACATCACCTCATTTTACATGGCTTGGATGGTACCCTCTGGAGACTTTCCTTTTCTTATGGATGCTGGCCCAATATGGTATTTTGTCTTTTTCTTTGGCTTTGTATTGTAATGTATTTGAGATATTGATTGATATATCAGGGGTTTTATGCATGTATTTGATAAAATTAATGATGAAACATGATTGACATTGCTATGATCCCTGTGACTAATGAGCCCATGAAGGGAGAATTTTTTGATCTGCAGGACCATGCCCGACGGATAGGCACCAGTTGGACCTGTACACATGGGGAGATAATTAGCTCAGACCTCCATGGGGCTGAAGATCCCATCAGATGGTTGTTGGGACCCCATCAGGGGCAGAGACAGGACAGTGATTGATCGAGCCTTTGCACATGAGAAGAAGAAGGGCGTTCCATCCAGGACACTTTGGCTGAGCCCAGCCCAGGGGGGTTGACCCACTTCAGATGGAACGTTTTCCTTTGATGGCCAGGATGTCACCCAGGAGGCCTTGACGTCACCTTGAGCGTGTGATAGTTTGATAGGATGGCTGGCACATGTAGCAGCTTGGAGGAGCCCAGGAAGGGCTAACGTTTGACTTCTGGATGCTGGACTAGCCCCAAAAGGGCCTGACGTCTCCCTCAAAGGGGCTTGACGTCTCACTTTTTGCTCATTTAGGTCTTTTACTTAGCATTTAATGTAAAAACAATATGATTTTGGTTTTTAGCCTTGTCGGCTATTTTTAATGACCTAATTTTAATTATAGGCCACGAGATACTATATATTGAGGATGTTTTTCCCTCATTTGAACATAACAACACAACTCACACTTGTGAGGTCTGATTTTTGCGCCCTACTTGGGTATTTGGTATTTTAAAGTGAGACACACTTGTTGATGGAAGGATTTTCTTGGCATATTTGACATTTCTCTTGAGGAAGGTTTACAACTAGGGTTTGCACATGCTTTTCTTCATGATATGTAAGTGTTTTTTCCTGCAAAACTTCTTGATTGAATGGTTGTAGGTTAGTATTCTTGCATTTACTTATAAATTTGTTGATTTTAAAACCCTAGGTGACAAGCACACAAGTAGGTCCTTGTCTCATATCCCCTTAGAGAGAAATTTTCAGCCATTGAAGAAGGAAGGAAGAGCCTAGCCTTTGCTACAATCTTCTCACTTCTTCCCTTGAGCTAGCTTTGATTTTAAAGGTTAAAAGGAGAGTGACGTCCTAGGCCTAGGTTATCTACACCTAGGGTCGTCCATCTTCTAGGGTTTTAGTGATAGAGCCTTGCCATTGCAACACTCTCCCTCACTTGATCCTCTTGTTTTATCTCTTCTCATATGCTAGCCGTTTTGCCAAGTT
>ML790144.1:123798-135208 GCA_009831015.1 Picea engelmannii | reverse complement strand
TTGCACAGCTCAGGGCAGATTTTGGACAACTAGTTTACAGAGTTGGTGGACAGTTGTGGGCAGATTTGTTGGGCTGATTTTTGACACTTGTGGACAGCCTCTTTTCACACCTGTGTGGACAGGAGTGAGGTTGTAGAGACGACTTCTTTTCACAACTAGATATTAGAAGTGAGCTCGTGGATTCGCTTGCCTCTTTTCACACCTGTGTTGACAGGAGTGAGGCAACGTTCCTTTGCATTGGGAGCATCAAAGTGAGCACAGTTGGCAGACATGTTAGCATCTCATATGCGTGTGGAGGACAGGCTAGTCGGGGCTAGCAATTGGTTGCCTTGGAAGGCGAGGATGGTCTTTGTCTTAGAGAATCTCGATCTATGGGACATAGTCGAGGCAGTTGTTCCTCCCATTCCTGTCACTGCTCCCGTCTTGGTAGCAGAATTCAGGAGGAGGAACAACAAGGCAAAGAGGATCATATGTGATGCTATGAGAGATCACATTATTCCCCACTTGACTGGGAAGACTTGTGTATTTGAGATGTGGTCATCTTTGTGCAAGTTGTACGAGAGCTCTAATGAGAACCGGATTATGGTTCTTCATGAATGACTGAGGGGAATTCACATGCTCAAGGACGAGTCGGTTACTTCATTCTTTGGTAGATACACATAGATTAGAGATGAGTTGGCAGTCGTCGGAGAGGTTGTGAACCCTAACTCTTTGGTGAGGCAAGCTATGAATAGCTTCACAAAATCGTGGGGTCCATTTGTATGGGGCATTGTTTCCAGGGAGGTTATGCCTACATGGGAGAGGATGTGGGATGACTTCGTCCAAGAGGACATTAGGCTTGCAGCCGAGGCTTCTGGACAGCAGCATCAAACAGTTTCTGGTGATGAGGAACTTGCTCTTTGGACAAAGGGAAAGAAGAAGACTGGTCGTGGAGGTCGGCAGGGTCTCAAGTTTGGGGCCCCACCACAGGGAGGAGAGAGCAGCAACAGTAGTCGACAGAGGAGAGACATGAGCACAGTGAGATGTTTTTCTTGTGGAGAGATGGGTCACTATGCATGACAGTGTCCCAAGAAGAAGAAGAAGAAGCAAGATGGGTCAACAACGACAACAGAGGAGATAGAGTTCAGTGATCAGTTTTCCAGAGAGTGTGCATTCATTACTACTTTATCTACCATTACACCATCCAGAATTAGTTGGAGAGACTGAGTTGATGAGGACCGACTGACACACAGCAGTGATTCAGAGGGAGATCAAACTTAGTGTCCCTGGACAGCTTCAAAGTGGGTGACTGGTCCACCCAGTATAGCTACAGTTTCAGAGCAGCCGAGTAGACAGAGAGTTGGTGCTACAGCTTCAGAGCATTAGAGGTTGATGAGGAGGAGCAGTAGGGCACCATGGAGGCTTAAGCCTCACATAGCTTCTGAGATGGGCAGATCAGGTTCTGGACCACTTCAGGTGGAGGTGACTTGGCGAGATGCCAAGTTGATGACTCTTGGTGAGATTCCAAGAGCAGAGACTCTTGGTGAGAGGCCAAGAGTAGGAGGAAATCCTTGGTGGGAGACCAAGGTGGAGATCTTCGGTGTGATGCCTAGATCTAGGTGATCTTGGATAGATGGAGAGTCAGTGCCATTTATAGATCATACAAATTGAGTAGATTTGTGACAGAGTCCACTTTCAACGATCAGGGTACAACCATACTCATCGAGCATATGCCAGGAGGAAACCATGTCCACTGCAGGGATGATATTGGTGGTGATGAGCACTTTCCTCGGTAAGAGGGAGTGTTGAGATTTGGGTACCTTGGAAAGTGGTCCCCGTGTTCTTATGAGTCTCTAAGCACAAAGGGGGAAGACTATTACCCTTGTACTTTACTTTATGATTCTAATTTCACTTTGACTTAGGAGTTTTAAGTCAAAAGTGAAATATGTCACTTAAGTCATAAAGTGACAATTAATTCACAATGTGGGTGAATTAATAGACATAAAGCAACTAAGGAAAGTGGGTTTCCTTAGTGAGATTTTTGGAGTTGATCTCACTCATTGATTAGACTTGGCTAGATCTAATCTAGGCCATTGATCTTTTAGGGTTGGCATGAGGAGGCTAAAGAGAGGGTAAAGGCATTTTAGAGACTTATTCTTCACTTGAGACTTTTGGAGAAGAGAAGGAGGGTACATATCTTGAGGAGGAGAGGGGCGCACTTCATAAGGGTTTGAGCAAAACCCTTGAGAGCTTGAGGAGAAGCTTGAGATTGCTTTGATCTTGCATGGAGAGAATTTCCATGGAGCCATATCCTTTACTTCTGAGAGGGAGCATGTATATGGAGGAGGGGCACATCTTGAGGAGGAGGGGCGCATTTATTATCCTTCATTTGCTCATCAGGAGAGGAGGACTTGTCAGATCAGGATGAGGTCTGATGCATTGGGAAAGGAGAGCTTGGGCGCTTGTTTCTGTGGAGAGAGACTTTCAGTTTCAGGTTCAATTTATTTATTGTGATCATTTCTTCTTGGAGGAGGGCACATGAGTTGAGAGGACTGGCAGCTACCTGGTAGCAGATCTGCTTGGAGGATTTGAGCTCTGACTGTTCTATGGAGAGGCAGCACAGGAGAGGACATTCCTGTGGAGGGATTTCTTCATTGGGTTACTGATGAGCTAGGGCACTTAATTTCAGTGCAGAGGGCAACAAAGGGAGAGGGCACACCATAGTTTGGGCACTTCTTTCTCTGGTTCTTGTGGCAAGGCTCATGAGGAGCTTGCTATGTATACAGGTTCCATTGTATTTCATTACTTGTTGTATCTCTTTCTTTGATCATCATTATATAGACATATATCCCAAACTGGTTTTCCCTAAGGGGGTTTTATCCAGGGTCATGTTGACCAAAAATACCTGTGTCAATTTTATGCATGTTTAGAAGTGTATATCAACATTTTAAAGTTCAAGATCTAGAGGTAGTGTTATGTGTTTTAAGTTATATTGCATGTGCTAACATTGAGAAAAGAAAACACTTGCAAGGGCACCTTAAAAGAGCACTTAACCTATAAAATATTGAGAAGTAAGTGGGATGATTGTTTGTTGTCCTAAAACAGCAAAAGAAGACATCCAAACAGTTGAAACTTAGAGCCATACTAAGGTCAAGGACAGACCTTAGATGGGAGCCTCATAGGACCTCAGATAATTTCTACACACTGTCCATGAGGAGTCAAAGTCAGTCTTGAGTCAACAATTTAATTGTTTAATTACGCTAAGTCAAAAATGGAAAAAATTGTAAAATAAGCAAAAAAGTTTGAGAAAGAGTGGGATATGATTCCTAATCCATTTCCTAAGTTAGGAAATTCATTTCCTAATTTATTCCAACCCCCCATGCCTAGCCACAACCTAAACTCATCATCCCCCCAGGGAAGTTGCGCCACCCTTGATGAGGAACTCATCCAAACTCAAAAATTAATTGAGGAATATTCCTAGATCCCTAAGTGTGCCCTCCTAATGATCTAATTAGATGATTGGGTGGTCAAAAAGGCATTTCCCCCTCTCACACCCTCAAACCCTAAAAGTGCGCCCCTCCTTGAGATGATGATCTCTCTTGCTTGAGTGACACTTGGAGCTCATCCAAGAGGGGTCTCTCTTGCGTCCCAGGTATAAAAGAATGCCTAGCCCTCCCTCATTTTAGATCTATTATCAGAGTAAAGTTATTATGCCCAAATCTCTCCCATTTTTCTCTCTTTCTTTTCTCAAGTTTGTTGCAAGTATTTGCATCAACCTTGCTTTCGATAATAGAAACTCTTTGGAGGAATATGATGTGCATTGGGAGTATTCTTGGTGCAATATTTTGAGCTACATTGAGGTGAACTTGTTTTCGTTTTTTATGAGTTTCTTTCTTTTAGATCTAGAATAGGATATCCAAGCAAAATATTTTGCTTGGATAGATTTATGGTAGTATTGCTATATATCTAAGTGAGTTAGTTCCTATTTGTTATTTCAAAGTATTTTTTTATTACATGCGAATCTACTCACCTCCTCTCTTTTCTTGTAGCTAGATCTCATACTTTTGCAGGTCACCAAGGGTTAAAGGAGGACAAATTTCAGATCTGGAAATTTGTTTCTTCAACCACTAAAACCCTCTTATTATTTTCTGTTTCTTTCATTATTTTCTCACACATTTGTTGGGTAAATTTCTGTTCTGATAATAGGTCATATTTCGTACATTTACTTGCTAATTTTTGTATATAAAATTTATGTTTTCACTAACATTAATTTTCTTAAGTTTTCTAGTTGTTTTGTAGTATTTCCAGCAAGCTTTGTTTGCTCAATTTCTGCAGGTTCTCACTAGAAAAGGAGAGGTGTTACCCATTTAGGGCCATAAAACACCAAAGAAGAACCTCCCAAGTAAGGGTTTTGATACCCACTTCTTCTCTTCTCTTTTATTCATTGTAAGCATGCCCAAAGATAGTCTCTTGGGCTTGCATTTCTTCAACCATTTAATTTTCTGTAATTTTATTTATTTGTTTGCCTACATCTAGCAAAGAGGATTGGCTTAGCCACCCATGCTAAATCGTAAGGCTAAGAAGATAGTTTAATTTTCAATTTTAAACGTTTTAATTCTTTGCCCCATTTGTCCTTAAGACAAGGTTGAGAGACTAGATTTATCGCTTTCTTTTCAAGTTAATTCTTTTAACTTTATTCACCCACTTTGGCACAAAACCGGTAGGCTTTTACTCCTCCTTATGCCTTAGTTGAGGTTGCAAGTGTTTGATTTAATTATTGTTTTCCCCACTTATCCTTAATACAAGTTTGAATGGCTAGGATCTTGCTATTTTACTTTCCAAGTTTCATTTGCATTTATTTATTTATTTTTTCCTACACCTAGAAAAAAGGCTTGGCTTTGCCACCCATGCTATATTGTAAGGCTTGTTTCTAGATTAGTTTGTTAATATATCATCTTGTTAATATTTGCTCAAGTTTTGTTTCCTTCAATTTGTTTAAGTTGCAAAGTTATCTTGTCTTGCTATTTATTTTTTAAGTTAGGGAAGAATCTAATTGTGCTTATATCTTGTATCTTAAGTTGGAAATCAATCTACTTTGCAATTTATTTTTTTCTATCTTTAAGTTGATCATATCTTGTAGTCTAGACTATGAGGGAATTTATCTAGTCTAATTAGGCACCCAAGACTGATACAACTTTCACCACCAAAAATGAGGCTTTTGGAGGCTACAGGGGGTGTTAAGTAGAGGATGACTTCACGGCACTAGGTGTCCCCCCTGCTCGAGCGCCCCAGCTTTCCAGGTTGACATGTGGAGCTAGGGAAGGGGCTTGTTTTCCCTTCTTCTTGAGCATCCAACAATCATTTTGGCCAAAGCGGTAAAAGTCTATGGGTAGACACATAGTCCAGGCTTGTTTCACAACAATTTATGCCCCCTAATCAAAGAGTCACAACACTTTTGTGCTTTACATTTCAATATCTTTTTGTTGTGCAAGGCTCTTTTCATTTGTATGGGTTTAATTCATTAGCATTTTCATTTTCAATTACTTTTGTTTCAAATTTTACATATTCACTTTCAAGTTTCACTATTTTTGAGGTTGTTCATATGTATAAGGCCTGATATCCCCGTTTTCTAATGATAACTAGGAGATCATGTCTCAAGGCCCACAGGTCCTAGACATGGAGTACCGAGAGCAGGATTGACCTGAGCATGGCCCTGGAGGGCCCATCCTTTTCTTCTTTCATCAGATTCGTCTTGTCAGCAGCATCAACATCCATCACCATCAACTTGGTCTTGTATCGAAGAAGGCTCTTGATCCATGAGGTAATTGGTCCAGGTATCATGGTATGTGTCACTTTTGATCATTATAACCTTCAAATGTATGCATCTAATTCCTTTTATTTCTGACGACTGTTTGGATCTTACACTGACCCACTTGACCATGCTTGGGGAGATTGACTAGGTGCCCTAGCAAGCCTGTACCCATAGGTTTTGGTTTTCCACTGGGGAGTTTCTAAAGAGACATCGTCCGCTCCCATCATACCATCACTTTTCCATCTTGTCTCCCGCTCATCTGTCCCATTGCCCTTGTCTGATCATTAGGATGATTTGTTTGTGGGGTTGCACCTTATCTTGTGGGAAGAAGGGGCTAAAGGCCCAGAAGGTAAAAGCAGCTGGTAAAAGATAAAAGCCTAAAAATGAAACCTTGAGATGCTTCGCCCAGGGGTCCTCGAGAAGGTAATAAAAAGCCTCTCAGCAGGAAACAAGAGGGACCCAAAAAAATAACAAACAAGACCTAATCAAGAGGATAGGGGGTCTCATCACGAGCCAACCTATTATGTTCATGGGTACCTAACATCATGACATTGCCACCATCTGGTTACCACTCCAGGGAAGTGACCTTTGGTTGCATGACCAAGGGAAAGGGGGTCTCATCATGAGCCAGCCTTATCACCGTTGTGAAAGTACTTGTGGGTAACACTGTCAGCTCTGGTCACCATGCCAAGGTAGTGTCCTCTAGTTAGCCCTTGAATACAAAGAAAAAGAAGAAGAAAAAGAAAATAAAGAAAAGAATAAAGGCAAAAGGGGCTTGGAAAAATTTGCATCCATGACGGGTACAACTCGCCTTCTATAAAGGCACCCACAGGTAATATAATGCATCCCTTGCTCTCACTATACCTGTATGTCTGGGCATCCCTTGAACCACTTCACCTCGTTTACATGGCTTGGATGAAACTCCTTAGAAACTTTCCTTTCCTTATGGATGCTAGCCCAATAGGGTATCTTGTCCTTTTTCTCAACCTTGTATTGTAGGTTTTTGTAGAATCTTTGAGCTATTGAATGATATATCAGGGCTTTTATGCATGTGTGTGATAAAATTGATGATGAAATGTGATTGGCATTGCTATGATCCCTGTGACTAGTGAGCCCATGGAGGGTGTAGTTTTTGATGTGCAGGACCATGCCCGATGGACAGGTACCATGTGGAGCGGTACACATGGGAAGATGATTAGTTTGGACCTCCATGGGGATGAAGAGCCCATCAGATGGTTTTTGAGACCCCATCAGGGGAAGAGATAGGACAGTGTTTGACCGAGGTATTGCACTGAAGAAGAAGAGGACGTTCCATCAGAGGCACTTTGGCTGAGCCCGACCTAGGGGGGTTGACCCACTTCCAGTGGAACGTTTCCCTTGGATGGCCCAAGACGTCACCTAGGAGCCATTGACGTCACCTTGAGCATGTGACAGTTTGACAGGGCAGTTGGCACGTGTGGCATGGTTGGGAGGCCCAAAGAGGGCCAACGTTTTGTCATTTTGTGCTGCATTTACCCTAAAAAGGGGATAACATCTCCCTCAGTAGGGCTTGACGTCTTGCTTATCCTCAGTTAGGGTTTTGATTTGAAAATTTAATGTAAAAATAGTATGATTTTGGTTTGTAGCCTTGTCAGCTATTTTTAATGACCTAAAATTAATTAAAGGTCATGATACAATATATATTGAGGAGATTTATCCTCATTTTGACATAACACATCACTCACTCTCCTAGTGAGGTCTGATTTTTGTGCCCTATTGGGTTTATTGGCTATTTTGAGGAAGGTGCACTTGTTTGGAGAGGAGATTTTTGGCAATTTATGGTGTTTTTCTTGAAGGAAGGTTTACAACTAGGGTTTGCATGCTATTTTCTTGATGATTTGTAAGTATTTTTCTGCAAAACTTCTTGATTGAATGGTTGTAGTTTAATTTCTTGCATTCTATTTATATATATATACATTGTTGAATCAAAACCCTAGGGGACAAACACACAAGTAGGTCGTTGTCTCATGTCCCCTGATAGAAAAATGTTTTTAAGCCATTGAAGAAGAAGAAAAGAGCCTAGCCATTGCTACACTCTTTCTATCTTCCTCCCTTAAGCTAGCCGTACTTTTAAATTTCAAGAGAAAGAGGACGTCCCAGGCCTAGGTTATCTACACCTAGAGCCATTTTTCTTTTAGGGTTTGATGAAAGAGCCTTGCCTTTGCAACACTCTCCCTCTTTAAATTCTCGTCTTGATTTTACTTGTCTTTGAGCTAGCCGTTTGCTGGGAAGGAGGAGAGAGCACGAGGCCTTTCTTAAGCAACACCAGAGTGAGCCTCTCTCCCCTAGGGTTCTGTCTTCAAGGCCCTGCCATTGCAACACCTTGAAACCTTTCCCTCTTGTCCTTTAAATCTCATCCCCTTCAACTTGTGCATCCTTCACCTTTTGACTCCATAACCTTAGGCACTGATCTTTAGCCTCCAACGTTGAAGTGAAAGTGATTGAAACAAATCTTAAAACTTTTATAAATTTGAAACCCTAACTAACTACTAACCCTAATAAGGTTGACGTCACACTTGGTTATTCCATCTTGACGCAACACTCTCTATTGATAAGCAATTAGATGGTGTTTTAAAGCATTTATTGAGTAAGGGATTGATCAAATACATTGTTGGCTACATCATCTCAATATTTATTGATGAATTGATATTTTTCCATTGCTATATTGATAAACACTGATCTCATTGATATCTATTGTTATAATTTCTAATCTATTGACATTAGATAGTTATATGAAGTACTAACCCATTGAATTATAGTCTGCATATATTGTTTTGCTATTGCTTTGTTCCGGGCAGGTGTTCTCATTTGGGACTACACTTCACTATTGGTTGTTTAGTCGGACTATCTGATCTTGGTGGTAACCTGTGAGGAGGGACTTTTACTTTGACCTTTATACCTTGGCCTCTTCAAAACCCCAGGTTACCGGGGACGTCTCCCCTGGGCTAACCTCCCTAAAGAGAAATAACCTCCCCATTGAGGTGACATTGGGTGGGGTAGGTTCCTGTTACGCCAGTTTGGCATTTATCTTCCAGCCTTTTGACCTAGCTACAAACTGTGTGATAACAAGGCCGTTCTACCTTCAAGTTGTGCACCATCTCTTTGGGGCACTTGCTTGTAGTCTTCCCCTTGCTTCAAAAGTTGCACATTAGTTCCTTTGTTGGTTATTTCTCTAGGTTTATTTCACCTTTAAGAGTTGCACACTTGACTTATTTCCAAGATGTTTCAAGTTATATGCTATTTCTTGTTCATTGGCATAAGTTGATCTCTTGTCGTATATCTCTCTAGCTATTCTTTGGTTCTTTTCTGTATTGTGCTATTGTCTAATTTGTAGTTCTATTGTATATGTGTTCATAGCATTATTTCATCTTGTAACTTGTTGTAGAGTTATTTATTTGTAATTAGATCACTTATTCGTTCTTTGTTTTCTTGTGTACAAACTTAGTTTACCCCTTGACCAATCTTTAGGCACTAGTCTTAGTTTCCCTTTAGGGAAATGTTTTTATTGTCATTGAATTTTGCATTTGCATTGCTATTTGTCATATAAGTTAGATTCCCCCTAACTTAACGAAACTAAAATTAACTCCTAGAATTCACTAAACAACTCACATAGTAAATAGGGTCTACCCCCCTTGGCTTCCCTAGGAGTAAGCCTAGATGGAAGAAGTCCAAATTGAGGTGACAATGGGTTTGGACTTAGGCATTGTGCCTCCAAGGACACATCAATTGGATTGAGACTTTTCCACGTTTGTAGGTCTATATAAGAATGTCAACATCTTTGGCGTCGTTTCCGAGGATAAGTCTCTTATTCTTGGTTAATCGACTTAGTCTAATTAAAATTATTAAAAAACTAATTAATAAAACTTTCCCCTAATTTTTTACTTGAGTTGTGTTATTCAACATTGTTTACTCTCCAAGTGGCGACTCCATATGAAAATTCTTTGAAGTATACTACCGGGAGCAATCCTCTTCGTCCTCGTAGCCTACTTGAAAGTCTTGGAGGAGAAGAAATCTTGGAGGTATAAAATAATGCCTAGCCCTCCCTCATTTCAGATCTATTCTCAGAGTAAAGTTAGTATGCCCAAATTTCTTCCACTCTTCTATCTCTCCCATTTTGCTCTCTTTCTTTTCTCAAGTTTGTTGCAAGAATTTGCAGAAACCTTGCTTTCGATAATAGAAAATGTTTGGAGGAATATGGTGTGCATTGGGAGTATTCTTGGTGAAAGGTTTTGAGCTACATTGAGGTGAGCTTGTTTTAGTTTTTTTATGAGTTTCTTGCTTATAGATCTAGAATAGGATATTCAAGCAAAATATTTTTCTTCAATAGATTTATGGTAGTTGTTTCCGTCCTAATACACACTTGCAAATGTGAGCAAAGTCTAGCTCACTTAGTGTGTCCTTGGAGGCACAATGCCTAGGTTCTCAGTCCACACTGTCACCTTGACTAGAACCTCTTCCTTCCAGGCTTACTCCTAGGGAAGCCAAGGTGGGTAGACCCTAGTTACTAGATTGGATTAAATGTTTATGTTCTAGGAGTTGGTTTTAATTGGTTAAAGGCTAAGGGAGAAAACTAGCCTAAGATGCTAAGGCAACAAATGCAAAGTGCAAGTTATTCTAGATGACAATCAACCCTTTCCCTAAGTCAACTAAGACTAGTGCCTAAGGTTGGGCAATGGGGTCAACTAGATTTTAGGGTGGTTCAATTACAAAAGTATTACAATTTAAACAAGTTGAAACTACACCAAACCAAAGATTACAAGTATTTACAAAAGAATGAAAGATGTACAATAATTACACAAGATACAAATAGATACAAAGATACAAGAAAATGAAAGTGAGATCAACACATGAGCCAAGCATGCCCCAATAGCACTTACTCTATTGGACCGCTTTCAATGGCAACAATAAAAACACTCAAGACTCAAGAAGGTGATGCTTCCCCAAGTGGGATACTCAACCCCTTCTTGAATCACACCACAAAGACAATGAAGCAAGATATAACAATGTTTAACTCATATGCTCACATAAACATGAAATATTAAAGACAATTACCATGTAGTTGCAATAAGGATTATAAGAATGAAATTATTATCAATGTGTGTTCCTACACATACATCTAAAGTCCTCCAACACACAAAGATTGTCTATGCAACTAGATGTTTAAGGGGTTTCTTAAAAGTTAGATAAATTTTATTCCCTCCCCCTAAACTATGTTGGTGCTTTAAGTTTCCTCCTCCCTTGGCCAAATGACTGCTGGGTGCTCAAGATAGTAAGGCAACGAGGCCCACCCTAGCTTCCACGGTCAGCCCTGACAGTAAGAGTACTTCCCGAAAAGGATCCCCTTAAGAATCACGGGACGGTCCCCCGCCACTTCCTTCCGTTGTTTTCCTCAAACCCATTTTAGATGGTGGAGATGGTTGAATAAAGCTATCCTAGTAGTCTAAAATGTTATTATGACCCTCGGGTGGGTCTTTAGGTGTGTTGGGTTGATTTTAGGAGTGTTTTAGGTGTCCAAAATTTTAGTTTTTAGCCCAAAACCGAAATGAAAATGTTGTTATGAGTGTGCTTGCAAGATGAAAA
>ML790144.1:98016-113772 GCA_009831015.1 Picea engelmannii | reverse complement strand
TACGAAGGTCTCTTCTCTTTTCCTTCTCTATGAAGGTCTACCTGTGGGATTTCTCTTTCCTTCTTTACGAAGGTCTTTTCTCTTTCTCCTTCTCTACGAAGGTCTAGCTATGGGATCAAAAAAAATCTCTTGTGGTTCAAAATATTTTCATGGTATAATACCATGCTACCCATCTGCTAGGCACCATCCATCTACTGGATAGCTTTCATCTTGATCAAAATATCTAGGCACCATCCATCTGCTTTTCTAACTGCATCAAATCACGATCCTTCATTTCGAACTCAAAGACATGGCTCCCTCTTGCACCAAGCTAATAGCTTCATCATCCTTGAAGTTTTCTTTTGTAATATCATGGGTACCTTCTTGAGTTCGAATATTTCTTTCTTTTTGTCTTCATATTGGATCAACCTGCTTCCTCTGCATCTATAAGAATGGTACTGGACAAACCTGTAGTTACCTGCATCTCATCCACTATATTTGAGTATCCATCTTTTTCTTCATCTTGAATATTTTTGTTCTGCATCTTTAGGAGCCTCCTGCTCCTATATGAATATCGGATATTGTTTGGTCTTCATTGTCTGTCACCATATCATACGTCATTCTCGTGTTGTCTAACTTATGCAATTCACTGCATAAGTTCTTTCTTCCGAGACTTGTAAACATACTTACAATATGCTTTCTCGGTCACTCTCATGAGTGATCATACATGAAATAAATATGTTATCTCTTTCTTCATCCTCTTCTTTGATACTTCCTTCATAAGTCTGCATAGACACTGAAATAAAATGAGGTTAATTAACATTCTCACAAAAAACTAACTTGTAATGATAAAGTATTTAAGTAAACAAGATACTAAAAATAGACATGAATACTTATCTTTTGTTTTTGTGTGGGGAGGCTTCACGGACTCCACCATTCGCTTTCTTTCTTCAGATCAACTATCTTCAACTTAAAGTACATAATCCTTAATTTATGCTAAATCTTTCTTTGAGGGAGGAGATTCCTCTTCCTCTGCCACATGTGCTTGATACTTTCTTTTCCCTTTTCCTTGAGGACGGTCATAAGAAAAGTGTCCCAACTTTTGACAGTTGTAGCATCTGATCTTTGAAACATCTTTCTTCTTGTCTAGAACTCTTACAGAGTTAGCTTCTTTATTGTTCTTCCTGAAGGAACTTCTTTTGTTCTTTTGAGCTATAAGAACTTCCTCTTCATCGACAATTAATCTCTTATGTTGGTCTGCAAATCTAGATTCTTCGTGTGTGCAATCTACCCATAACTTATCAAACTTGGGTAACTTGCTTCTTGCACACACTCCTTGTACAAAAGGAATCCAAAATGTTGGAAACCCATTTAGGGTTGTGGTTACAAGTTCTTTGTCGCTAATGATATCTCCAATAGCTGCAAGCTGATCTCTTATCTGAAAAACTCTCATAAGATAGGATGTGACAGATTTTGAGTTGTCCATCTTCATATTACGAAGCTGATTTCTTAAGGTAAGATTATGGCTAATGTCTTTACTTTCATATAATTTGTTGAGTGCTTCATACATTTGCCTTGTTGTTTGTAGTTCGGATATATGAGGGATCAAGTGATCTTTTACTGAATCTGACACGATTCTCTTTGCTTTCTTTTCATTCTTCTTATGCTTGTTCTTTTGCTCTTCTTCATCTAGTTCTGGTACACCCATTGTAACATGTTCTAGGAGATCATTCTCGTCTAGAATCATCTACAACATATGCTTCCAAGATCTGAAGTTTCTAGATCCTTCCAGCCTGTCTTCTACCCTCATGCTGGTAGCCATTCTTTCTTGTAGAAGAAACCTTAGCCCTTCGGGCTATAGAAATAATAAAAAAATCAAATTACTTGGATCTGAAAACTGAACTCACCAAAAGAAGCGTTGGACTGAGGCGAGTAGCCTGGTGTGTTTAGATTTCAGAAAATCCAACTTTTACCCCTCCAAACTTGATCTGCGGATTTCTGGACTGGTGTTTTTGGTTTTCTGGTACTTCTGGTACTTTGTGAAAACTAGGGTTTCACTTTCCGGGAGATCTAGCCACTGAAAAAGTGCACTGAGGATGCCAAAATGTTCCTTGAGGTAGGGCACACCTTTCTAGATGGATTTGAGGTTGAAAACCTTCTTTAATAAAAAAAACCCTAATTTTCATGTACGACAACAGTGACTTTTTTTTTTCCTATGAAAGATGCTCTCTTCAGCTTAGCTCTGAAACCATGTTAAAGTTTAAGCTATTATTAAGTTACCTTTCTATTACTAGATAACAATAGCATAGACAAGATCACTGAGAGAAACACAATCACAAGAGTACACAAGCATTTATCCTGGGAAACCCTCAAGGGGAAGAAAACCCAGCAAAACTTCATTAATATAGATAGCCAATACAATGCCAAGATAATGAACCAAACAACACAGAAATTCCTCTTCCAAGGATGCGCCTCTCTCTCTCTTCCTTCTTCCGACAACTGGTAACTGCAGCTTCCTTCAATACTTGTGCACTAGATGAGTGAGTTGAGTGTGTGTCTAAATGAGGCGCTGGCCTCTCTTATTTATACAATTCTGGCACGTGTGGAAGTGTCTCTTCACTGGCAGGGTCGACTTCTTCTTCTGGGTAGTTATAACCACCTTTAATATATTTTGGGGCCTATTTAATATATTCTGGGGCCGACTTCTTATTTAGCCTATTACAATTAGGGTTTGACCAATCCGCAAAAGGGGATTTGGTCATTTACACTACCCGACATGATCAATCCACAAAAGGGGATTGATCTAATCAATAATAAATATATTTTATCTTTATCCACAAAAGGGGATAAGAATATTCTTTGCAGTTACACAATATTTTAACAAAGCCAAGGGGGGTAGATCCTAGTTACTAGATATGATTAACGTTATGTTCTAGGAGTTGTTTTTAATTAGTTACAAGGCTGGGGGGAGACTAACTTATAATGCAAAGGCAACAATGCAAGATGCAACTTTCTACTTATGTCAAGAAAACCCTTCCCTAAGTCAACTAAGACTAGTGCCTATGGTTGGGCAAAGGGGTCAACTAATGTTGAGGAAGGTTGATTACAAAACGATTACAAAGATCACAAAAGTACAATTATCCCACAACAAATTAGATACAAGTACTTACAAAAATAATGAAAGATGTTACAACGATTATTAACAAGAGATACAAGATATACAAGATACAAATGAAACAAACTAACCAAGTGCTTTAATGTGAACGGAATTTAATGATATCAAAGCATAAAGATCATCCACATTAAGCCAAGCATGCCCCAATAGCACTTACTCTATTGGACTGCTTATCATTGGCAACCACAACACTCAAGATCCAACAAGATGATGCATCCACATGGGATGCGCTATCTCTTGAGGGATCACACCATAAAGAACACTTAACAAATGAAAAGAAGTTCTTAAAAGAACAAGTGCTCAACAATACTTAAAAGATTGACACTTAGATAGTTAATCCACAAAGGAGTGTACTTGCATGTAAAAATGAAAGAGATGTGTGCTTGCAAGTAAAGTTTTAAACAACCATAAGATGTACCCAAGGAAGTGTTGCCTAAAACACTAAGTGGATTAAAATTTGCTTAAAGATTATTAAAGATTTTAATTACCCCAAGCTAAGTGTCAAACCAAAATCCTCCTCCCCCAATTACCAAATGGCTGATGGATGCTCAAGAAGTGAGGCAACGAGACCTACCCTAGCTTCACAGGTCAACCCTAAAAATTTGAGTACTCTCGAAAAGGACGCCGCACGTCGTGAGACCATCCCCGGCCTAGCACTTTCCGTTGCCTTCCTCAAACCCCGTTTTAGATGGCGAAGATGGAGAATTTAGGTGTCCTATTAAGTCTAATGTATGATTATGCCTATGGACTAAGTATTTTGAGGTGTTTGTGAGTGTTTAAGTGACTTTTACTTGTCCAAAATTAGTGAAATATGCCCAAAACCGAAACTTAAATCAGCTATGAAAGTGTTCTTAAACAATGTGATTATAGCATTAAAACATGTAAGAATACTTGAATGAAAAGTTGAAATGAAATGTTGTCCTTACAACATGTGATTATAGCATTAAAACATGTAAGAATACTTGAAAGAAATGAATGCTATGAAAGGACAATAACAACTTGCCAATGAAAAGAGAAGATTACTTTAACCCATCATCACTTAACCATGTGTGTTATTGCATTAAGAAAGTATGCTAAGAAATGAAATGTACTTGCTGAAAAAAGATTGCTCCTACACCACATACATGCCTCACATATACTTCAAACTTAGATGATGGCAAATGGCCTTAAAGATAGGTTATTTGCAAGTTAAAAGGATTATTTCTTAAACCATGTGATATTGCATTAGAACATGTGTTATGAAACTTAAAATATTATAGCATGTAAGTAAGATTATGCCCCAAGGGCTTAAGCTAAGATTAGTTACGTGAATGTGAGATCTACTTCTAGAAGATTTTAACCATGTGAGCATAAGCAAATCATAAACACATTACTAATCTAGCCATTATGATATTGGGGGTTGGCTTAGCCAACTACTCATCCAAGGTATAGGCAACCATGAAGAACAAGACTTGAAATGAAAAGAAACAATTAAGAAACACTCTCAATGGCACAAGGTAGAGGCAAATCTACCTTTGTTGTGCCAAGGGGGGTTGGAAGCAAGAAAATGACTTTAGAAATGCTTAGAAAGAGGTAGGGAAAGGGTGATTTTCGTTACCCAATCAAAGGAGAGACTTTTGGAGTGTTGTGTGACCGAATGTAGGCAGCATAACCCCTTGACCTGGTAAGAACCTGCAAAACCCAGCAAGCTATTGTTTGCTGGAAATGTTGCACAACACAAGAAAAGTTAAGAAAAAAATATGTTTTTATGCATAAATTTTTCACATACAAGTATCCCAATAAAAGTAGATTTAATGTGACCTATCTATGATTGTTAGCAAACTGAAATATAGAAAGAAAGAGAAATTAAATCAGATCTGAAAAACAATGGAGTTTAGGTAGGTTTTAAGAGTAGACTCTTCCTTGAGGCTAGCCCAATAAAACCCTAGAGGTAAACCTGCAAAAGTTGTGAGAAAATATACAAAAATAGACAGAATGTGAGTAGATCTAAATGGTAAAACAAAATACTTTACAATACCCAAATAAACACTTCACTAGATATATTATAATACTACCACAAGTCTATCCAAACAAAATACTTTGCTTGGAGCTTCTACTCTAGATCTATAAACTTGAAGCAAGAATGAGAGAGAAAAATAGAACAAGATCACCTCAATAGTAGCAAGAAGTAACAAGAATACTATTTGTTTCTTCAAATCCTCCAAAGTCTTTCTATTACTCAAGAGGGGAGTCTTGTGGCAACATGTTTCTCCAACACTCTCAAGAGCAAAATGGAAGGAAGCACAATGAACAAGAAATAGAGAGAGATGAGATGAAAATCCAGTAGCATAACAATATCTCAAGATATGGTGACCAAATGAGGGAGGAGAGGGTTCTATTTATACCTCAAGAGGCAAAACGACCCCTCTTGGATCAATGCCAAGTGTCACATCCAAGTCAAAGGAGGGAATCCCAAGGAGAGGGCGCAACTTTAGGGTTTTGGAGTGGATTGGTGAGGTGGATGTGAGTTGGAGGAGGTGGGGCCATGCAAGAGGGTGACATGGGAGGCTAGGAAAAGCGCACCTCATGAGGGAGGGACCCACAACTCAAGCAAACTCAAGTTGTAATGTTTTCCCAAGTTAGGGGAGCGCAAATCCCCTAGGGAGCGTGAGGGTTAGAATAAGTCAGTGGGTAAGACGGTGTGAAAAGGTTAGGAGTGGGGTTGGGTAGGTTAAGAATCATCTCTCTTACCTTTATCCACCATTACTTTCATCCATTTGCTCATAAATTACAAAAATGACAATTTACCTATGTCATGACTTAGCAATTAAAATTGTTGTTTTGACTTACTGAGACTCCTGGTGGACAAACACCTAGCAAAAGTTGTTCGACTGAGTTAAAACTTAGTCCAAGGGTGTAGGGGGTGTCTTTCCATTTCGTTTGAGCACAAATACCCCTAGAAAAAGGACCTAGTTTTTACAATATTTGCTCAAAAACAATTAATTAATTAAATAATTAAACTTAGAGCTTTAGGAAAATTTAATTTATTTAATTAATTAAAAAAAACCTATCTAGACTCGACGGAATTCCGCAAAACTTTCTAAGATGTCATACTTGGTCATTTACATCATTCTTAAACACTATCTATCAGAAGACACAACCATTAGAACGCCTTTCACCACTTTGGAGGAATTATTGCCTGGTGGGAGGGAAAAACTCAAGGGAAATTAATAAGGCTAAAAATCCCAATTAATAACCCGAGGATAAAAAACCCTCAATGAAAGGAACTCCACTAATGAAGAAATCCCAAGGTAACTGACCTAACCATGATCCATGCAGACCTATTACTTTATTAACCCACGCAGGGGTGCGGAAATTTCGTTTACAAAAATGTGTGTTGGAGGCATAAATTGCCCAGTAGAACCAAACTGTCTTCAACATATTAGCATCTGATGATGCATTTATTCATGCCTCATGGAGATGATCCCCTAGTTGAATAGGCAGTTAACACTATTCCTATAGGTTCCACAACAACACTATTGAAAAACCTACCCAAGCAAACTAGTTTGTTTAGGACATCTACTCAATATATCAAGAAAACTTCAACAAGAAACAATGTCACCTCCAATCTAAATGCACCAGACTAATATTTAATGCACCAAGACTAATATTTGATACACCAATGTCTTCCAAATCTCTTTCTATTAACAAAGTAGGCAGTTGCAGCAACTAGTTGCTACAAGTTCCTCTCCAAAAGTGAGAGCAAGAATGAATGAAGCAAGATGGGAGAGATGAGAAGTGTGGGGAGAAAAATTGGTAGCATAACAATAGCACAAGAAAGTGGTGAAGAAATGAGGGTGAGAGAGCCTTCATTTATACTTGGAGAGACAAAATTATCCCTCTTGGATCAAAGCCAAGTGTCAACCACGAAGCATGAGTGAGGATCTCAAGGAGGGAGGCACAACTTTAGGGTTTGGGTGAGGATTGATGAGGTGGATATGAGGTGGAGGGTGTGGGACATGTCCAAGGGGTGAGTTGGAGGGCTTAGGAGGGTGCACCTAAGGAGAGAGGGCCCCACACCTCAAATTATTGCAAGTTCTAATGTTTTCTCATGAGGGGGGGCGCAAATCCCCTAGGGGGGCGAATTAGTTGAAGTGGGTAATAGTTATAGGGGGTGTATAATGGGTAGGAAAAGGTTAGGATAGGATAGGCTTAGATAAAAACATCATATCCCACCTTTACCTCAATCATTTAGCTCAATTTTACAAAATTTGACATTTTTACTATGTCATGACTAGCAATTAAATTATTGTTTTTCACTGACTAAAACTCCCTATGGACAAACACCTAGAAAAAGTTGTCCAACTGAGTTGAAAATTGATCCAAGGGTGTAAGGGGGTCTCATTCCATTTCTTTTGAGCGCAAATACTCCTAGCAAAAGCCCAGGGACCTAATTTTTACATTTTTTTTTATCAAATTTTAATTAAAATTACTTAGGCAATTTTAATAAATTAAAAAAAATCTATCTAGACTCAACGGAATTCCACAAAACTTTGAGAGATGTCTTACATGATCATTTACAAAATTCCTAGACACTGGCCACCAGAGGACGAAACCATTAAAACACCTTTCACCACTTTGGAGGAATTATTTGTGGGAGTGAAAAACTCAAGGGAATTAATAAGGTTGGTTAGGTCAAATTAATAACCTGAGGAAAAAAACACTTAGTGAAAGGGACTCCTCTAATGATGAATTCCTAAGGTAACTGACCTAACTATGATCCATGCAGACCTATTACATTATTATTCCACGCAGGGGAGCAGAAATTCCAATTACAACAGTGTGTGTTGAAGGCCAACACTGTCTTGTAGAACCAATAAGTCTCTGACTTGGTAGCATCTGATGATGCATATCTTCATGGTACATGGATTTGACCCGCTAGTTGAATAGGTGGTCAACATATGGCTCCACATGGGGACATGTGTTTGATCTTCACATTTGGGAAGGAGAGCATACGAGAATCCAACATCTACAAAAAAGAGTGTTCACCAATACCCAACATAAATATACATATACAACAAATAAAATGTTATAAACAACAATTACATAATGAAATAACTATTGTACCATAACTACAAAATGAAACTATGATACAATGAAATATCTAAGTACATAATAACATAATGAATGAAATAATACAAAACTGAAATAAGGAGAAGGGTTAGAGATACATTGCAACCATCCATGCAATGGATGGAATGAATCCACAAATGTCTAAAACATCCTTGTCCAGGATGACTCACAGAAGATCCCTTCCCAAGTCTTATCAACTTGGATTTTTTTGTGAGAAAGAACCAGTCAAGAATCATGCTCCTTCCTCCATTCAACCAAACACTGGAATATGACAAGCCATGTAAACTTTTAATACTTTGTTGCTCCTGACTGTCAAGGTGGAAGGCCAACCAATACTCGTAATGATATGAAACTAATAAACTGAAGTTGCCTTCCGTTTTCCCATTATTCTGTACAAAGTCATCATTTGGTTGAGAGGTTGAAAATGAACATGTCACAGGGACCATTACACTGTTTTCCTCAAGATTGTCAAGGTTATCCTTCAAGGAGATTGGTTCCTCGGGAGGAGGTGTGGACTTGAATTATCTAGATATTCAACAATTTCAAACTCAAATTCTTTTACCTCCTCAAAACAAGTGATTGACTCATCCATGGACTCATCTGGAATTTCCCTATGAACTTCCTTATATTTTTCATTGTGAAGCTAAAGTTCAAGGGGATCTGGATATTCAATATAAGTCTCTGTAAAGTTAGCTTCCATGATTTCCAATTGATCTTCCATGGCCATCAACTGTTCATTCATGGCTTCACATTGTCTAGTATGGGTCAACTGCATGGCCTCGCACTATTTAGTATGGGCATACTGCATGTTCATAATGATTTCTTTAAGCTCCTCAATGAGATCTAGTGGAGAATCAATCTTTATATCTAAATTGATTGCTTTATATATGGAAGATTCTTCCTCTTCCACTTTTCCATAAAATCATCAACCGATTCATTGTAAATTTCATCCTGATCATCCCCAAATCTTTCCAAAAAGTCATGCAGAAAGTCCCGTATGGTCTTGATCGAATTATCCTCATAAAGAAGAAACCAATTATAAGCATATCCCGCACCCTCACAAAGAGTCCAGGAAAACAATTGCATTAGAGCATCCTCATAAATAGGTGGATCATACCAATCATCAATTAATTGCCCAAAGGCCTTGACATGAGCACAAACATCACCACCATCATGGAAAATAGACAAATTCTCAATAACATCTTCAGGTATATAATTAGGATACCCAACTATTCTTGAAAAATCAAAAGGTTTTAAGAGGTAGCTCATTGAAGAAGAAAACATCTGTGACCCAAAAGATTACTAAGGATCTAATAAGAAGGGAAACATGTTAACTTCATCCACAATCTTTTTCAAGTTCAAGGATGAAGCAAAACAAGCCATGAGTTCCTCCCTCCTTGAAGAGTACTTTGTCAAATTATTTTAAAGTGGAGTCACCAGATGACCAAGTTTATCAAACAAACAAGAGCATCAAACAAAGCAAAAACAGGAAGGAAAACAAAAGTTAAATTATTAAGTTGAAACAAGAATTGGATATTAGTGAGTGCTTATTCTCCAAGAATTTCAAGCAGCCTACAAGGATTTCTCCCTGTAGTATACTTGACAGATTTGTTCAATGGAATCACCACTTGAAGAGAAAGCAAACAAAAACAACCAATCCAAGTTAAATAATTTTAGGGACTAAAGTTTATTACTTAGTTCTTAAAAAATAAGTTAGTTAAGTCATTTAGACCAAAGATAAAAGACTTATCCCTGGCAATGGTGCCAAAGATGTTTTCGTCCTTATACACACTTGAAAACGTGAGCTAAGTCCTGCTCACTTAGTGTGTCCTTGGAGGCACAATGTTTAGGTTCAAAGCCCACGTTGTCACTTTGACTTGAACCTCCTCCGTCTAGGCTTACTCCCTAGGAAGCCAAGGGGGGTAGACCCTAGTTACTATGTGAAATTAGAGATTGTGTTCTAGGAGTTGGTTTCAATTATTTAAAAGGTTTGGGGGGAAGATCTAGCTTATATGCAAAGGTAGCAATGCAATGTGCAACAAATTGAATGAGAAACAAACATTTTCCTAGGACAACTAAGACTAGTGCCTAAGATTGGGCAAGGGGTCAACTAAAGTTTTAGAGAGATTGATTACACAAGATTACAAAGATTACAAACTACTTCACAACAAGATTAGATACAAATATAACAACTAGATACAAAATTACAACAAATAATATCTAAGAGTTACACTAAACACAAGATACAATAGATACAAAGATACAAATACTAACCCAACTACTTGATTGTGCAGGAAATGAAGATATTCAAATGGAAAACATTTACCAACACATCAAGCCTAGCATGCTCAACAATATAGTGTCTCCAAAGGATGCACAACTCTATTGTGACTACTTTCAATGGCAGCATAAATCACACAAAGCCCAACAATGAAGTGCCTCCAAACGATGCACAACTTCAAGGAGGTTTGATCCAAGATATCGACACACAACTTAAAATGAGAAATGAAAGCCTAAAACGAGCCTCCAAGGGCATAGGGCGCAGCTTAAGAATCACTTAGTTATTTATCTACAACACAAATAAACTTGCATGGAAAAGTAAATGTAAAGTGGAAGCTTGCAAGATTAAGTATAAACCATAAGATGATGTAAGTGTCGAAGTGAAAAGCCCCAATGGTTAAAGTGGATTAAGGATTGCTAAAATTATTAAGAGAAGGATCCTAACTAAGTGTCAACCCCAAGACTCCCCCCCGCTTGTACCAAGTAATTGCTGGGTGCTCAAGAAGTGAGGCAAGCAACGCCTCACCCTAGCTCCACAGGTCAACCCAAGGAAAGAAGTACTCCCGAAAAGGATGTTGAGTGCCATGAGGTCGTTCGTGACCTATCACCTTCTGTTGCTTCCTCTCAATCCTCATTTAAGTGGCAAAGGTGGGTCAGTAATGGGTGCCCTATTAAGTCTAATGAATTTTAGGCCCATGAAACTAGAATAAATTGAGTTAGTGTGGTGTTGGGCAAGATGTTGCTTGCCAAAATTAAGGTGCTTGAACCAAAACCGAAATTGAAATGCTTGCAATAGTGAAAGTTCTAAAACAAAAGATAAAACTTGAGACAACATAAAAGAACTTGATAACTTGCAAGAAATGAAATACAAATTGCCTTAAACCATTCGCCACATGCCCATGATATTTTCAATAAGATAAGTGCTTGTGAAAGATTATGAATTGAAGATAAGTACTTGAGAAATAAAGCTTGCAAATGAAAGAGAATAAAGAATAAGATAGATCATTATGCCTCCATGGGCTTAAGCTAGCATTAGTATATGTGACTTCTACTTCTAGATAATTTTAAGCCATTAAGCACATTAGAACTAAAATACTAAACTAGCCATATGATTTTGGGGGTTGCCTAGGCCAAGCTCACTCCAAGGTATAAGCAATAAACGAAATTTAAAATTCTTTGAAAGGAAAGACTAAATTAAACAAACCACTTACAATGGCACAAGGTGGAGGCAAGCCTTCCTATTTTATGCCAAAGAGGGTTGCAAAGAATGAAAATAAAATGCTAAAACGACCTAGCCACACAACTTTGTCCTAATGACAAGTGGGGCAAACAAATAAGAAATTGCAGAAAATTAAAAAGTAAACCTAGCCTTACGATTTTGGGGGTTGGCTAAGCCAAGCTCACACCAAGATGTAAGCACTAAACTAAATTACAATTTACAGAAAATTATAGATAAGAATGCAAGCCTCAAGGGACTCTCCAGGGCTTGCTACAATGCTAGAATGATGAGAGAAGAGTTGGGTATTGTTACCCAACCAAGAGAGGTCTTCCTTATGTGTTTTAAGACCAAATTTTGGCAGAACTTCCCCTTGTACTAGAAAGAATCTACAAAAAAAACAATAAGCTATTGTTTGCTGGAAATGTTGCAAAACACACAAAAATGTCAAGAAAATTTATGTTTTTACACATAAATTTTCTGTATAAAAATTTCAGCAAGTATAATAATGTATTGACCTATTCTAGATTGTTAGCAAAGACAAATTTCTGAATATGTATGAACAGAAAATGAGAGTAAGAAAGAGAGGAGTTTCAAGTGGGTTATGAAGGCAAGCTTCCAACTCAAAGCTAGCCTTGCAAACCCTTGAGATAACCTGCAACTTGTGAAACAAATCGTGAGATAAGAGAAAATATGAGTAAGATAGATGAATACATCAAACTAATTTGAAATATTCACTATTATATTCATATAGGTTCTACAACAAAAATATTGAAAAACCTACCCAAGCAAACTAGTTTGCTTGGGAAATCTACTCAATATATCAAGAAAACTTCAACAAGAAACAATGTCACCTCCAATCCAAATGCACCAAGACTAATATTTGATACATTAATGTCCTCCAAAGATCTTTCTATGAACAAAGTAGGAAGTTACAACAACTAGTTGCTACAAGTTCCTCTCCAAAAGTGAGAGCAAGAATGAATGAAGCAAGATGGGAGAGATGAGAAGTGTGGGGAGAAAATTTTGTAGCATAACAATAACACACAAAAATGGTGAATAAATGAGGGTGAGAGGGCCTTCATTTATACTTGGAGAAGCAAAGTTACCACTCTTGGATCAAAGCCAAGTGTCCACCACCAAGCATGAGTGAGGATCTCAAGGAGGGGGGCGCAACTTTAGGGTTTGGGTGAGGATTGATGAGGTGGAGATGAGTTGGAGTGTGTGGGACATGTCCAAGGGGTGAGTTGGAGGGATTGGGAGGGCGAACCTAAGGAGAGAGGGCCCCACACCTCAAATTATTGCAAGTTCTAATGTTTTCTCATGAGGGGGGGCGCAAATCCCCTAGGGGGGCGAATTAGTTGAAGTGGGTAATAGTTCTAGTGGGTGTATAATGGGTAGGAAAAGGTTAGGATATGGTAGTCTTAGGTAAAAACATCATCTCCCACCTTTACCTCAATCATTTAGCTCAATTTTACAAAATTTGACATTCTTACTATGTCATGACTAGCAATTAAATTGTTGTTTTTCACTGACTAAGACTCCCTGTGGACAAACACCTAGAAAAAGTTGTCCAACTGAGCCGAAACTTGGTCCAAGGGTGTAGGGAGTCTCATTCCATTTCTTTTGAGCACAAATACCCCTAGCAAAAGCCCAAGGACCTAGTTTTTACATTTTTTTTTATCAAATTTTAATTAAAATTACCCAACTTAGACAATTTTAATAAATTAAAAAAAAACCTATCTAGAATCGACGGAATTCTGCAAAACTTTGAGAGATGTCTTACATGTCTATTTACAATATTCCTAGACACTAGCCACCAGAGGATGAAACCATTAAAACGTCTTTCACCACTTTGGAGGAATTATTTGTGGGAGTGAAAAACTCAAGGGAAATTAATAAGGCCGGTTAAGCCAAATTAATAACCTAAGGAAAAAAACACTCAGTGAAAGGGACTCCTCTAATGATGAAGTCCTAAGGTAACTGAACTAACTATGATCCATGCAGACTTATTACATTATTATCCCACGCAGGGGAGTGGAAATTCCAATTACAAAAATGTGTGTTGAAGGCCAACACTGCCTTGTAGAACCAGGAAGTCTCTGACTTAGCATATGATGATGCATATCTTCATGGTACATGGAGTTGACCCCCTAGTTGAATAGGTGGTCAACAGACACTATGAAGCATAATGACCATAGTCATGACACTCAAAACATATGATCTTTCTAAGATCCTTCTTCCATCTCGTCTCTGGAGATGCTTCTCTCTCGAGAGAAGCTCTTCTGCCTGGAGAAATTCTTCTGCCTAGAGAACCTATTCTACCCTTCCTAATGCGGGTTGCAAGGGCCTATTTCTCATCACTGCTACTCTTTACCATATCATCCATGTCATCTCTAGAGACTAACCGAGTCTCTTCCTGAATATAATCTGTCAATATTCTATCAAAGGTTGGCAATGTCTTTCGTGCACATATCCCCTTCACAAATGGTTCCCAAGATCTGGGAAGACCTCTCAATGCTACATTCACCAACTCAACATCCTCAACCGTCTTACTAATCGTTGCAAGATGATCACAGATTTGAGTAATCTTCATAAGGTAGCTCACAATTGTGTCCTCATTGGACATCCTGACAATTTGAGGTTGGTTCTTCAAATGCAACTTCCTGCCAATATTCTTGTTTTGGTATAGCCTACCAAAGCATCATACATCTCCTTGGCATATGTCTTCTCAACAATGTGAGGGATCAAGTGATCCTTCACGAATTCTAACAACACTCGCTTGGCCTTCACTTCCTTCTTCTTGTGTCCCATCAATTCCCGTGGATCAGTAGGAGCTGCAACGACACTCTCAACATACTCCTTGAGGTCATTTTCTTCCAACAAAAGGAGAACCCTTACCTTCCAAATCTAGAATTTGGTTGTCCCTGTTATCCCCTATCTTAGGGATAATTAAGGAGATTATGTCTCGAGGCCCACAGGTCCTAGACATGGAGTACCGAGAGCCATATTAACTTGAGCTTGGCCCTGGAGGGCCCATCTTTTTCTTCAACGCCTCTCATCTATCAACAACAACAACATCCATCCCATCGGCCTGGTTTTGAAGTAACAACAGGTCTTTCTCCATGAGGTAATGAGTCTGGGTATCATGGTATGTGTCACTCTGATTCTCTAAACATTTGAATATGTGCATTGAATTCTCTTTTGTTTCATGACATTTGCTTGGAAATTATTCTTTTTAACTTGTCCATACCTGGGGAGCATGACAGAGTGCCCTAGTAAGTTGGTTCCCTTAGGGATGAGTTGCCACTGGGTGGTTCTATGAAAGGTCATCGTCCATTCCTTCCATACTTATCACTTTTCATCATTTTTTGTCTCATTTATCCCCTACATTGGTTCGGGCATTAGGTTTGCCAAGTTAGTAAGGGTTGTACCTTGCCTTGTGGGAAGAAGGCTCTAAAGGCCCAGAGGGTAAAAGTAGTTGGCAAAATTTAAAAGCCAAGATCAAACCTCGAGATGCTTCGCCCAGGGATCCCCGAGAAAGCAATAAATGGCTTCTCAACAAGAAAAGGAGGGGACCCATAAAATAAAATAAAACTCAAGACCTAGTTGGTGGATAGGGGGTCTCATCATGAGCCATCCTATTAGGTCCATGGGCATGTAGCGGTAGGACACTACTATTCATCTGGTCACCACGCCAGGGTAGTGGCCCTTGGTGGAATAGACAAGAGAAAGAGGGTCTCATCACGAGCCAACCTTCTCATCTCCGTGAAATGCTTGTGGGTAACATTGTAACCACTGGTCACCACGTCAGGGAAGTGTCCTCAACTATTCTCTTGAAAGAAAAATAAATAAATAAATACAAAGAGTAAAAAGGAATTGAATGGGCTAGGAAACAATTTCATCCATGACAAGGTGCAACTCACCCTCTACAGAGGCACCCACAGGTAAGACCTACATTTCCCTGTTATCACTGCACCCCTTGCCCAAACAT
>ML790144.1:71449-96271 GCA_009831015.1 Picea engelmannii | reverse complement strand
AGACAAGGACCTACTTGTGTGCTTGTCACCTAGGGTTTTGATTCAACAAATTATAAATACATGTAAGAAAATAAGACTACAACCATTCAATCAAGAAGTTTTGCAGAAAAATACTTACAATTCATCAAGAAATAACCATGAAAGCCCTAGTTGTAACACCTTCCTTCAAGAGAAAAACTATAAAATGCCAAGAAATGCCTTCCTTCAACAAGTGTGCCTCACTAAACCAGCAAGAATACCCAAGTAGGGTGCTAAAATCAGGCCTCACTAATGAGTGAGTGATGTGTTATGTTTAAAATGAGGCTAAAACTCCTCAATATATACTGTATCAATGACCTTAATTAACTTTCAGGTCATAAAAAGGCTGACAAGGCCACAATAATGTTTTTTACATTAAATTGTCAAATCAAAACCCTAACTGAGCTGTAAAAAAGGTAAAATCCCCTTCAAGGGAGGCGCTAGCCCCTTTTAGGGCAGATGAGACATCCAGGAGCAAAACGTTAGCCCTCCAGGGGCCTCTCCAACATGCCACACGTGCCACTGTTGCCCAGTCTGCCTCCATGAATGTCCATGAAGCTGGATGACTTCATGGTGAGGATGGGGGTGTCTTGAGCCTTCCAAGGCCAATGTTCCACTAAAAAGGGGTCATTCCCCCCAGGTCGAGCTCCGCCAAAGTGCCTTTGATGGAACGTCCTCTTCTTCTCCGGTGCAAGACCCTAATCAACCACTGTCCTGTCTCTGCCACCTAATGGGGTATCAACATCCATCTGATGGTCTCTTCAGCCCCATGGAGGTCCGAACTGATCATCTCCCCATGTGTACCGGTCCAAATGGTACCCGTCCGTCGGGCAAGATCCTGCACATCAAAGGCTACGCCCTCCATGGGCTCATCAGTCACCGGGATCATAGCAATGTTAATCACGTTTCATCATCAATATTATCAAACATATGCATAAGACCCTAATACATCAGTCAATAGCTCAAAGACATTACAAAAACCTGCAATACATGACTGGAGAAAAAGACAAGACGTCCTATTGGGCTAGTATCCACAAGAAAGGGGAAGTTTCCAGGAAGGTTTCATCCAAGCCATGTAAGTGAGGTGATGTGGCTAGGGGACATGTGGGTGAAGTGAGAGCCAGGAATGCATGATGTTATCTATGGGTGTCTTTGTAGAAGGCGAGTTGTACCTGTCATGGATGCAAATTTTTTCAATCCCTCTCTTGCCTTTATTCTTTTCTTTTATTTGTTTTTTCTTCTTTTTTCTTTTATTCAAGGGCTAACCAAAGGGCACTGCCTTGGCATGGTGACCAGAGCTGACAGTGTTACCCACAAGTACTTTCACAGAGATGAGAAGGTTGGCTCGTGATGAGACCCCCTTTCCCTTGGCCATGTAGCCAAAGGTCACTGCCCTGGCGTGGTAACCAGATGGTGGCAATGTCATACTGTCAGGTACCCATGAACCTAATAGGCTGGCTCGTGATGAGACCCCCTATCCTCTTGACTAGGTATTGTTTGTATTTTCCCGGTCCCTCTTATTTCTTACTGAGAATATTTTTATTGCCTTCTCGGGGATCCCTGGGCGAAGCATCTTGAGGTTTTAGTTCTAGGATTTTACCTTTTACCAGCTGCTTTTACCTTCTGGGCCTTTAGCCCCTTCTTCCCACGAGATAAGGTGCAATCCTACAAATAGGTCAACCCAATGCTCGGACAAGGGGAATGGGACAGGTGAGCGGGAGATAAGATGAAATAGTGGTGATATGATGGGAGCGGACGATGGATTTTCAGAAATCCCCTAGTGGCAAACCCAGACCTATGGGCACAGGCTTGCTAGGATACCCTGTCAATCTCCCAAAGCATGGTCAAGTGGGATAGTAAGATCCAAGCAATTGTTAGAGATAAAAGGAATCAGATGCATATATTTAAAGGTTTTAATGATCAAAAGTGACACATACCATGATACCTGGACCAATTACCTCATGGAGCAAGAACCTCGTTCGATACAGGACCAAGACGATGGAGATGGATGCTGCTGCTACTGACAAGATAAAGCTGATGGAAGAAGAAAAGGATGGGCCCTCCAGGGCCATGCTCAGGTCAATCCTGCTCTCGATACTCCATGTCTAGGACCTCTGGGCCTCGAGACATGATCTCCTGGTTATCCCTAAAAATCAGGGATAACAGGCACTAGTTCATACCTTGCTAGTGATTGATTGATTGAAACAACTCTTAAACCATCTACTCTAAGATCTATACTAACTATTTCTAACTTCAAATTAGACTAACCTACTACTACTTTGATGATGTTGCAAAATATTGCTATAACCATCTATAACAACAAAAAGTTCATCCTAAAAGAAAGTTTTAAAGATGATTTTACATTGCCTTCATTGCTTCTAACAATTACTAGCATTTTGTCAAGTTTATGTTATAATTTTTTGTCATTATTGAAGCTTTATTGAGGCATAATTGTGAAGCTATTGTTATAAATACATTGCTTTTATAAATACTTATGTTGCTTCAACTTTTATATCAGCTTGTGTTTTTTTTTATCAAAGTGTATGGTTTTATGAAGCACTAACATCATATGGTACTTGCAAATAATAATTTTCTTGTTGTCTTGTTTTGGGCAGGTACACTTCAATATTACTTTGCTTCATCTTATTAAAACCTTTGGGAATTTTTTATCACAGTGACCTGTGAGGGGGGTGGGAATTCCTTTATACTCCTACCTTAGCCTCCTCACACCCCCAAGTCACTGGGGACATCTCCCTTGGGGTACCACTCCTAAAGAGAAAGAGGTGTCTTGTTTAGGTGAAAATGATAGGACAACCTCATGTTATGCCAATTTATTGTTCACTTGCCTTTGGATTTTGGGCAAGTACAAATTGCGCGATAACAGTGCCTACCAACCTATCCTCAAGCTTCAATGTGTTCACCATTTTGACCTTCCCGGAACAAGAACAAGAACAACACTCCTCCAGTGTTGTAGCCAAAAAAATGTGTCTCAAAATGATCCCCTTCTCTTCATATCCCAAGCTCTGATACCATGTCAATTTTCACATACACTCTTATGTGCCTAATTTTTAGATCTGAAAATTGATTCCTAGTGAGCTAACAGTAAACCCTAGTTGTTATCACTAAACAATTTTACACTAAAAATTATTGACTGAAAATATATGCAACAAAAACAACAAGATCAGAGATGAATCATCAACACACATGAGACACAAAATTTATGTTTTGTAACCTTGTCAATTTTAGAAGTTTTGAGGGAAAAACCACACCAAAATTCTGAGGACAACCTTGTCCTTCAACAACAGAAAAATCAGAAAAACCAAACCTCAGCAAAATTATGGAATTCTTTCTCTTCCCATACATATGTTGCAGCCACCTTTACGGTCTGTTGATGTCATTCGTACAAATGCCGACATCATCATGTATGGACTGTTATACCTACCCAAGACACTTGCATGTGTGAACTACAGACCTATGAGAAACTTCCCACACGTGCGGCTTGTTATCGCACAATTTGTAGTTTAGGAAAAACCCAACCCAAACCACAAATGTGTGACAACTATGGGAGTACTTACCCACTGTCACCTTAGATAAACAATCCCCTCACTTTAGTGATGATAGAATCACCACAAGGGGAGAATCTTGGGTGAACCTAGGGGGAAATGACATGGAAAGTGAAAGGATATGAGAGATGCCCCTATAGATCAAGGTCAAATGTGGAGATGAATCTTGGGAAAGAGTCTTGTGAGAAGGTAATTGGTTTCCAAAGGTGATGTACCTACAAAACAATGTTATCCCTCCCTGAAACAAGACAATATATAATGATAGATGCTTCAAAACCAAAGGGGATTCAATAAGAAACCTTCTTGTCCCTGTTGTCGTCCTTATACACACCTACAAACATGGAAAAGTATCAATCCACTTGGTGTGCCCTTAGAGTCACAATGCCTAAGTCCAAACCCACTATCACCTCGATTTGGACTTCTTCCATCTAGGCTTACTCCTAGGGAAGCCAAGGGGGGTAGACATTATTTACTATGTGAGTTGTTTAGTGAATTCTAGGAGTTAATTTTAGTTTCGTTAAGTTAGGAGGAATCTAACTTATATGACAAATAGCAATGCAAATGAAAAATTCAATGACAATCGAAACCTTTCCCTAAAGGGAAACTAAGACTAGTGCCCAAATATTGGGCAAGGGGTGAAATGAGTTTGTACACAAGAAAAAAAAGAATGAATAAGTGATCTAATTGCAAATAAATAAATCTACAACAAGTTACAAGTTGAAATAATTCTATGAACAAATATACAATAGAACTACAAATTAGACAATAGCACAATATAGACAAGAACCAAAGAATAGCTAGAGAGATATACGACAAGAGATCAACTTATGCCAATGAACAAGAGATAGCATATAACTTGAAACAACTTGGAAATAAGGCAAGTGCGCAACTCTTGAAGGTGAAATAAACCTAGAGAAAGAGTCAACAAAGGAACTAATGCACAACTTCTGAAGCAAGGGGGAGACTACAAGCAAGTGCCCCAAACAAATGGTGTGCAACTCGAAGGTAGAACACCCTTGTACAGATGAACAACTTCAAAAATAGTGAAACTTGAAAGTGGATATGCCAAATTTGAAAGAAAAGTACTTGAAAATGAAAATTCTAATGAATTAAACCCATAAACATGAAAAGATCCTTGAACAACAAAGCTTGCACAACTAAAAGATACTGAAATGTAAAGCACAAAAGTGTTGTGAAAGTGTTGCAGGTTAATTTTAGGTAAATTTTAGAGTCTCTTTGATTAGGGGGCATAAAGTGTTGTGAAGCAAGCCTAGACTATGTGTCTACCCTTAGACTCTTATCGCTTTGGCCAAAATGATTGTTGGGTGTTCAAGAAGAAGGGAAAACAAGCCCCTTCCCTAGCTCCACAGGTCAACCCAAAAAACTTGGGCGCTCAAGCAGGGGGGACACCTAGTGTCGTGAAGCCATCCCTGACTTATCACCCCCAGCCTCCGCAAGCCTCCTTTTTGGTGGCGAAGGTTGTACCAATCTTGGGTGCCTAATTAGACTAGATAAATTCCCTCCTAGTCTAGACTACAAGCTATGATCAACTTAAAGATAGAAAAAAGTGAATTGCAAAGTAGATTGATTTCCAACTTAAGATACAAGATATAAGCACAATTAGATTGTTTCCTAACTTAAGAAAGAAATAGCGAGACAAGATAACTTTGCAACTTAAATAAATTAAAGGAAAAAAAATATTGAGCAAATATTAACAAGATGAGATATTAACAAACTAAGCTAGAAACAAGCCTTACAATATAGCATGGGTGGCAAAGCCAAGCCTCTTTGTTAGGTTATTTAATGATGCGCCCCTTGCTGAAAACCCTCAAGGGTACGACCTGCTGCTCTCCTGGATGAGTGATGGTACCTGTGACTACTGTAGAATGGTGTGGGTGGAGTATTACATCCCCGATACCAAGCTTGGAACAAGATAGGTGGAATCTTTCACCACCAAGTTGTCCTCTAGGGTTTGTATTCTCAAAACCCTCAAAATTGTGTGCTCAAGAGCCCAAAAGCCAAATGCATAATAATCCAAGGTGAGTGAGAGGTGCGCCCTTGGCTTTCCTTTATACCTCCATTCTATTTCTCTGTTGAGTTAGTTAACCCCTAGGGTTAACTCCTAACTCAACCTCAAGTGTTCTAATTCTTCATTGAGTTATTTTTTACCTTTTCAAGACAACTTAATATTATAACCTTTGATTCTAGTTGAAGTTTCCCCCCGCTGCATGGGGATGAATAGACTACTAAGTCTCTCCAATCCTCTCCATCAAGAGGTGGGGGACATTACAGAATCATTCCCACTCTTTCTCAAACCTTTTTGCTTATTTTACAATTTTTGGCATTTTTGACTTAGCCAAATTAAACAATCAAATTGTTGACTCAAGACTGACTTGGACTCCTCATGGACAATGACCTAGAAAAATTTGTCCAATTAAGATGAAACTTGGACCAAGGGTGTAGGGGGTCTCATTCCATTTCTTTGAGTACTCACACCCCTATCAAAATCCCCTAGGACCTAGTTTTTACATTTTTACATCAAATTTAATTAAAATTATCATTAAATGGACAATTTTAATAAATTAAAAAAACTACTTAGACTCGAAGGAATTCTGCAAGACTCTAGGAGAGGTCTAGCATGGTGATTTACAATATTCCTAGACACTAGTCACCCATTGGGCTCGATCATTAGAACGACTTTCACCACTTTGGAGGATTATTGTGAGTGAAAAACTCAAGGGTAATTAAAAAGTACCTGAGGATAAAAAACACTCGATGAAAGGAATTCCCTAATGATAAATTCCTAGGCAACTAACCTAAAATATGATCCATGCAGACACATTACATTATTATCCCATGCAGGGGAGTGGACATTCCGATTACAAAAAGACGTGCCAGGGGCAAAAACTGCCTTGTAGAACCAAAAAGTCTTCAACTTCGTTGCACCATCAGGTACATAGCTTCATGGAACATGGAGTTGACCCCCTAGTCGAAATAGTTGGTAACATCTGGCTCCACATGGGGACGTGTGTTCGATATTTTTGAAGGAGAGCATACACGAACTTCAGAATCTACAAAACCGATTGCTCACCAATATCCAACATAAATATATGTACAAAAATAATAAAATAAATAAATGAAATGTTATAAACCATAATCACATAAATGAAATTGTTATAGATAACAATTACATAAATGAAACTATGATACAATGAATAACATAAGTAACATAAATATACAATCAAATGAAATAATACAAAACTGAAAGCAAACCAGAAAGGTTAGAAATACGTTACAAAAGGTGTCCATCATTTGAAAACAATAGCTTGAGGGCCCATCATCCAAAATGGCTAAAATGGAAAAAGTGGGATCAACGATGCAATGGATGAAATAAGACCTCAGATGTCTGAAACATCCTTGTTCGGTATGACTCGTTAAATATCATTTTCCAAGTCTTATCAACTTGGAGTTTTCCTTGAGAATGGACCACCCAAGAAACATGCATCTTCCTTTACGACCAAACTTTAAAGTTTGGAAAACCTTGTGAAACTCTGATAAACTTCTGCATATGTCAATCATGGTGGAAGACCAACTACTATTCATAATGATAAGAAATTGATAAACTAAAGTTTCCTTCCATTCTCCCATTATCTTGTATTAAGTCATTTGTTGGTTGAGAGATCGGAAATGAAAGTGTCAAGGGAACCACTTCACTTTTTTCATCAAGGTTGTCGAAGATCTTCTCTAAAAAGATTGGTTCTTCAGCAAGAGGGTGGGGATTTGAATCATCTATATATTCAACAACTTCAAACCCAAATTCCTATATCCCCTCTAGATCAGTTACTGGCACATCTATGGACTCATCCAGAATTTCCCTATGAACATCCCTTTCTTGTTCACTACGAATCTCAAGTTCTATAGGGTCCGGGTACGGATAAGGCTAGCTCCCATGATTTTGAACTGATCCTCCATGGCCTCAAACAGTTTCTCCATGGCCAACTGTATGGCCTCACATTGTTTTGCATGGGAAATCTACATGGTCTGAATGACTTCTTTAAGCTCCTCAATGGGATCTTGTGGAGCATCTATCTCTATATCTAAATTGATTGTTTCTATATCTAGAAGTTCCTTCTCCTTCCATTTTTCCATAAAAGCATCAACCAAATCATTGTAATTTTCATCTTGATCATCCCCAAATATATCTAAAAAGGAATGCATCAAATCCTGTATGGTCTTGAACTCATTATCATCCAAATTGTGAAACCAAAATAAAGAATCTTCCTCAACAAGAGTCAAGACAAACAATTTCATTAGAAAATCCTCATGAACATGTGGATCACACCATTCGCCGCCCAAAGGCTTTGATGTGAACATTAGCATCACCATAATTATAAAAATCAAACAAATTTTCAATAGCTATTTCAGGAAAATCATGAGGATAACCAACTATTCTTGAAAAATAAATAGGTTTATAAAAACTATTCATTTCTAAACTAGATCATTAAACAAGAAGGTCTACATAAAATGATTGGCATCTAAAAGTTACTAAGGATCCAATGAGAAGGAAAACTGGCTAACTTCGTCCAAAAACATTTTTAAGTTCAAGGATGAAGCTAAGAAGGCCACAAGTTCCTTCTTGAAGAATACTTTGTTAAATTATTTTGAAGTGGAGTTGCCAGATGGCCAAGTTTATTTCAAACAAACAAGAAGCATCAAACAAAGGAAAGACAAGAAGGAAAACAAAAATTTGTAGGATTATTATGTACAAACAAGAGATGTGTATCAAAGATTGATTCTCCTCCAAGACTTTCAAGTAGGCTACAACGAGCAAGAGGATTTCTCCTGGTAGTATACTTCAAAGAATTTTCATATGGAGTCACCACTTGGAGAATAAGAAATGTCGAATAACACAACCTAAAAAATTAGGGGAAAGTTTTATTAATTAGTTTTTGAAGAATTTTAATTAGAGTAAGTCAATTAACCAAGGATAAGAGACTTATCCTCGGAAACGACGTCAAAGATGTTTTCGTCCTTATACACACCTACAAACATGGAAAAGTCTCAATCCGCTTGGTGTGTCCTTGGAGTCACAATGCCTAAGTCCAAACCCATTGTCACCTCGATTTGGACTCCTTCCGTCTAGGCTTACTCATAGGGAAGCCAAGGGAGGTAGACCCTATTTACTATGTGAGTTGTTTAGTGAATTCTAGGAGTTAATTTTAGTTTCGTTAAGTTAGGGGGAATCTAACCTATATGACAAATAACAATGAAAATGCAAAATTCAATGACAATCAAAACCTTTCCCTAAAGGGAAACTAAGAATAGTGCCTAAAGGTTGGGCAARGGGTGAACTAAGTTTGTACACAAGAAAACAAAGAATGAATAAGTGATCTAATTACAAATAAATAACTCTACAAGTAGTTACAAGATGAAATAATGCTATGAACAAATATACAATAGAACTACAAATTAGACAATAGCACAATATAGACAAGAACCAAAGAATAGCTAGAGAGATATATGACAAGAGATCAACTTATGCCAATGAACAAGAGATAACATATAACTTGAAGCAACTTGGAAATAAGGCAAGTGTGCAACTCTTGAAGGTGAAATAAACCTAGAGAAAGAGCCAACATAGGAACTAATGCAAAACTTCTGAAGCAAGGGGGAGACTACAAGCAAGTGCCCCAAAGAGATGGTGAGCAACACGAAGGTAGAACGCCCTTGTACAAATGAACAACTTCAAAAATAGTGAAACTTGAAAGTGAGTATGCCAAATTTGAAAGAAAAGTACTTGAAAATGAAAATGCTAATGAATTAAACCCATAAACATGAAAAGAGCCATGACTAACAAACTTGCACAACTAAAAGATATTGAAATGTAAAGCACAAAAGTGTTGTGAAAGTGTTGTAGGTTAATTTTAGAGTCTCTTTTTGATTAGGGGGCATAAAGTGTTGTGAAGCAAGCCTAGTCTATGTGTCTACCCCTAGACTCTTACCACATTGGCCAAAATGATTGTTGGGTGCTCAAGAAGAAGAGAAAACAAGTCCCTTCTCTACCTCCATAGGTCAACCTGAAAAACTTGGGTGCTCAAGTAGGGGGGACACCTAGTGTCATGAAGCCGTCTCCGACTTAGCACCCCCTGTAGCCTCCACAAGACTCATTTTTGGTGGCAAAAGTAATACAAGTCTTGGGTGCCTAATTAGACTAGATAAATTCCCTCCTAATCTAGACTAGAAGCTATGATCAACTTAAATATAGAAAAAAGTAAATTGAAAAGTAGATTGATTTCCAACTTAAGATACAAGATATAAGCACAATTAGATTGTTGCCTAACTTAAGAAAGAAATATCAAGACAAGATAAATTTGCAACTTAAACAAATTAAAGGAAAAGAAAGCTTGAGCAAATATTAACAATATGAGATATTAACAAACTAAGTTAGAAACAAGCCTTACGATATAGCATGGGTGGCAAAGCCAAACGTCTTTGTTAGGTGTAGCCAAAAATAAATAATAGAATGCAATGAAATTTGGAAAGTAAAATAGCAAGATCCTAGCCACTCAAACTTGTCTTAAGGAAAAGTGGGGCAAACAATAATTAAATCAAACACTTGCAACCTCAACTAAGGCACAAGAATGAGGACAGGGCTACCGGTTTTGTGCCAAAGTGGGTGAATAAAGTTAAAAGAATTAACTTGAAAAGAAAGCGAGAAACCTACCCTCTCAACCGTGTCTTAAGGACAAATGGAGCAAAGAATTAAAATACTTAAAACTGAAAATTAAACTAACTTCCTAGCCTTACGATTTAGCATGGGTGGCTAAGCCAATCCTCTTTGCTAAGTGTAGGAAAACAAATAAATAAAATTGCAGAAAATTAAATGCTTGAATAAATGAAAGCCCAAGAGATTCTCTTTGGGATTTCTTACAATGAATAATAGATAAGAGAAGAAGGGGTTATCAAAACCCTTACTTGGGAGGTTCTTCTTTAGTGTTTTATCGCCCCAAATGGGAAACACCTCCCATTCTCTGGTGAAAACCTATATAAATTCAACAACTAAAACTTGCTGGAAATGTTACAAAACAACCAGAAACTTAGGAAATTTTTTGTTAGTGAAAACATAAATTTTATATACAAAAATCAACAAGTAAATGTATGAAATATGACCTATTATCAGAACATAAACCCAACAAATGTATGAGAGAATAATGAAAGAAACAGAAAATAATAAGAGGGTTTTAGACAAATTTTCAGATCTGAAATTTGTCCTCCTCTAACCCTTGGTGACCTACAAAAGTATGAGATCTAGCTACAAGAAAAGCGAGGAGGTTAGTAGATTCTCATGTAATCACAAAATACTTTGAAATAATAAATAGAAACTAACTCACTTAGATATATAACAATACTACCATAAATCTATCGAAGAAAAATATTTTGCTTGAATATCCTATTCTAGATCTAAAAGCAAGAAACTCATAAAAAGACTAAAACAAGCTCACCTCAATGTAGCTCAAAATCTTTCACCAAGAATACTCCCAATGCACACCATATTCCTCCAAACATTTTCTATTATCGAAAGCAAGGTTGCTGCAAATTCTTGCAACAAACTTGAGAAAAGAAAGAGAGCAAAATGGGAGAGATAGAAGAGTGGAAGAAATTTGGGCATAATAACTTTACTCTGAGAATAGATCTGAAATGAGGGAGGGCTAAGCATTATTTTATACCTCCAAGATTGCTTCTCCTCCAAGACTTTCAAGTAGGCTACGAGGAGCAAGAGGATTGCTCTCGGTAGTATACTTCAAAGAATTTTCATATGGAGTCGCCACTTGAAGAGTAAGTAATGTTGAATAACACAACTCAAGTAAAAAATTAGGGAAAATTTTTATTAATCAGTTTTTTAAGAATTTTAATTAGACTAAGTCGATTAACCAAGAATAAGAGACTTATCCTCGGAAACGACGCCAAAGATGTTGACGTTCTTATATAGACCTACAAACGTGGAAAAGTCTCAATCCAATTGGTGTGTCCTTGGAGGCACAATGCCTAAGTCCAAACCCATTGTCACCTCAATTTGGACTTCTTCCATCTAGGCTTACTCCTAGGGAATCCAAGGGGGGTAGACCCTATTTACTATGTGAGTTGTTTAGTGAATTCTAGGAGTTAATTTTAGTTTCGTTAAGTTAGGGGGAATCTAACTTATATGACAAATAGCAATGCAAATGCAAAATTCAATGACAATAAAAACCTTTCCCTAAAGGGAAACTAAGACTAGTGCCTAAAGATTGGTCAAGGGGTAAACTAAGTTTGTACACAAGAAAACAAAGAATGAATAAGTGATCTAATTACAAATAAATAACTCTACAACAAGTTACAAGATGAAATAATGCTATGAACACATATACAATAGAACTACAAATTAGACAATAACACAATACATAAAAGAACCAAAGAATAGCTAGAGAGATATACGACAAGAGATCAACTTATGCCAATGAACAAGAGATAGCATATAACTTGAAACATCTTGGAAATAAGGCAAGTGTGCAACTCTTAAAGGTGGAATAAACCTAGAGAAATAACCAACAAAGGAACTAATGTGCAACTTCTGAAGCAAGGGGAAGACTACAAGCAAGTGCCCCAAAGAGATGGTGCACAACTTGAAGGTAGAACGGCCTTGTTATCACACAGTTTGTAGCTAGGTCAAAAGGCTGGAAGATAAAGGCCAAACTGGCGTAACAGGAACCTACCCCACCCAATGTCACCTCAATGGGGAGGTTCTTTCTCTTTAGGGAGGTTAGCCCAGGGGAGACGTCCCCGGTAACTTGGGGTTTTGAAGAGGCCAAGGTATAAAGATCAAAGTAAAAGTCCCTCCTCACAGGTTACCACCAAGATCAGATAGTCCGGCTAAACAACCAATAGTGAAGTGTAGTCCCAAATGAGAACACCTGCCCGGAACAAAGCAATAGCAAAACAATATATGCAAGCTATAATTCAATGGGTTAGTACTTCATATAACTATCTGATGTCAATAGATTAGCAATTATAACAATAGATATCAATGAGATTAGTGTTTATCAATATAGCAATGGAAAAATATCAATTCATCAATAAATATTGAGATGATGTAGCCAACAATGTATTTAATCAATCCCTTACTCAATAAATGCTTTAAAACACCATCTAATTTCTTATCAATAGAGAGTGTTGCGTCAAGATGGAATAACCAAGTGTGACATCAACCTTATTAGGGTTAGTAGTTAGTTAGGGTTTCAAATTTAAAAAAGTTTTAAGAGTTGTTTCAATCACTTTCACTTCAATGTTGGAGGCTAAATATCAGTGCCTAAGGTTATGGAGTCAAAAGGTGAAGGATGCACAAGTTGAAGGGGATGAGATTTAAAGGACAAGAGGGAAAGGTTTCAAGGTGTTGCAATGGCAGGGCCTTGAAGACATAACCCTAGGGGAGAGAGGCTCACTCCGGTGTTTCTTAAGCAAGGCCTCGTGCTCTCTCCTCCTTCCCAGCAAACGACTAGCTCAAAGACAAGTAAAATCAAGACAAGAGAATTTAAAGAGGGAGAGTGTTGCAAAGGAAAGGCTCTTTCATAAAACCCTAAAATAAAAATGGCCCTAGGTGTAGATAACCTAGGCCTGGGACGTCATCTTTCTCTTGAAATTTAAAAGTACGGCTAGCTTAAGGGAGGAATATAGAAAGAGTGTAGCAATGGCTAGGCTCTTTTCTTCTTCTTCAATGGCTTAAAAACGTTTTTCTATCAGGGGACATGAGACAACGACCTACTTGTGTTTTTGTCCCCTAGGGTTTTGATTCAACAATGTATATATAAATAAAATGCAAAAAATTAAACTACAACCATTCAATCAAGAAGTTTTGCAGAAAAATACTTACAAATCATCAAGAAAATAGCATGCAAACCCTAGTTGTAAACCTTCCTTCAAGAAAAACACCATAAATTGCCAAAAATATCCTCTCCAAACAAGTGTGCCTTCCTCAAAATAGCCAATAACCCCAATAGGGCGCAAAAATCAGACCTCACTAGGAGAGTGAGTGATGTGTTATGTCAAAATGCGGATAAATCTCCTCAATATATACTGGATCGTGACCTTTAATTAATTTTAGGTCATTAAAAATAGCCGACAAGGCTACAAACCAAAATCATATTGTTTTTACATTAAATTGTGAAATCAAAACCCTAACTGAGCATAAGCAAGACGTCAAGCCCTACTGAGGGAGACGTTAGCCCCTTTTTAGGGCAAATGCAGCACAAAATGACAAAATGTTGGCCCTCTTTGGGCATCCCAACCATGCCACACGTGCCAGCTGCCCTATCAAACTGTCACACACTCAAGGTGACGTCAATGGCTCCTAGGTGACGTCCTGGGCCATCCAAGGGAAACGTTCCACTGGAAGTGGGTCAACCCCCCTAGGTCGGGCTCAGCCAAAGTGCCTCTGATGGAACGTCCTCTTCTTCTTCAGTATAAGACCTCGGTCAAACACTGTCCTGTCTCTACCCCTGATGGAGTCTCAACAACCATCTGATGGGGTCTTCATCCCCATGGAGGTCTGAACTAATCATCTCCCCATGTGTACCGATCCACGTGGTACCTGTCCGTCGGGCATGGTCCTGCACATCAAAAACTACACCCTCCATGGGCTCACTAGTCACAGGGATCATAGCAATGTCAATCACATTTCATCATCAATTTTATCACACATATGCATAAAAGCCCTGATATATAATTCAATAGCTCAAAGATTCTACAAAAACCTACAATACAAGGTTGATAAAAAGGACAAGATACCCTATTGGGCTAGCATCCATAAGGAAAGGAAAGTTTCCAAGGGGTTTCATCCAAGCCATGGAAACGAGGTGAAGTGGTTCAAGGGATGTCCAGACATACGGGTAGAGTGAGAGCCAGGGATGCATGATATTACCTGTGGGTGCCTTTGTAGAAGGCGAGCTGCACCCGTCATGGATGCAAATTTTTCCAAGTCCCTTTTGCCTTTATTCTTTTATTTATTTGCTTTTTCTTCTTCTTTTTCTTTTTATTCAAGGGCTAACTAGAGGACACTGCCTTGGCATGGTGACTAGAGATGACAGTGTTACCCACAAGTACTTTCACGGCGGTGATAAGGATGCCTCGTGATGAGACCCCCTTTCCCTTGGTCATGCAACCAAAGGTCACTGCCCTGGCGTGGTAACCAGATGGTGGCAATGTCATATTGTTAGGTACCCATGAACATAATAGACTGGCTCGTGATGAGACCCCCTATCCTCTTGATTAGGTCTTGTTTGTTATTTTTTTGGGTCCCTCTTGTTTCCTGTTGAGAGACTTTTTATTGCCTTCTCGGGGATCCCTAGGCGAAGCATCTCAATGTTTCATTTTTAGGCTTTTATCTTTTACCAACTTCTTTTACCTTTTGGGCCTTTAGCCCCTTCTTCCCACGAGATAAGGTGCAACCCCACAAACAGATCATCCTAATGCTCAGACAAGGGCAATGGGACAGATGAGCGGGAGACAAGATGGAAAAGTGATGGTATGATGGGAGCGGACGATGGCTCTTTAGAAACCCCCCAGTGGAAAACCAAAACCTATGGGTACAGGCTTGCTAGGGCACCTAGTCAATCTCCCCAAGCATGGTCAAGTGGGTCAGTGTAAGATCCAAGCAGTCGTCAGAAATAAAATGAATTAGATGCATACATTTGAAGGTTATAATGATCAAAAGTGACACATACCATGATACCTGGACCAATTACCTCATGGAGCAAGAGCCTTCTCCGATACAAGACCAAGTCGATGGTGATGGATGTTGTTGCAGCTGACAAGACGAATCTAATGAAAGAAGAAAAGGATGGGCCCTCCAGGGCCATGCTCAGGTCAATCCTACTCTTGGTACTCCATGTCTAGGACCTGTGGGCCTTGAGACATGATCTCCTAGTTATCCCTAGAAAACGGGGATAGCAGGCCTTATACATATGAACAACCTCAAAAATAGTGAAACTTGAAAGTGAATATGTAAAATTTGAAACAAAAGTAATTGAAAATGAAAATGCTAATGAATTAAACCCATACAAATGAAAAGAGACTTGCACAACAAAGCTTGCACAACAAAAAGATACTGAAATGTAAAGCACAAAAGTGTTGTGAAAGTGTTGTAGGTTAATTTTAGAGTCTCTCTTTGATTAGGGGGCATAAATTGTTGTGAAACAAGCCTGGACTATGTGTCTACCCATAGACTCTTACCTCTTTGGCCAAAATGATTGTTGGATGCTCAAGAAGAAGGCAAAACAAGCCCCTTCCCTAGCTCCACATGTCAACCTGGAAAACTGGGGCGCTTGAGCAGTGGAGACACCTAGTGTCGTGAAGTCATCCTCGACTTAGCACCCCCTGTAGCCTCCAAAAGCCTCATTCTTGGTGGCGAAAGTTATATCAGTCTTGGGTGCCTAATTAGACTAGATAAATTCCCTCATAGTCTAGACTACAAGATATGATCAACTTAAAGATAGAAAAAAGTAAATTGCAAAGTAGATTGATTTCCAACTTAAGATACAAGATATAAGCACAATTAGATTCTTCCCTAACTTAAAAAATAAATAGCAAGACAAGATAACTTTGCAACTTAAACAAATTGAAGGAAAAAAAGGTTGAGCAAATATTAACAAGATGATATATTAACAAACTAAGCTAGAAACAAGCCTTACGATACAACATGGGTGGCAAAGCCAAGCCTTTTTGCTAGGTGTAGGAAAAAATAAATAAATAAATGCAAATGAAACTTGGAAAGTAAAATAGCAAGATCCTAGCCATTCAAACCTGTATTAAGGATAAGTGGGGAAAACAATAATTAAATCAAACACTTGCAACCTCAACTAAGGCATAAGGAGGAGTAAAAGCCTACCGGTTTTGTGCCAAAGTGGGTGAATAAAGTTAAAAGAATTAACTTGAAAAGAAAGTGATAAATCTAGTCTCTCAACCTTGTCTTAAGGATAAATGGGGCAAAGAATTAAAACACTTAAAATTGAAAATTAAACTATCTTCTTAGCCTTACGATTTAGCATGAGTGGCTAAGCCAATCCTCTTTGCTAGATGTAGGCAAACAAATAAATAAAATTACAAAAAATTAAATGGTTGAAGAAATGCAAGCCCAAGAGACTATCTTTGGGCATGCTTACAATGAATAAAAAAGAAGAGAAGAAGTGGGTATAAAAACCCTTACTTGGGAGGTTCTTCTTTGGTGTTTTATGGCCCTAAATGGGTAACACCTCCCCTTTTCTAGTGAGAACCTACAGAAATTGAGCAAGCAAAGCTTGTTGTAAATACTACAAAACAACTAGAAAACTTAAGAAAATTTATGTTAGTGAAAAAATAAATTTTATATACAAAAATTAACAAGTAAATGTATGAAATATGACCTATTATCAGAACAGAAATTTACCCAACAAATGTGTGAGAGAATAATGAAAGAAACAAAAAATAATAAGAGGGTTTTAGTGGTTGAAGAAACAAATTTCCAGATATGAAATTTGTCTTCCTTTAACCCTTGGTGACCTGCAAAAGTATGAGATCTAGCTACAAGAAAAGAGAGGAGGTGAGTAGATTCGCATGTAATAAAAAAATACTTTGAAATAACAAATAGGAACTAACTCACTTAGATATATAGCAATACTACCATAAATCTATCCAAGAAAAATATTTTGCTTGGATATCCTATTCTAGATCTAAAAGCAAGAAACTCATAAAAAAACGAAAACAAGTTCACCTCAATGTAGCTCAAAATATTGCACCAAGAATACTCCCAATGCATATCATATTCCTCCAAAGAGTTTCTATTATCTAAAGCAAGGTTGATGCAAATACTTGCAACAAACTTGAGAAAAGAAAGAGAGAAAAATGGGGGAGATTTGGGCATAGTAACTTTACTCTGATAATAGATCTGAAATGAGGGAGGGCTAGGCATTCTTTTATACCTGGGACGCAAGAGAGACCCCTCTTGGATGAGCTCCAAGTGTCACTCAAGCAAGAGAGATCATCATCTCAAGGAGGGGCACACTTTTAGGGTTTGAGGGTGTGAGAGGGGGAAACGCCTTTTTGACCACCCAATCATCTAATTAGATCATTAGGAGGGCACACTTAGGGATCTAGGAATATTCCTCAATTAATTTTTGATTTTGGGTGAGTTCCTCATCAAAGGTGGCGCAACTTCCCTGGGGGGATGATGAGTTTAGGTTGTGGCTAGGCATGGGGGGTTGGAATAAATTAGGAAATGACTTTCCTAACTTAGGAAATGGATTAGGAATCATAGCCCACTCTTTCTCAAACTTTTTTCTTATTTTACAATTTTTTCCATTTTTGACTTAGCGTAATTAAACAATTAAATTGTTGATTCAAGACTGACTTTGACTCCTCATGGACAGTGTGTAGAAATTATATGAGGTCCTATGAGGCTGCCATCTAAGGTCTGTCCTTGACCTTAGTATGGATCTAAGTTTCAACTGTTTGGCTGTCTTCTTTTGCTGTTTTAGGACAGGAAACAGTCATCCCATTTACTTCTCAATATTTTATAGGTTAAGTGCTCTTTTAATATGCCCTTGCAAGTGTTTTCTTATCTCAATGTTAGCACATGCAATATAACTTAAAACACATAACACTACCTCTATATCTTGAACTTTAAAATGTTGATCTACACTTATAAACATGCATAAAATTAACACAGGTATTTTTGATCAACATGACCCTAGATAAACCCCCCCCCAGGGAAAACCAGTTTGGGATATATGTCTATATAATGATGATCAAAGCAAGAGATACAACAAGTAATGAAATACAATGGAACCTGTATACATAGCAAGCTCCTCACGATCCTTGCCACAAGAACCAGAGAAAGAAGTGCCCAAACTGTGGTGTGCCCTCTCCCTTTGTTTCCCTCTGCACTGAAATGAAGTGCCCTAGCTCATCAATAACCCAATGAAGAAATCCCTCCACAGGAATGTCCTCTCCTGTGCTGCCTCTCCATAGAAACTGTTAGAGCTTGAATCCTCCAAGCAAATATACTACCAGGTAGTTGTCAGTCCTCTCAACTCATGTGCCCTCCTCCAAGAAGAAATGATCACAATAAATAAACTGAACCTGAAACTGAAAGTCTCTTTCCACAGAAACAAGCGCCCAAGCTCTCCTCTCCCAATGCATCAGACCTCATCCTGATCTGACAAGTCCTCCTCTCCTGATGAGAAAATTAAGGATAATAAATGCGCCCCTCCTCCTCAAGATGCGCCCCTCCTCCATATACATGCTCCCTCTCAGAGGTAAAGGCTATGGCTCCATGGAAATGCTCTCCATGCAAGCTCAAAGAAATCTCAAGCTTCTCCTCAAGCTCTCAAGGGTTTTTCTCAAACCCTCATGAAGTGCGCCCCTCTCCTCCTCAAGATATGCGCCCTCCTTCTCTTCTCCAAAAGTCTCAAGTGAAGAATAAGTCTCCAAAATGCCTTTACCCTCTCTTTAGCCTCCTCATGCCAACCCTAAAAGATCAATGGCCTAGATTAGATCTAGCCAAGTCTAATCAATGGGTGAGATCAACTCCAAAAATCTCACTAAGGAAACACACTTTCCTTAGTTGCTTTATGTTTATTAATTTATCCACATTGTGAATTAATTGTCACTTTATGACTTAAGTGACATATTTCACTTTTGACTTAAAACTCCTAAGTCAAAGTGAAATTAGAATCATAAAGTAAAGTACAAGGGTACTAGTCTTCCCCCTTTGTGCTTAGAGACTCATAAGCACATGGGGACCACTTTCCAAGGTACCCAAATCTCAACACTCCCTCTTACCGAGGAAAGTGCTCGTCACCACCAATATCATCCCTGCAGTGGACATGGTTTCCTCCTGGAATATGCTCGGTGAGTATGGTTGTACCCTGATCGTTGAAAGTGGACTCTGTCACAGATCTACTCAATCTGTATGATCTATAAATGACACTGACTCTCCATCTATCCAAGATCACCTAGATCTCGCCATCACACCAAAGATCTCCACCTTGGTCTCCCACCAAGGATTTCCTCCTACTCCTGGCCTCTCACCAAGAGTCTCTGCTCTTGGAATCTCACCAAGAGTCATCAACCTGGCCTCTCGCCAAGTCACCTCCACCTGAAGTGGATCCAAAACCTAATCTTCCCGTCTCAGAAGCTATGTGAGTCTCAAGCCTCCGTGGTGCCCTACTGCTCCTCCTCATAAACCTCTGATGCTCTGAAGCTGTAGCACCAACTCTCTATCTACTCGGCTGCTCTGAAACTGTAGCTATACTGGGTGGACCAGTCACCCACTCTGAAGTTATCCAGGGACACTGAGTCTGATCTCCCTCTGAATCACTGCTGTGTGTCAGTCGGTCCTCATCAACTCAGTCTCTCCAACTAATTTTGGATGGTGTAATGGTAGATAAAGTAGTAATGAATGCACACTCTCTAGAAAACTGATCACTGAACTCTATCTCCTCTGCTGTCGCTGCTAACCCATCTTGCTGCTTCTTCTTCTTCTTGGGCCACTGTCCTGCATAGTGACCCATCTCTCCACAAGAAAATCATCTCACTATGCTCATGTCTCTCCTCTGTCGACTGTTGTTGTTGCTCTCTCCTCTCTGTGGTGGGGTCCCAAACTTGGGACCCTTCCGACCTCCACGACCAGTCTTCTTCTTGCCCTTTGTCCAAAGAGCAAGTTCCTCATCACCAGAAACTGTCTGCTGCTGCTGTCTAGAAGCCTCGGCTGCAAGCCTAATCTCCTCCTGGACGAAGTCATCCCACATCCTCTCCCATGTAGGCATAACCTCCCTGGCAACAATGCCCCATACAAATGGACCCCACGATTTGGTGAAGCTATTCATAGCTTGCCTCACCAAAGAGTTAGGGTTCACAACCTCTCTGACGGCTACCAACTCATCTCTGATCTATGTGTATCTACCAAGGAATGAAGTAATCGACTCGTCCTCGAGCATGTGAATGCCCCTCAGTCGGTCATGAAGAACCATAATCCAGTTCTCATTAGATATCTCGTACAACTTGCACAAAGATGACCACATCTCAAATGCACAAGTCTTCCCAGTCAAGTGGGGAATAATGTGATCTCTCATAGCATCACATATGATCATCTTTGCCTTGTTGTTCCTCCTCCTGAATTCTGCTACCAAGACGGGAGCAGTGACAGGAATGGGAGGAACAACTGCCTCAACTATGTCCCATAGCTCGAGATTCTCTAAGACAAAGACCATCCTTGCCTTCCAAGGCAACCAATTGCTAGCCCCGACTAGCATGTCCTCCACACGTATCTGAGATGTTGACATGTCTACCAACTATGCTCACTTTGATGCTCCTAATGCAAAGGAACGCTACCTCACTCCTGTCAACACAAGTGTGAAAAGAGGCAAGCGAATCCATGACCTCACTCCTAATCTCTAGGTGTGAAAATAGGTCGTCTCTACAACCTCACTCCTGTCCACACAGGTGTGAAAAGAGGCTGTCCACAAGTTTCAAAAATCAGCCCAACAAATCTGCCCACAACTATCCACCAACTCTGTAAACTAGTTGTCCAAAATCTTCCCTGAGCTGTGCAACTGGCAATGAAAGAGAGGTACCTTCAGATCTGAATTTTACCCACTGTTTTAGACTGTAAACTTTCTATCCAAAACAACCAACAAATATGATATAAAAACTTCTCCAAACTGCCCAAAAAGTGCTCCAAAATCAGCAAGTCTAAGCCACCTTTGGCTCTGATACCATAGAGAAATTATCCGAGGTCCTATGAGGTTGTCATCTAAGGTCTATCCTTGACCTTAGTATGGCTCTAAGTTTCAACTGTTTGGCTGTCTTCTTTTGCTATTTTAGGACAACAAACAATCATCCCACTTATTTCTCAACATTTATAGGTTAAGTGCTCTTTTAAGGTGCCCTTGCAAGTGTTTTCTTATCTCAATGTTAGCACATGCAATATAACTTAAAACACATAACACTACCTCTAGATCTTGAACTTTAAAATGCTGATCTACACTTCTAAACATGCATAAAATTGACATAGGTATTTTTGGTCAACATGACCCTGGATAAAACCCCCCCAGGGAAAACCAGTTTGGGATATATGTGTATATAATGATGATCAAAGCAAGAGATACAACAAGTAATGAAATACAATGGAACCTGTATACATAGCAAGCTCCTCATGAGCCTTGCCACAAGAACCAGAGAAAGAAGTGCCCAAACTGTGGTGCGGCCTCTCCCTTTGTTGGCCTCTGCACTGAAATGAAGTGCCCTAGCTCATCAGTAACCCAATGAAGAAATCCCTCCATAGGAATTTCCTCTCCTGTGCTGCCTCTCCATAGAAACTGTCAGAGCTCGAATCCTCCAAGCAGATCTGCTACCAGGTAGTTGTCAGTCCTCTCAACTTATGCACCCTCCTCCAAGCAGAAATGATCACAATAAATAAACTGAACCTAAAACTAAAAGTATCTCTCCATAGAAACAAGTGCCCAAGCTCTCCTCTCCCAATGCATCAGACCTCATCCTGATTTGACAAGTCCTCCTCTCCTGATGAGCAAATGAAGGATTATAAATGCGCCCCTCCTCCTCAAGATGTGCCCCTCCTCCATATACATGCTCCCTCTTAGAAGTAAAGGCTATGGCTCCATGGAAATTCTCTCCATGCAAGCTCAAATCAATCTCAAGCTTCTCCTCAAGCTCTCAAGGGTTTTGCTCAAACCCTCATGAAGTGCGCCCCTCTCCTCCTCAAAATATGCACCCTCCTTCTCTTCTCCAAAAGTCTCAAGTGAAGAATAAGTCTCCAAAATGCCTTTACCCTCTCTTTAGCCTCCTCATGTCAACCCTAAAAAATCAATGGCCTAGATTAGATCTAGCCAAGTCTAATCAATGGGTGAGATCAACTCCAAAAATCTCACTAAGGAAACCCACTTTCCTTAGTTGCTTTATGTCTATTAATTCACCCACATTGTGAATTAATTGTCACTTTATGACTTAAGTGACATATTTCACTTTTGACTTAAAACTCCTAAGTCAAAGTGAAATTAGAATCATAAAGTAAAGTACAAGGGTAATATTCTTCCCCCTTTGTGCTTAGAGACTCATAAGCACATGGGGACCACTTTCCAAGGTACCCAAATCTCAACACAGTGACCTAGCAACACTTGTCCAATTGAGCTGAAACTTGGTCCAAGGGTGTAGGGGGTCTCATTCCATTTCTTTGAGTACTCACACCCCTATCAAAATCCCCTAGGACCTAGTTTTTACATTTTTACATCAAATTTAATTAAAATTATCATTAAATGGACAATTTTAATTAATTAAAAAATCTACTTAGACTCAACGGAATTCCGCAAGACTCTAGGAGACATCTAGCATGGTCATTTACAATATTACTAAACCCTATTCACCCATTGGGATCGATCATTAGAATGTATTTCACCACTTTGGATGATTATTATGAGTGAAAAACTCAAGAGTAATTAAAAATTACCCGAGGATAAAAAACACTCGATGAAAGGAATTCCCTAATGATAAAGTCCTAGGAAATAAAATAAAATATGATCCATGCAGACCCATTACATTATTATCCCATGTAGGGGAGTGAACATTCTGATTACAAAAAGACATGCCGAGTGAAAAAACTACCTTGTAGACTGAGAAAGTCTTCAACTTCGTTGCACCATCAGGTAGATAGCTTCATGGAACATGGACTTGACCCCCTAGATGAAATAGGTGGTCAACCTCTGGCTCCACATGGATATGTGTGTTCGATATTTTTGAAGGAGAGCATACGAGAACTTCAGAATCTACACAATCGATTGCTCACCAATATCCAACATAAATATATGTACAAAAACATTAAAATAAATAAATGAAATGCTATAAACCATAATCACATAAATGAAATTATTATAGACAACAATTACATAAACGAAACTATCATACAATGAATAACATAAGTAACATAAATATACAATCAAATGAAATAATACAAAACTGAAATCAAAGGAGAAAGGTTAGAAATACGTTACAAAGGTTTCCATCATTTGAAAACAATAGCTTGAGGGCCTGTTATCGCACAGTTTGTAGCTAGGTCAAAAGGCTAGAGGATTGAGGCCAAACTGGCGTAACAGGAACCTTCCCCACCCAATGTCACCTCAATGGGGAGGTTCTTTCTGTTTAGGGAGGTTAACCCAGGGGAGACGTGCCCGACAACCTGGGGTTTTGAAGAGGCCAAAGTATGAATATCAAGGCAATGTTTCCTCCTCACAGGTTACCACCGAAGGTCAGATAATCTGGCTAATCAACCAATAAAGAAGTGTATGCCCAAAAGAGAACACCTGCCCAGAACAAGACAATGACAAGATAACATGTATGCAGGCTATATATCAGTGGGTTAGTGCTTCATGTAATTATCTGACATCAATATATAAGCAAATGAAACAACAGGTACTAATGAGATCAACGTTTTATCAATATAGCAATGAAAAGGTATTATTTCATCAATAACTATCGAGATGATGTAGCAAACAATATATTCAATCAATCATTTACTCAATAAATGCCTTTAACCATCATCTAATCGCTTATTATCAATATTTGCTGCGTCAAGATGGAATAACCAACTATGACGTCAGCCTAGTTAGGGTTAGCTAGTTAGTTAGGGTTTCGAAATTTAAGGTTTTGAGAGTTGGTTTGAGCACTCCTACTTCAACGTTGTGTGTTTAAGATCAGTGCCTAAGGGTATATGGAGTCATTCAAGGAGAGGACGCAAGGTTGAAGGAGTAACAGGCTAAAGACAAGAGGGAAGGGTTCTAGAGTGTTGCAATGGCAGGGCCCTAGAATCAAAACCCTAGGGGAAAGAGGGTCACTTTGGTGTTGCTTAAGAAATGCCTTGTGCTCTTTCCTCCTTCTTTAGGTCAAACTTGGCAAATCGACTAGCATATGAGAAGAGATAAAACAAGAGGATCAAGTGAGGGAGAGTGTTGCAATGGCAAGTCTCTATCACTAAAACCCTAGAAGATGGACGACCCTAGGTGTAGATAACTTAGGCCTAGGACGTCACCCTCCTTTTAACCTTTAAAATCAAAGCTAGCTCAAGGGAAGAAGTGAGAAGAGTGTAGCAAAGGCTAGGCTCTTCCTTCCTTCTTCAATGGCTGAAAATTTCTCTCTAAGGGGACATGAGACAAGGACCTACTTGTGT
>ML790144.1:57879-71399 GCA_009831015.1 Picea engelmannii | reverse complement strand
TCTCATGACCTATAATTAAAATTAGGTCATTAAAAATAGCCGACAAGGCTACAAACCAAAATCATACTGTTTTTACATTAAATGCTAAGTAAAAGACCTAAATGAGCAAAAAGTGAGACGTCAAGCCCCTTTGAGGGAGACGTCAGGCCCTTTTGGGGCTAGTCCAGCATCCATAAGTCAAATGTTAGCCCTTCATGGTCTCCTCCAAGATGCTACATGTGCCAGCCATCCTGTCAAATTGTCACATGCTCAAGGTGACGTCAAGGCCTCCTGAGTGACGTCCTGGCCATCAAAGGAAAATAATCCATCTGAAGTGGGTCAACCCCCCTGGGCTGGGCTCAACCAAAGTGTCTTGTATGGAACATCCTTCTTCTTCTCATGTGCAAAGGTTCGACCAATCACTATCCTGCCTCTGCTCCTGATGGGGTCCTAGCAACCATCTGATGGGCTCTTCAGCCCCATGGAGGTCCAAGCTAATCATCTCCCCATGTGTACAGGTCCAACTGGTACCTGTCCGTCGGACATGGTCCTGCACATCAAAAACTTCTCCCTTCATGGGCTCATTATTCACAGGGATCATAGCAATGTCAATCATGTTTCATCATTAATTTTATCAAATACATGCATAAAACCCCTGATATATCAATCAATAGCTCAAAGACATTACAATGACCTACAATACAAAGCCAAAGAAAAAGACAAAATACCCTATTGGGCCAGCATCCATAAGAAAAGGAAAGTCTCCAGAGGGTACCATCCAAGCCATGTAAAATGAGGTGATGTGGTCAAAGGATGTCAAGATATACGGGTAGAGTGAGAGACAAGGCTGCATGATATTACCTGTGGGCGCCTTTGTAGAAGGTGAGTTGTACCCGTCATGGATGCAATTCTTTCCAAGCCCTTTATTGCCTTTATTCTTTTCTTTTCTTTATTTTCTTTTTTCCTTTTTATTTATTTATTTCAAGGACTAACTAGAGGACACTGCCTTGGCGTGGTGACCAGAGCTGATAGTGTTACCCACAAGCACTTTCACAGAGATGAGAAGGCTGGCTCTTGATGAGACCCCATTTCCCTTGGCCATGCAACCAAAGGTCACTTCCCTAGCGGGGTAACCAGATAGTGGCAATGTCATTCTGTTAGGTACCCATGAACATAATAGGTTGGCTCGTGATGAGACCCCCTATCCTCTTGGCTAGGTCTTGTTTTGTTATTTTTCTTCAGGTCTCTCTTGTTTCTTGCTAAGAGGCTTTTTATTGCCTCCTCGGGGATCCCTGGGTGAGGCATCTCTAGGTTTCATTTTTTATGGATTTTATCTTTTACCAGTTGCTTTTACCTTCTGGGCCTTTAGCCCCTTCTTCCCATGAGATAAGGTGAAACCCCACAAACAGATCATCCTAATGCCCAGACTAGGGGAATGGGGAAAATGAGTGGGAGATAAGATGTAACAGTGATGATATGATGGGAGCGGACGATGGCTCTTCAGAAATCCCCCCAGTGGAAAACCTAAACCTATGGGTACAAGCTTGCTAGGACACCCCGTTATTCCCCCCAACCATGGTCAAGTGGGTTAATGTAAGATCCAAGCAGTTATCAAAAATAAAAGGAATTTGATGCATATATCTAAAGGTTATAATGATCAAATATGACACATACCATGATACCTAGACCAATTACCTCATAGAGCAAGAGTCCTCTCTGATACAAGTCCAAGCCAAAGTTGATGTATGTTGTTGTTGTTGACAAGACAAGTCTGATGAAGGAGAAGAAACATGGGCCTTCCAGGGCCATGCTCAGGTCAATCCTGCTCTTGATACTCCATGTCTAGGACCTATGGGGCTCGAGACATGATATCTTATTTATCCCTAGAAATCGGGGATAACATCTGGCTCCAACTCGGGGACATGTGCTCACCATAGAGCGCATGAGAACCTTAGCATCTCTGGCATAACCTGTAGACCTGCTCAAACTTGAAAAGGGCATAAGGAACAAGGGTGGGGTGGTATTGCCACCCCGCATTATATATATGTATACGACTGAAATAAGACAATCAATATGCAAGTGAGGAAGCAAACTAACATGAAATGAAAATGATATAATACATGGAAAATGCCTACCTACCTATACTTACCTGTGGGGTCAGGTCCCACCACCTTGGTGGGGTTTGAGGAGGTGCCCGCTGACAGGCATTGTGCACCTTTGTCCCTCCAGTGTAAACAGGTAATAAGAGTCACTAACTGACTTTCTTCCGACCTTAAAAGGGCCAAGCCAAACATGATTGTTTCCTTTGATATTAGTAGGCTTCCCTTTATTGGCATCCCACATCCAAACCACGTCTCCCTCCTTGTACTCTTTGACTTTGACATTGGTCGTTCCTTGAATAACCCTGGTGTATTATGTAGAGGGTGGTGGGTGGGATTCTGCTATAAAGATTTCCTGCTGCGAAGGACGGATCTGTACATCATCTTCCACCTTCTTTAGTATTTTCGCAGTCTCTGATTCTTGAGCTTTGAGCTCGTCCATGAGTTGTTGGTATTCTTCTCTCTTGGGCCAGTTAATCTGATTCGGATTTTCCTCCTTTGGAAAAGGCCTATCTTCTGGAGAATATTTATGAGGAATTGGCCCGGTTTTGTCACGTGCTTTGTCATCTTTGATGGAATCACTGGTCTTTTGCACATAATTTGTAGTTATAGGTACATTCTGGATACGACCAATAGTTCCATCTTTCAATGGTCCATCTGATCCTTGGAAAAAGTTGTCAAATCGCTCTTTGATAGATAGTACCTTGATGACTTCTCTCAAAGGGATGGTTACAAACATCTTGGATAATGCCCCTTCAAGGTCAAAATTCAGGTTAACCCTTTTAGTATTGGATGTTTCAGGAAAGGTTACATCCACAGATGGGTTTTTTGTTTGGTCAGAGGAAGGTTGGTCCAACTTCTTTCTTCTATACACTTGGAACTCTTGTTTCTTTAGCTTTTCTTTTGATTCTTGTTCTAGTTTGTTTATTACTGCCATCCTGGCTGACCTGGCTGCTTCTTTCATGGCCTCTTGATGCTCTTCAGTGGTGATATTTATTTGAGGGCCTTCTATGAAGTAGTCTATATTTTTTACTTGTTGATGGCCACCACTACTATAAGGACACTCATGTTCCCAATGTGCTTCACTGCATTGAAAACACCAAGGGTTTTCATCCACAATGATGGTGCTTGGAACTTCTATGTCTTTGAAAACATCTTTGTTCCACTCAACGAAATTACTTACTCTATGTACTGGACAACCATCCTCATCCGAATCTTCAGAGATATTAGAGACATTGTCAGGATGATCACCCCAATCTGTGTCTTCTTCTGTCAAGGGAAAGTTGGGGCCATCTTGAAACAAGTATGGATCCATTGATTTGTAATCAATAGGCCCAAGATCATCTATTAATGATAAAGAGGGTGTTTGTTCATCTTGCTCAAACTGACCGGTTTGTAATAGTGTGGGATTCCCCTCAAAAGATAATTGGTCATCCGGGTCTTGCTTTGTCAAAAAATGAACGATTTTGCAAATTATTTCAACCCTTTGCAAGATACAGGACATACTAGTGTCTAAGTTGTTTCCATTATGTACCCGGGGCTCTTCATACCTGTTGGTTTCACTCATGTCTCGATTTTCCCATATTGGTGTGTTCAAGACAAACAAGGAATCTTCAAAGTTAGGTATTTTATGAATGGCCACACCCAAATCCTCGAATGGTTCACACTGCCTTGAGACGTTTGAGACATTGTTGATGTTTGAGAAAGATGTGCTCCATTTCCTTTTGGGAGGCATGAGTTTTACCTCCATAATTTATGGGAAATTGGGTTTAGCTTCAGGGATGTCCTCATGACTAGATTCCCAAGGGTCATTATTGTATGAGAGATTGACCCGATGGATGTAGTCTTCGAATTCTAGGTTCTTCTCAATCTGACAAGCAAAATTTTGTGCTTCTTCTAGAGTCGAGGGTGACCAATCTTTGAGAGTGAACTGCAAAACTCCTTCCAACGATTTCAAGTAGTGTTGGAGGACAACTTCTTCTGAGAAACTAGGTCTGATATTCTTGAGGAGAAGGTTGAACCTATCATTGAAATCCCTAATTCCCTTGCTAGAGGCTTTGAAAACATCAGTATATTGAGAGTAAAGGGAATCCATGCTTTCTTTTTTCACACCAATCTTTCTTTAAGGCTTGTTCAAGATCTTCAGGGGTTTTGATGCTTCCCTTTGGGAGTTTGTTGACCCATCTTCTGGCACTTCCGATGAGTGAGCTCACAAAGAGCCTTAAAAATAAATCGGGGTGTTCTTGTCCAAACTGGTGAAACTGGAATGCATCACATAAGTCATTCCAATGAGAGTTGCCATAGGATCCATCTTCCCCTGAAAACTTAGGTATCCAGGATTCAACCTTCTTGGGTAGATCATGTAACCCCCCTTGGGTGTTAGGTAAGCTTAAAGGACCAAAGATTTATTTATGAGATCATTTGGGAGAACTTGCAGGGGTGACAGGATTTGTGGAGGTCACGGTAGTAGATGAAAGTATATATTGACGCCCACTACGAGTCGTCATTTGCTATTTGTGGAGTCGCCAAATGATTTTATTGAAATCATCAAAGAAGAGGGAAAACACCCTAGTGGAGTCGCTAGGTAATCTTGTAAGATAAGGCTATGAGGCAAGGCTTACCAAAAAGGTTTGTCGTCTAAGGAGAATTGACTCAGTGTTCCTCGACAACGAAGCCAAAATGTTATCGCACAGTTTGTAGCTAGGTCAAAAGGCTAGAGGATTGAGGCCAAACTGGCGTAACAGGAACCTTCCCCACCCAATGTCACCTCAATGGGGAGGTTCTTTTTGTTTAGGGAGGTTAACCTAGGGGAGATGTCCCCGACAACCTGGGGTTTTGAAGAGGCCAAAGTATGAAGATCAAGGCAAAGTTTCCTCCTCACAGGTTACCACCAAAGGTCAGATAATCCGGCTAATGAGCCAATAAAGAAGTGTATGCCCAAAAGAGAACACCTTCTCGGAAAAGACAATGACAAGATAATATGTATGCAGGATATATATCAGTGGTTTAGTGCTTCATGTAATTATCTGACATCAATATATAAGCAAATGCAACAACAGGTACTAATGAGATCAACGTTTTATCAATATAGCAATGAAAAGGTATTATTTCATCAATAACTATCGAGATGATGTAGCAAACAATATATTCAATCAATCATTTACTCAATAAATGCCTTTAACCATCATCTAATCGCTTATTATCAATATTTGTTGCGTCAAGATGGAATAACCAACTATGACGTCAGCCTAGTTAGGGTTAGCTAGTTAGTTAGGGTTTCAAAATTTAAGGTTTTGAGAGTTGGTTTGAGCACTGCTACTTCAACGTTGTGTGTCTAAGATCAGTGCCTAAGGGTATATGGAGTCATTCAAGGAGAGGACGCAAGGTTGAAGGAGTAACAGGCTAAAGACAAGAGGGAAGGGTTCTAGAGTGCTGCAATGGCAGGGCCCTATAATCAAAACCCTAGGGGAAAGAGGCTCACTACGGTGTTGCTTAAGCAAGGCTGCTCTTTCCTCCTTCTTTAGGTCAAACTTGGAAAAACGACTAGCATATGGGAAGAGATAAAACAAGAGGATCAAGTGAGGGATAGTGTTGCAATGGCAAGTCTCTATCACTAAAACCCTAGAAGATGGATTTCCCTAGGTGTAGATAACCTAGGCCTAGGATGTCACCCTCCTTTTAACCTTTAAAATCAAAGCTAGCTCAAGGGAAGAAGTGAGAAGAGTGTAGCAAAGGCTAGGCACTTCCTTCCTTCTTCAATGGCTGAAAATTTCTCTCTAAGGGGACATGAGACAAGGACCTACTTGTGTGCTTGTCACCTAGGGTTTTAAAATCAAAAAATTTATAAGTAAATGCAAGAATACTAACCTACAACCATTCAATCAAGAAGTTTTGCAGGAAAAAACACTTACATATCATGAAGAAAAGCATGTGCAAACCCTAGTTGTAAACCTTCCTCAAGAGAAATGTCAGATATGCCAAGAAAAGCCTTCCATCAACAAGTGTGCCTCACTTTAAAAGACCAAATACCCAAGTACGGCGCAAAAATCAGACCTCACAAGTGTGAGTTGTGTTGTTATGTTCAAATGAGGGAAAAACATCCTCAATATATAGTATCTCATGACCTATAATTAAAATTAGGTCATTAAAAATAGCTGACAAGGCTACAAACCAAAATCATACTGTTTTTACATTAAATGCTAAGTAAAATACCTAAATGAGCAAAAAGTGAGACGTCAAGCCCCTTTGAGGGAGACGTCAAGCCCTTTTGGAGCTAGTCCAACATCCAGAAGTCAAGCGTTAGCCCTTCCTGGGCTCCTCCAAGCTGCCACACATGTCAGCCATCCTATCAAACTACCACACGCTCAAGGTGATGTCAAGGCCTCATAGGCGATGTCCTGGCCATCAAAGGGAAACGTTCCATCTGAAGTGGGTCAACCCCCCTGGGCTGGGCTCAACCAAAGTGTCCTGGATGGAACATCCTTCTTCTTCTCATGTGCAAAGGCTCGACCAATCATTGTCATGTCTCTACCCCATATGGGGTTCCATCAACCATCTGATGGACTCTTTAGCCCCATGGAGGTCCGAGCTAATCATCTCCCCATGTGTACCGGTCCAAATGGTACCTGTCCGTCGGGCATGGTCCTGCACATCAAAAAATTCTCCCTTCATGGGATCATTAGTCACAGGGATTATAGCAATGTCAATCATGTTTCATCATTAATTTTATCAAATAGATGCATAAAACCCCTGATATATCAATCAATATCTCAAAGACATTACAATGACCTACAATACAAAGCCAAAGAGAAAGACAAAATACCCTAGTGGGTCAGCATCCATAAGAAAAGGAAAGTCTCCAGAGGGTACCATCTAAGCCATGTAAAATGAGGTGATGTGGTCAAAGGATATCTAGACATACATGTAGAGTGAGAGACATGGATGCATGATATTACCTGTGGGCGCCTTTGTAGAAGGTGAGATGTACCCGTCATGGATGCAATTCTTTCCAAGCCCTTTATTGCCTTTATTCTTTTCTTTTCTTTATTTTCTTTTTTCCTTTTTTTTTATTTCAAGGACTAACTAGAGGACACTGCCTTGGCGTGGTGACCAGAGCTAACAGTGTTACCCACAAGCACTTTCATAGAAATGATAAGGTTGGCTCGTGATGAGACCCCCTTTCCCTTGGCCATGCAACCAAAGGTCACTGCCCTGGTGTGGTAACCAGATAATGGCAATGTCATTCTGTTAGGTACCCATGAACATAATAGGTTGGCTCATGATGAGACCCCCTATCCTCTTGGCTAGGTCTTGTTTTGTTATTTTTCTTCGGGTCCCTCTTGTTTCTTGTTGAGAGGCCTTTTATTGCCTTCTCGGGGATCCATGGGCGAGGCATCTTTAGGTTTCATTTTTTATGGCTTTTATCTTTTACCAGTTGCTTTTACCTTCTGGGCCTTTAGCCCCTTCTTCCCACGATATAAGGTGCAACCCCACATACAGATCATCCTAATGCCCAGACTAGGGGAATGGGGAAAATGAGTGGGAGATAAGATGTAAAAGTGATGATATGATGGGAGCAGACGATGGCTCTTCAGAAATCCCCCCGGTGGCAAACCAAAACCTATGGGTACAAGCTTGCTAGGACACCCCGTCAGTCCCCCCAACCATGGTCAAGTGGGTTAATGTAAGATTCAATCAGTCGTCAGAAATAAAAGGAATTTGATGCATATATATAAAGGTTATAATGATCAAATATGACACATACCATGATACCTAGACCAATTACCTCATGGAGCAAGAGTCCTCTCTGATACAAGTCCAAGTCGAAGGTGATGGATGGTGCTGCTGCTGACAAGACAAGTCTGATGAAGGAGAAGAAACATAGGCCTTCCAGGGCCATGCTCAGGTCAATCCTTCTCTCCGTACTCCATGTCTAGGACCTGTGGGCCTCGAGACATGATCTCCTAGTTATCCCTAGAAATCGGCGATAACAGGGCCCATCATCCAAAATGGATAATATGTAAAAAGTGGGACCAACCATGAAATGGATGAAATAGGACCTCGGATGTCTGAAACATTCATGTCTGGGATGACTCGTTAAATATCCTTTTCCAAGTCTTATCAACTTGGAGTTTTTCTTGAGAATGGACCACCCAAGAAACATGCATCTTCCTTTACTTGACCAAACTTTGAAGTTTGGAAAACCTTGTGAAATTATCATAAAATTTTGCATATGACCATCATGGTGGAAGACCAACCACTGTTCATAATGATATGAAATTGATAAACTAAAGTTTCCTTCCATTCTCCCATTATCCTGTATTAAGTCATCTGTTGGTTGAGAGATCAGAAATGAAAATGTCAAGGGAACCACTTCACTCTTTTCATCAAGGTTGTCGAAGATCTTCTCTGAAAAGATTGGTTCTTCGAAGGAGGGTGGGGATTTGAATCATCTAGATATTCAACAACTTCAAACTCAAATTCCTTTATCTCCTCTAGATCAGTTATTGGCTCATCTATGGACTCATCCGGAATTTCCCTATGAACTTCCCTTTCTTGTTCACTACGAAGCTCAAGTTCTATAAATTCTGGATATTCAATACAAGCATGTGTACTGATAAGGCTAGCTTTCATGATTTCGAACTGATCCTCTGATTCTCCATGGCCAAATGTATGGACTCACATTGTTTTTCATGGGAAATCTGCATGGTCTAAATGACTTCTTTAAGCTCATCAATGGGATCTGGTGGAGTATCTATCTTTATATCTGAATTGATTGTTTCTATATCTGGAAGTTCCTTCTCCTTCCATTTTTCTATAAAAGCATCAACCAATTCGTTGTAATTTTCATCCTGATCACCCCCAAATCTATCTAAAAAGGCATGCATCAAATCCTGTATGCTCTTGAACTCATTATCATCCAAATCATGAAACCAAAATAAATTGTCTTCCTCAACAAGAGTCAAGACAAACAATTTCATTAGAACATCCTCATGAACACGTGGATCAGACCATTCACTAATACACTGCCCAAAGGCTTTGATGTGAGCATTAGCATCACCATGATTATGAAAATCAGGCAAGTTTTTAATAGCTATTTTAGGAAAATCATGAGGATAACCAACTATTCTTGAAAAATCAATAGGTTTATAAAAACTATCCATTTCTAAACTAGATCATTAAACAAAAAGGTCTACAAAAAAGGATTGGGATCCAAAAGTTACTAAGGATCCAACAAGAAGGAAAACTGACTAACTTCGTCCAAAAACATTTTCAAGTTCAAGGATGAAGCTAAGCAGGCCGCGAGTTCCTTCTTGAAGAATACTTTTTTAAATTATTTTGAAGTGGAGTCACCAGATGACCAAGTTTTTTTCAAACAAACAAGAAGCATCAAACAAAGCAAAGACAAGAAGGAAAACAAAAAGTTATAGGATTATTATGTACAAACAAGATATGTGTATCAAACATTGCTTCTCCTCCAAGACTTTCAAGTAGGCTACGAGGAGCAAGAGGATTTCTCCCGGTAGTATACTTCAAATAATTTTCATATGGAGTCGCCACTTGGAGAGTAAGCAATGTCGAATAACACAACTAAATTAAAAAAATTAGGGAAATTTTGTATTGATCAGTTTTTTAAGAATTCTAATTAGAGTAAGTCAATTAAACAAGGAAAAGAGCCTTATCCCCGACAATAGCGCCAAATATGTTGTCGTCCTTATACACACCTACAAACGTGTAAAAGTTTCAATCCAATTGGTGTGTCCTTGGAGGCACAATGCCTAAGTCCAAACCCACTGTCACCTCGATTTGGACTTCTTCCGTCTAGGCTTACTCCTAAGGAAGCCAAGGGGGGTAGACACTATTTACTATGTGAGTTTTTTAGTGAATTCTAGGAGTTAGTTTTAGTTTCGTTAAGTTAGGGGGAATCTAACCTATATGACAAATAGCAATGCAAATGCAAAATTCAATGACAATAAAAACCTTTCCCTAAAGGGAAATTATGACTAGTGCCTATATATTGGGCAAGGGGTAACTAAGTTTGTACACAAGAAAACAAAGAATGAATAAGTGATCTAATTACAAATAAATAACTCTACAACAAGTTACAAGATGAAATATTGTTATGAACAAATATACAATAGAACTACAAATTAGACAATAGCACAATATATACAAGAACCAAAGAATAACTAGAGAGATATACGACAAGAAATCAACTTATGCCAATGTATAAAAGATAGCATATAACTTGAAACATCTTGGAAATAAGGCAAGTGTGCAACTCTTGAAGGTGAAATAAACCTAGAGAAATAGCCAACAAAGGAACTAATGTGAAACTTCTGAAGCAAGGGGGAGACTACAAGCAAGTTCCCCAAAGAGATGGTGGACAACTCGAAGGTAGAACACCCTTGTACAGATGAACAACTTCAAAAATAGTGAAACTTGAAAGTGAATATGTAAAATTTGAAAGAAAAGTAATTGAAAATGAAAATGCTAATGAATTAAACCCATAAACATGAAAAAAGTCTTGAACAACAAAGCTTGAACAACTAAAAGGTATGAAATGTAAAGCACAAAAGTGTTGTAGGTTAATTTTTGGTAAATTTTAGAGTCCCTCTTTGATTAGGGGGCATAAAGTGTTGTGAAGAAAGCCTAGAATATGTGTCTACCCCTAGACTCTTACCTCTTTGGCCAAAATGATTTTTGGGTGCTCAAGATGAAGGGAAAACAAGCCCCTTCCCTAGCTCCACAAGTCAACTTGGAAAACTTGGGTGCTCGAGCAGGGGGGACACCTAGTGTCGTGAAGTCGTCATCGACTTAACACCCCCTGTAGCCTCCACAAGCCTCTTTTTTTGTGGAGAAATTTGTACCAGTCTTGGGTGCCTAATTAGACTAGATAAATTCCCTCCTAGTCTAGACTACAAGATATGATCAACTTAAAGATAGAAAAAACAAAATTGCAAAGTATATTGATTTCCAACTTAAGATAATAGATATAAGCACAATTAGATTGTTGCCTAACTTAAAAAATAAATAGCAAGACAAGATAACTTTGCAACTTAAACAAATTAAAGGAAAAAAATCTTGAGCAAATATTAACAAGATGAGATATTAAGAAACTAAGCTAGAAACAAGTCTTACAATATAGCATGGGTGGCAAAGCCAAGCCTCTTTGCTAGGTGTAGGAATAAATAAATAAATAAATGCAAATGAAACTTGGAAAGTAAAATAACAAGATCCTATCCACTCAAAATTGTATTAAAGACAAGTGGGAAAAACAATAATTAAATCAAACATTGCAACCTCAACTAAGGAACAAGGAGGAGGACAAGTCTACCGGTTTTGTGCCAAAGTGGGTGAATAAAGTTAAAAGAATTAACTGGAAAAAAAAGGAAAATCAAAACGCTTAAAACTGAAAATTAAACTAACTGTTTATCCTTACGATTTAACAGGCGTGGCTAAGCCAATCCTCTTTGCTAGATGTAGACAAACAAATAAATAAAATTGTAGAAAATTAAATACTTGAAGAAATGCAAGCCCAAGAGACTCTCTTTGGGCATGATTACAATGAATAATAGAGAAGAGAAGAAGTGGGAATCAAAACCCTTACTTGGGAGGTTCTTCTTTGGTGTTTTATGGCCCCAAATGGGCAACACCTTCCATTTTCTGGTGAAAACCTGTAGAAATTCAGCAAGCAAAGCTGGCTGGAAATGCTACAAAACAACCAGAAAACTTAAGAAAATTTTTGTTAGTGAAAACATAAATTTTATATACAAAAAATAGTAAGTAAATGTATGAAATATGACATATTATCAGAACAGAAATTTACCCAACAAATGTGTGAGAGAATAATGAAAGAAACATAAAATAATAAGAGTGTTTTAGTGGTTAAAGAAACAAATTTCCAGATCTGAAATTTGTCCTCCTCTAACCCTTGGTGACCTGCAAAAGTATGAGATATAGCTACAAGAAAAGAGAGGAGGTGAGTAGATTCGCATATAATCACAACATACTTTGAAATAACAAATATAAACTAACTTATTTAGATATATAGCAATACTACCATAAATCTAAAGTAAAATATTTTGCTTGGATATCCTATTCTAGATCTAAAAGCAAGAAACTCATAAAAAAACCAAAACATGTTCACCTCAATGTAGCTCAAAATATTTCACCAAGAATACTCCCAATGAAGACCATATTCCTCAAAAGATTATCTATTATCAAAAGCAAGGTTGTTGCAAATACTTGCAACAAACTTGAGAAAAGAAAAAGAGCAAAATGGGAGAGAGAGAGAAAAGTGGGAGAGATTTGGGCATAATAATTTTACTTCGAGAATATATATGAAATGAGGGAGGGCTAGGCATTCTTTTATACATGGGATGCAAGAGAGACCCCTCTTGGATGAGATCCAAGTGTCACTCAAGCAAGAGAGATCATCATCTCAAGGAGGGGCACACTTTTAGGGTTTGAGAGTTTGAGGGTGTGAGAGGGGGAAACACCTTTCTGACCACCCAATCATATAATTATATCATTAGAGGGCTCACTTAGGGATCTAGGAAGATTCCTCAATTAATTTTTGAGTTTGGGTCAGTTCCTCATCAAGGGGGGCACAACTTCCCTGGGGGGATGATGAGTTTAAGTTGTGGCTAGGCATGGGGGGGTTGGAATAAGTTAGGAAATGACATTTCTAACTTAGAAAATGGATTAGTAATCATCTCCCACTCTTTCTCAAACCCTTTTGTTTATTTTATAATTTTTGTCATTTTTGACTTAGCCAAATTAAGCAATTAAATTGCTTATTCAAGACTGACTTTGAGTCCTCATGGACAACAACCTAGAAAAACTTGTCCAATTGAGATGAAACTTTGGGTCTCATTCCATTTATTTTGAGTACTCACACCCCTATCAAAATACCCTAGGACCTAGTTTTATATTTTTACATCAAATTTAATTAAAATTATCATTAAATGGACAATTTTAATTAATTAAAAAAATATACATAGACTCGAAGGAATTCTGCAAGACTCTAGGAGACATCTATAATGGTCATTTATAATATTCCTAAACCCTAGTCACCCATTGGGATCGATCATTAGAATGTCTTTCACCACTTTGGAGGATTATAATCACATAAATAAATGAAATGAAATGTTATAAACCATAATCACATAAATGAAATTATTATAGACAACAATTACATAAATGAAACTATCATACAATGAATAACATAAGTAACATAAAATCCCCCAGGGGGCAGCTCAATTGGCAAGTGCCGTGAAAATGAAGTTCCATGAGGTTTCGAGTTCAACTCCCCCCGACTTACAATGTGTGTCGCATAAGGGGCATCGTGGGAACACCTGGAGGTTATAGTGGTAGAAGTTGGATAACACAACCACATGTAACGCGAGCACGTGCCCAACTAGTTGTTGATTCTGCCAG
>ML790144.1:38728-52088 GCA_009831015.1 Picea engelmannii | reverse complement strand
TCTTGTATTTCAGAAAGGAAGTTTTCTCAAAAAGTAACTCTTGGAGATGATTACCAATATCCCATCAAGGGAGTGGGAGAATCAAACTACAAGCTAGATTCAGAAAACTCAATAACAATGAAGGACGTACTCTATGTACCGGGATTAAAGAAGAACTTAATCTCCATATTATCTTTAGACAAGAAAGACTATAGAGTTTCCTTCATAGATGGAGAAGTTCTTATGTGGGCTAAGGGAGAAACCTTAAATGAAGAAATCGTCATCGGAAATGAAGAAAATGGCTTATATAAGCTGAAGGGTCACCCAGAAACCACCATGACCCATGCCATCGAAAACTCATGCGAACTTTGGCATAGAAGACTAGCCCACATCAACTACAAGGCACTACCATACATATGAAAAACTGTCACAGGTTTACCAGAACTCAAGGTTAATCAAGAAGGCATATGCAATGGATGTGAGCAAGGGAAGAATATCAAGAACCCTTTTCCAAAAAGGGATAGAAAAGCAGGAGTATTGGAACTCATTCATTCAGACGTGTGTGGCCCAATGCCATCATCCTCCATTAGCGGGTATGTATACTATGTATCATTTATTGATGACTATTCTCGTAAGACCTGGATATATTTCTTGAAATCTAAAGATGAAGTATTCAGTAAATTCAAGGAATTCAAAGCCTTGATAGAGAATCTTTCTGAAAGAAAGATCAAGATACTCAGGTCAGATAATGGAGGAGAATATACCTCAAAACAGTTCGTGAACTTCTGCAGAGATGTTGGGATCAAGAGGGAACTCACTATTCCCTATAATCCTCAACAAAACGGTGTAGCTGAAAGGAAGAATAGAACAATTATGGAAGTTGTAAAGACCATGATTCACGATCAAGATCTTCCTATGTGCTTATGGGAAGAAGTAACAATGGCAGTTGTTTATGTACAAAACAGATTATCCCATTGTGCACTTGGGTTCAAGACCCCAGAAGAGATGTTCACCAGAAAGAAGCCAGAGGTAAGCCATATCAAAATATTTGGTTGTCCAGTGTTTATTCATATACCAAAAGAGAAAAGAAACAAGATGGAACCCTCCGGAAAGAAGGGAATATTTGTGGGATACTGTGAGGTCTCCAAGACCTTCAGAATCTACATACCTGGTCACCGCCACATTGAAATCAGCAGGGACATGACCTTTGATGAAAAAGCAACAATTAAGAAATCAAGAAGATGCCAGCTTGAAGAAGTATATGAAGAGGAACATGTACATCCCAGGATTGAAAAATCCATGAGGGAAGTTCCCAGAACTACTGAACCTGTAAGAGAAGTTGTAACTTCCCCTGATGAGGAGACTCCTGAAGATCATGATATAATAGAAGTTCAAGAACCTCCTCAAATGACCTTCTCCCATAAAATAAAGCTTGCTTGGGCAAGAGAGCTTATTCAAGATGGAGAGAAGTATGGTGTTCTAGAAGGAACCACAAGACAGGGGAAAAGACCAAAGCCATTCTCCAGTTACACGGCTTTAATGTACAATCTACTTGATGAAGAACCTACATTCTTTGAAGAAGCCATTCAAAAGAAGGAATGGGCAGATGCCATGACAGAAGAATACCAATCCATAATAAAGAATGATTTATGGGAAATAGTTCCCAGACCAAAAAGTAAAGATGTGGTATCATCAAAATGGCTCTTCAAAATAAAACATGCTACTGATGGAAGTATTGAGAAATATAAAGCAAGATTTGTCGCTCATGGCTTTTCCTAGGAGGAAGGCATTGACTATGAAGAGACATTCGCTCCTGTGGCCAGATACACTTCAATCAGAACCATCATAGCTCTTGCAGCTAAGATGAAATGGAAGCTGCACCAGATGGACGTAAAGACAACTTTCCTGAATGGTGTTATCGAAGAGGAAGTGTATATAGAGCAACCCCAAGGATTTGAGGTTGAAGATAGGAAGTCTCATGTCTGCTGATTGAAGAAAGCCTTATACGGATTGAAGCAAGCTCCCAGAGCTTGGTATGGTCGTACAGACAGTTTCTTGACGAGCTTAGGCTTTACCAAGAGTAAAGCAGACTCAAATCTCTACTTCAAAATTATGGATAATGAGCCAGTAATATTACTACTGTATGTGGATGACTTATTCTTAACTGGAGAAGAAAATCTCATCACTGAATGTAAAAAGAGACTTGTCGTAGAATTTGAAATGAAAGACCTTGGCCTAATGCATTACTTCTTAGGTCTTGAGGTATGGCAGAGTCTAGAAAGGATCTTCCTTAACCAAGGGAAGTACACAGTCAAAATCTTAAAGAGATATGACATGCTAGAATGTAAGTCCATGAATACACCCATGGAAATGAAGCTGAAGCTACTGGTCGATACTTTGTCAGACTTGATAGATCCCACACTGTATAGACAGATTATTGGATCACTAATGTACCTGACGAACACCAGACCAAACATTTGTTTTGCAGTGAACACCTTGAGTCAGTTTCTGGTAGAGCCTAGACGTGTTCACCTAGTAGCTGCAAAACATGTGATGAGGTACCTTAAAGGTACAACAGATTATGGTCTCAACTATGATGGAGATCATGACTTCACATTGAGTGGATACACTGATGCAAATTGGACAGGAAGTGTTGCTAACAGAAAAAGAACTTCTGGATGTTGTTTCAGTTTGGGATCAGACATGATCTTGTGGCAGAGTAGGAAGCAATCCAGTATTTCTCTCAGCACAGCAGAAGCAGAGTACATTGCCGCATGTTCTGCTAGCAGCGAAGCTATATGGCTTCGAAAATTGTTGACTAACCTATTTGACTTAGAGATGAGAGAAACCGTGATTCTATGTGACAACCAGCGCTGCATAAAGATGACAGAGAATACTGTATTCCACAACAGGTTGAAGCACATAGAGATCCGCTATCATTTCATCCGCGACATGGTACAAAGAGGAGCCTTGAAGCTCCAGTACATTAGCACGTATGAACAGGTTGCTGATGTATTGAACAAACCTCTATCTCATGTAAAGTTTGAACACTTTCGAGATAAGCTTGGTATAGTCCGAAAGTACCCTCCCTGAAAGGGGGAGTATGTATTTATTCCTTTCTTCTGACCTCACTGTTAGATGTAAAGCAAGATGAGTCATTGCTTCTGACCTCGCTGTTAGACGTAAAGAAAGACGTTGTGTGTTCCTTGCTTCTGACCCCGCTATTAGACGTAAAGCAAGATGATTCATTGCTTCTGACCTCGTTGTTAGATGTAAAGCAAGACGTTGTGTGTTCCTTGCTTCTGACCTCGCTGTTAGACGTAAAGAAAGATGAGTCATTGCTTTTGGCCTCGTTGTTAGACGTAAAGCAAGACGCTGTGTGTATTCCTTTCTTCTAACCTAGTTGTTAGACGTAAAGCAAGATGATTCCTTGCTTTTGACCTTGTTGTTAGATGTAAATCAAGATGATGATGTGTTCCTTGCTTCTGACCTAGTTGTTAGACGTAAAGCAAGATGATTCCTTACTTCTGACCTCGTTTTTAGACGTAAAGAAAGATGATGATGTGTTCCTTGCTTCTGACCTAGTTGTTAGACGTAAAGCAAGATGATTCCTTGCTTCTAACCTCGTTGTTAGACGTAAAGCAAGATGATGATGTGCTCCTTGCTTCTGACCTAGTTGTTAGACGTAAAGCAAGATTATTCCTTGCTTCTGACCCGGTTGTTAGACGTAAATCAAGATGATGTATACCTTGCTTCTGACCTCGTTGTTAGACGTAAAGCAAGATGTGACTGACACTGAGATACCAGCTTAACAACTGTGACATTGAGCCAGTGTAGTAATGTGATGTGCCAGCCTAATGCTATGATGAGGTATCATTTCTACTGATACATATTGATGCAGATGATGATGGCATTCTTTCGAGAATGATGATGCTGCCGATGAAGAAAACTTCCGATGTCTCGTAAATATGCCAGCCAATGTTCCAAGATGATATTGACGATACTGTCCTCCTGATACCACTGATGATGCAGACCTCTCTTGCCTGATGCTGTTGAAGAATACCCTTCTTGTTAAGGGGGAGTGTTGAAATAATGTAACTGCAAAGAGTATTCTTATTATTATTGTTATTTTATTCATAGGATTAATCCCCATTGTGGATTAATCATGTCAGTAATTGTATTAGGACCAAATCCCCTTTTGTGGATTGGTCAACAGACAATTGTAATAGGCAGAATAAGAAGTCGGCCCCATCAGTTATTATTGAGACCCAAAAATAAATTAAAGGTGGGTTTACCCACCCAGAGTGAGAGGTCGGCCCTACCAATGAAGACCTTTCACATGTGCCAGTCTTGTATATATAGAGAGGCTAGCGCCTCACTTTATCACACAACTCACTTGCTCATTCTTAAGAGGCAAGTTGCAACTTACCAGTTGGAGAGAGGGAGAAGAGTGGGGCATCTTTTGGAGAGGACTATATGTATTGGTTTGAGTTATCTCTTGAACATTGCAATGGCAATTTATGATAAGGAAGTTTTTGCTGGGTTTTCTTCCCCTAGAGGGTTTCCCAGGATAAATGTCGTGTCTCTTGTGAATGTGTATTTCTCAGTGATCTTGTTCTTATATTGCTCTTATCTATTGAAATGCAAAGAACTATAATAATGGCATAAACATTAACAAAGATAACTTTGCAACTTAAACAAATTAAAGGAAAATAAAGCTTGAGAAAATATTAACAAGATGAGATATTAACAAACTAAGCTAGAAACAAGCCTTACGATATAGAATGGGTGGCAAAGCCAAGCCTCTTTGCTAGGTGTAAGAAAAAATAAATAAATAAATGCAAATGAAACTTGGAAAGTAAAATAGCAAGATCCTAGCCACTCAAACTTGTCTTAAGGACAAGTGGGGCAAACAATAATTAAATCAAACAATCACAACCTCAACTAAGGCACAAGGAGGAGGAAAAGCCTACCAGTTTTGTGCCAAAGTGGGTGAATAAAGTTAAAAGAATTAACTTGAAAAGAAAGCGAGAAACCTAGCCTCTCAACCTTGTCTTAAGGACAAGTGGGGCAAAGAATTAAAATGCTTAAAACTGAAAATTAACTAACTTCCTAGCCTTATGATTTAACATGGGTGGCTAAGCCAATCCTCTTTGCTAGATGTAGGAAAACAAATAAATTAAATTGCAAAAAATTAAATGCTTGAAGAAATGCAAGCCCAAGAGACTCTTTTTAGGCTTGCTTACAAAGAATAATAGAGAAGAAAAGAAGTGGGTATCAAAACCCTTACTTGGGAGGTTCTTCTTTGGTATTTTATGACCCCAAATGGGCAACACCTCCCCTTTTATGGTGAAAAATTGCAGAAATTTAGTAAGAAATATTGCTGGAAAAACTACAAAACAATTAGAAAACTTAGGAATATTATTGTTAGTGAAAACAACAATTTTATATACAAAAATCAGAAAGTAAATGTATGAAATATGATGTATTATTAGAACTGAAATTTACCCAACAAATGTATGAGAGAATAATGAAAGAAACATAAAATAATAACAGGGTTTTAGTGGTTGAAGAGACAAATTTTCAGATCTGAAATTTGTCTTCCTATAACCCTTGGTGACCTGCAAAAGTATGAGATATAGCTACAAAAAAAGAGACGAGGTTAGTAGATTCACATTTAATCACAAAATACTTTGAAATAACAAATAGAAACTAACTCACTTAGATATATAGCAATACTACCATAAATATATCCAAGCAAATTACTTTGCTTGTTCTAGATCTAAAAGCAAGAAACTCATAAACAAACCAAAACAATTTCACCTCAATGTACCTCAAGATATTGCACCAAGAATACTCCCAATTCACACGATATTCCTCCAAAGATTTTATATTATTGAAAGCAAGGTTGCTGGAAATACTTGCAACAAGCTTGAAAAAAGAAAGAGAGGAAAATGGGAGAGAGAGAAGAGTGGGAGAGAGTTGGGCATAATAGCTTTACTCTGAGAATAGATCTGAAATGAGGGAGGGCTAGGCATTCTTTTATACCCAGGATGAAAGAGAGACCCCTCTTGGATGAGCTCCAAGCATCACTGAAGAAAGATAGATCATCATCTCAAGGAGGGGCACATTTTTAGGGTTTGAGGGTGTGAGAGGGGGAAACGTCTTTTTGACCACCCAATCATCTAATTATATCATTATGAGGGCGCACTTAGGGATCTAGGAAGATTCCTCAATTAATTTTTGAGTTTGGGTGAGTTCCTCATCAAGGGGGGCGCAACTTCCCTGGGGGATGATGAGTTTAGGTTGTGGCTAGGCACAGGGGGTTGGAATAAGTTAGGAAATGACTTTAATAACTTAGGAAATGTCTTAGGAATCATCTCCCACTCTTTATCAAACATTTTTGCTTATTTTACAATTTTTGACATTTTTTATTTAGCCAAATTAAGCAATTAAATTGTTGACTCAAGACTGACTTGGACTCCTCATGGAAAATGTCCAAGAAAAACTTGTCCAATCAAGATGAAACTTGGTTCAAGGGTGTAGGGGGTCTCATTCCATTTATTTTGAGTACTCACACCCCTATCAAAATCCCCTAGGACCTTGTTTTTACATTTTTACATCAAATTTAATTAAAATTATCATTAAATGGATAATTTTAATAAATTAAGAAAACTACTTAGACCGGAATTCCACAAAACTTTAGGAGACATCTAGCATGATCATTTACAATATTCCTAGACCCTAGTCACCCATTGGGCCCGATCATTAGAACGTCTTTCACCACTTTGGAGGATTATTGTGAGTGGAAAACTCAAGGGTAATTAAAAATTACCTGAGGATAAAAACACTCGATTAAAGGACTTCCCTAATGATAAATTCCTAGAAAACTAAAATGAAATATGATCCATGCAGAGCCATTACATTATTATCCCACGCAGGGGAGTAGACATTTCGATTAGAAAAAGACATGTCGGGGGAAAAAACTGCCTTATAGAACCGGAAACTCTTCAACTTCGTCGCACCATCAAGTACATAACTTCATGGAACATGGAGTTGACCCCCTAGTCAAAATAGGTGGTCAACATTTGGCTCCACATGGGGAAGTGTGTTCAATATTTTTGAAGGAGAGCATACGAGAACTTCAGAATCTACAAAACTAATTGCTCACCAATATCCAACATAAATATATGTACAAAAACAATAAAATAAATAAATGAAATGCTATAAACCATAATCACATAAATGAAAATATTATAGACAACAATTACATAAATGAAACTATCATACAATGAATAATGTAACATAGGTATACAATCAAATGAAATAATACAAAACTGGAAGCAAATGAGAAAGGTTAGAAATACGTTACAAAAGGTGTCCATCATTTGAAAACAATAGCTTGAGGGCCCATCATCCAAAATGGCTAAGATGGAAAAAGTGGGATCATCCATGCAATGGATGAAATAATACCTCAGATGTTTGAAACATCCTTGTCTGGGATGGCTCATTAAAGATCATTTTCCAAGTCTTATCAACTTGGATTTTTTCTTGAGAATGGACCACCCAAGAAACATGCATCTTCCTTTACTTCACCAAACTTTAAAGTTTGGAAAACCTTGTGAAACTCTCATAAAATTCTGCATATGACCATCATGGTGGAAGACCAACCACTGTTCATAATGATATGAAATTGATAAATCAAAGTTGCCTTCCATTCTCCCATTATCGTATATTAAGTCATTTGTTGGTTGAGAGATCGGAAATGAAAATGTCAAGGGAACCAATTCACTGTTTTCATCAAGGTTTTCGAATATCTTCTCTGAAAATATTGGTTCTTCGGGAGGAGGGTGGGGATTTGAATCATCTAGATATTCAACAACTTCAAACTCAAATTATTTTATCTCCTCTAGATCAGTTACTGGCTCATCTATGGACTCATCTAGAATTTCCCTATGAACTTTCCTTTCTTGTTCATTGTGAAGCTCAGGTTCTATAGGGTTCAGATATTCAATACAAGCATGTGTATTGATAAGGATAGCTTCCATGATTTCAAACTGATCCTCCATGGCCTCAAACTGTTTCTCCATGGCCAATGATATGGCCTCACATTGTTTTGCATGGGAAATCTGCATGTTCTAAATGACTTCTTTAAGCTCCTCAATGGGATCTGGTGGAGTATCTATCTTATATTTGAATTGATTGTTTCTATATCTGGAAGTTCCTTCTCCTTCCATTTTTCCATAAAAGCATCAACCAATTCATTGTAAGTTCAATCCTGATCATACCCAAATCTCTCTAAAAAGGAATGCATCAAATCTTGTATGGTCTTGTACTCATTATCATCCAAATCATGAAACCAAAAAAAAGCATCTTCCTCAACAAGAGTCAAGACAAACAATTTCATTAGAACACCCTCATGAACATGTGGATCACACCATTCACTAATACACCGCCCAAAGGCTTTGATGTGAGCATTATCATCACCATAATTATGAAATTCAGGCAAGTTTTCAATAGCTATTTCAGGCAAATCATGAGGATAACCAACTATTCTTGAAAAATCAATAGGTTTATAAAAACTATCCATTTCTAAACTAGATTATTAAACAAAGAGGTCTACAGAAAAGGACCGGGATCAAAAAGTTACTAAGGATCCAACGAGAAGGAAAACTAGCTAACTTTGTCCAAAAACCTTTTCAAGTTCAAGGATCAAGCTAAGCAGGTCATGTGTTCCTTCTTGAAGAATACTTTGTTAAATTATTTTGAAGTGGAGTCGCCAGATGACCCAATTTATTTCAAACAAACAAGAAGCATCAAACAAAGCAAAGACAAGAAGGATAACAAAAATTTGTAGGATTATTATGTACAAACAAGAGATGTCTATCAAAGATTACTTCTCCTCCAAACTTTCAAATAGGCTATGAGGAGAAAGAGGATTGCTCTCGGTAGTATACTTCGAAGAATTTTAAGATGGAGACGCCACTTGGAGAGTAAGCAATGTCGAATAACACAACTCAAGTAAAAAAATTAGGGGAAAGTTTTATTAATTAGTTTTTTAAGAATTTTAATTAGAGTAAGTTGATTAACCAAGGATAAGAGGCTTATCCCCAGAAACAACACCAAAGATGTTTCCGTCCTTATACACACCTACAAACGTGGAAACGTTTCAATCCACTTGGTGTGTCCTTGCATGCACAATGCCTAAGACCAAACCCATTGTCACCTCGATTTGGACTTCTTCCATCTAGGCTTACTCCTACGGAAGTCGAGGGGGGTAGACCCTATTTACTATGTGAGTTTTTTAGTGAATTCTAGGAGTTAATTTTAGTTTCGTTAAGTTAAGGGGAATCTAACCTATATGACAAATAGAAATGCAAATGAAAAATTCAATTACAATCAAAACCTTTCCCTAAAGGGTAACTAAGACTAGTGCCTAAAGATTGGGCAAGGGGTGAACTAAGTTTGTACACAAGAAAACAAAGAATGAATAAGTGATCTAATTACAAATATATAAATCTACAACAAGTTACACGATGAAATAATGCTATGAAAAAATATACAGTAGAACTACAAATTAGACAATAGCACAACATAGACAAGAACCAAAGAATAACTAGAGAGATATATGACAAGAGATCAACTTATGCCAACGAACAAGAGATAACATATAACTTGAAACAACTTGGACATAAGGCAAGTGCACAACTCTTGAAGGTGAAATAAACCTAGAGAAAGAACCAACAAAGGAACTAATGCACAACTTCTGAAGCAAGGGGGAGACTCCAAGAAAGTGCCCCAAAGAGATGGTGTGCAACTCGAAGGTAGAATGCCCTTGTACAGATGAACAACTTCAAAAATATTGAAAATTGAAAGTGAATATGCCAAATTTGAAAGAAAAGTACTTGAAAATGAAAATGCTAATGAATGAAACCCGTAAACATGAAAATAGCCTTGAACAACAAAGCTTTCACAACTAAAAGATACTGAAATGTAAAGCACAAAAGTGTTGTGAAAGTGTTGTAGGTTAATTTTAGGTAAATTTTAGATTCTTTCTTTGATTAGGAGTCATAAAGTGTTGTGAAGCAAGCTTAGACTATGTGTCTACCCCTAGACTCTTACTTCTTTGGCCAAAATGATTCTTGGGTGCTCAAGAATAAGGGAAAAAGAGGCCCTTCCCTAGCTCCACAGGTCAACCCAGAAAACTTGGGTGCTCAAGCAGGGGGGACACCTAGTGCCGTGAAGCCATCCCCGACTTAGCACCCCCTATAGCCTCCACAAGCCTCATGTTTGGTGGAAAAAGTTGTACCAGTCTTGGGGGGATGATTAGACTAGATAAATTCCCTCCTGGTCTAGACTACAAGCTATGATCAACTTAAAGATAGAAAAAAGTAAATTCCAAAGTAGATTGATTTCCAACTTAAGATACAAGATATAAGCACAATTAGATTGTTGTTAGCTTTTTAGCTCGGGAGGTACTACGCATGTTTTGTCTTGTATGCGGATGTTACCTTAATATTTACACTATGAGGCACTTAACTTTGTAATAGTTTTTATAAAGTTGTTTTAAGTGGTTCTTTTATTAAAGTGATTTTTTAATAAAGTGTACCTTCTATTTTTAAAGTGACTTTATTTTCATAAAGCACTTATGTAATAAAGTGAAAATCACTTTAATTTAAATGAGACATTTTAGAGGGAATGGATCATGACCCTTGATCTTGAAAAATGCAAGATCTAATCTTGGCCTTTGGATCTAGGGTTAGGGACTGTGAAAAGACACTTTGGCGGGAAAATGTCATTTTCAGATTATAAAATAATGCATTGGGTAGTGTGCAAGACACACCAAGAAGACGAGAGGAGTTGAGTTAGAGAGATTTTTTGAGTAAGCTTGAGAGAGGAAAGTGAACAACAAAGAGGGCACGTTTTCCAAGGAAAGAGGGCACGATTCCCAAGAAAAAAATCTGAGTTTTTGGCCAAAATATTTTTTTGCTGTGGGAGGCCGTACTATACAGATCCGTATAGTCCGTACGATTCTGTACAGTCCGTTCAACAGTACGAATTTGGCACGAAAATCGATGCATTTCAGGCACGATTTTCGAGGTGGATTTCAAAATTTTGTGGTTGTTTCTGGGTCGTACAGAACAATCCGTACAGATGACTGTGGGCACAGAAAACGAGGTATGGAGGAGGTCGTACAACAGTACGCTTTTGGCACAGAAAACGAGATAGATTTTTGTGGGATAGATTTGGTGTTGTGAAGTATTTTCCTTGGCTGGAAATGTTATTTTGCTGATGATATGTACTTTCCTGAAGCTGAATAATAGATCTCTCTCTCTCTCTCGTTGAGTTTCCCCACATTGGGGGTTTCCTTGGCATTTGCCTAAATTTCTGTGTGTTATGGGTTGTTGTCCACTGTGTTATTTCCGCTTCTATTTTGCTTAGCATTGTGTATTTTTGCTTATGGTAATTCATGAATGTGGGTTTTATGCATTTATGAAATTTATGAAGACAATTATCTCTGGGTTGCTAAGTGTTTGACAAAATATTACCTTGTTTATTTTTTTCATTAAAAGTCTACATGGTATCAGAGCTTGGGCTCTGAGTGACAATGGGCAGTGTGATTTTTGGGAAAAAGGGTGTGATTGTTTTCCTTGAGTTGTGACAGGGAATATGGCTACAATCATTAGATATGAGGATCGGTTGGATGACATTTCCAACTACTTGCAGTGGAAGGTTTGTTTGTCAGTTGTTCTCAAGGAGAACAAAATTTATAGTTATGTCAACTCTGTTGTAGCAGCTCCCGCAGGAGATCCTATTGCTTTGGACTTGCATGAGGTCAAGGAAGCCAAAGCTTAGAGGATTATTCTGGATGGGGTGAAGGATCACCTTATCCCACACTTGGCTGAGAAAAAGACTACCAAGGAGATGTGGGATGCACTTAAGAACTTGTTTGAGGTGAAGAACGAGAACCAGAAGATGGCCTTGAAGGCTAAGTTCCATGATACCAAGATGGGTAAGGAGGAGAGTGTCTCTTCTTATCTTACCTGGATGGCTCAAGTAAAAGATGAGCTGGAAGCTGTTGGAGAGGTCATTAAGGATTCTGAGTTGGTGAGGATAGCCTTAAATGGCTTCACCAAATATTGAGAAGTCTTCGTGAAGTGTGTGGTGGGACGTGAGCATCTACCAGATTGGAGCAAACTGTGGGATGATTTCACTTAGGAGGATATCCGGGAAAGATCTCAGAGCGGTGAACAGAAGACAGACAGAGTTGATGAGAATGCTACTCTTGCTACAAAGAGCAAGAAGAAAGGAAGTTTCAGAAGGGACTTGAGTAAAGTCAGATGTTATTGTTGTAACCTGTTGGGGCACCTTGCCTCTCATTGTCCTGAGAAGAAGAAGAATAATAAGGAGTCAAAGGGGCCTGAGATAGCTGCTATAGCAGCCATGGAGGACTTTTCTTCAAAGTTTGATAGGGAATTTTTTTTGGTGACCCTAGTTTCCAGTGTCGACAGTGGAGGATTTAGAGGTGATGTCAGATGGATTGTGGATAGCAGACCCTCTAGCCACATGACAAGAATCTGGGGAGTATTCCCATATTTCACAGAGATTGGTCCTGACCGATAGGTGGTAAATGAAGGTGGTATGGCGAGAGTTGTACGTGGAGTTGGGAATGTCAAATTCCAACTCAAGTTTGGGGAACTCTTGGAGCTTGATGGAGTTCTCTTTGTTCCAGGATTGAGTGTTAACTTGCTCTCAGTCTCAGCCTTGGAGGATGTAGGATATTGTGTATTGTTCAAGAGAGAACATGTCTTTATCTATAGGCAGGGAGTGGACCTGGTAGAGCTGAAGTTGATTGGTAACTGGGTGAATAGGTTGTATATGTTGAGAGGAAATCCTTTGATGTATGATTCAGCGTCAGCTGAGGAGCGTGAGGAGGCTTCTGAGACTGCGGTGACACCAAGGATATAGTCTTGCATTCCGAGAGAAGAGAGCGAGTCTCTTCTGAGAACTGGCATGAGGCTTAGCTAGGTTGATCAAACCAATGCTCAAGATGAAGTGAGCTCAGGGTTCTAGGAGGTTTCCATGAGAAGATCTTCTATTTCAAGTTCTGTGAAGGTGTTGCGGATGGCTCTAGGTTTAGAGGGAACTCCTACAGAGCACAGTGTGACGGGACTAGATGATGGAGATGGCAGCGAGTACATCCCTCACTAAGAGGGAGTGTTATATTTTTAGCTCGGGAGGTACTCTGCATGTTTTGTCTTGTATGCGGATGTTACCTTAATATTTACACTACCAGGCACTTAACTTTGTAATAGTTTTTATAAAGTTGTTTTAAGTGGTTCTTTTATTAAAGTGACTTTTTAATAAAGTGTACCTTCTA
>ML790144.1:18900-38678 GCA_009831015.1 Picea engelmannii | reverse complement strand
TATTTTTAAAGTGACTTTATTTTCATAAAGCACTTATGTAATAAAGTGAAAATCACTTTAATTTAAATGAGACATTTTGGAGGGAATGGATCATGACCCTTGATCTTGAAAAAGGCAAGATCTAATCTTGGCCTTTGGATCTATGGTTGGGGAAGGTGAAAAGACACTTTGGGGGGAAAATATCATTTTCAGATTATAAAAGAATGCATTGGGTAGTGTGCAAGACACACTGAGAAGATGAGAGGAGTTGAGTTAGAGAGATTTTCTGAGTAATTTTGAGAGAGGAAAGTGAGCAGCAAAGATGACACATTTTCCAAGGAAAGAGGGCACAATTCTCGAGAAAAAAATTCTGTGAGTTTTTGGCCGAAATATTTTTCTGTTGTGGGAGGCCGTACTATACCGATCCATAAAGTCTATACGATTTCCTACAGTCCATACAGTCGTATGGATTTGGCACGAAAATCAAGGCATTTCAGGCATGGTTTTCAAGGCGGGTTTCAGATTTTTGTGGTTGTTTCTGGGTCATACGGAACAATCCATACAGTTGACTGTGGGCACAGAAAATGAGGTATGGAGGAGGGCGTACAACAATACGGTTTTGGCACGAAAAATGAGGCAGATTTATGTGGGACAGATTTGGTGCTGTGAGGTATTTTCCTTGGCCGGAAATGTTATTTTGCTGTTGATATGTACTTTCCTGAAGCTGAATAATAGATCTCTCTCTCTCTCGTTTGGTTTCCCCACATTGGGGCTTTCCCTGGTATTTGCCTAAATTTCTGTGTGTTATGGGTTGTTGTCCACTGTGTTATTTCCGCTGCTATTTTTCTTAGCAATGTGTATTTTTGCTTATGGTAATTTCTGAATGTGGGTTTTATGCATTTATGAAGACAATTATCTCTAGGTTGCTAAGTGTTTGACATAATATTAGCTTGCTGATTTTTGTCATTAAAAATCTACAATTGTTGCCTAACTTAAGAAAGAAATAGAAAGATAAGATAACTTTGCAACTTAAACAAATTAAAGGCAAAGAAATCCTGAGCAAATATTAAGAAGATGATATATTAACAAACTAATCTAGAAACAAGCCTTACGATATAGCATGGGTGGCAAAGCAAAGCCTCTTTGCTAGGTATAGGAAAAAATAAATATGAATGCAAATGAAACTTGGAAAGTAAAATAGCAAGATCCTAGCCATTCAAACTTGTCTTAAGGACAAGTGGGGAAAATAATACTTAAATCAAACACTTGCAACCTCAACTAAGGCACAAGGAGGAGCACAAGTCTACCAGTTTTGTGCCAAAGTGGGTGAATAAAGTTAAAAGAATTAATTTGAAAAGAAAGCGAAAAACCTAGCCTCTCAACCTTGTTTTAAGAACAAGTGGGGAAAATAATTAAAATTCTTAAAACTGAAAATTAAACTAACTTCCTAGCCTTACGATTTAGCATGGGTTTCTAAGCCAATCCTCTTTGCTAGATGTAGGAAAACAAATAAATTAAATTGCAGAAAATTAAATGCTTGAAGAAATGCAAGCCCAAGAGACTCTCTTTGGGCTTGATACTATGAATAATAAAGAAGAGAAGAAGCAGGTATCAAAACCCTTACTTGGGAGGTTCTTCTTTGGTGTTTTATGTCCCCAAATGGGTAGCACCTCCCTTTTTCTAGTGAAAACCTGCAGAAATTCAACAAGCAAGCTTGCTGGAAATGCTACAAAACAACCAGAAAACTTAGAAAAATTTTTGTTAGCGAAAACATAAATTTTATATACAAAAATCAGCAAGTAAATGTATGAAATATGACCTATTATCATAACATAAATTTACCCAACAAATGTATGAGAGAATAATGAAAGAAACATAAGATAAATTTTGGGTTTTAGTGGTTGAAGAAACAAATTTTCAGATCAGAAATTTGTCCTCCTCTAACCCTTGGTGAACTGCAAAAGTATGAGATCTAGTTACAAGAAAAGAGAAGAGGTGAGTGAATTCGCATAATCAAAAAATACTTTGAAATAACAAATAGAAACTAACTCACTTAGATATATAACAATACTACCATAAATCTATCCAAGCAAAATACTTTGTTTGGATATCCTATTCTAGATCTAAAAGAAAGAAACTCATAAACAAACCAAAACAAGTTCACATCAATGTAGCTCAATATATTGCACCAAGAATACTCCCAATGCACATCATATTCCTCCAAATAGTTTCTATTATTGAAAACAAGGTTTCTACAAATACTTGCAACAAGCTTGAGAAAAGAAAGAAAGCAAAATGGGAGAGAGAGAAGAGTGGGAGAGATTTGGGCATAATAATTTTACTCTGAGAATAGATCTGAAATGAGGGAGGGTTGTGCATTCTTTTATACCCAGGACATAAGAGGTACCCCTCTTGGATGAGCTCCAAGTGTCACTCAAGCAAGAGAGATCATCATCTCAAGGAGGGGCGCACTTTTAGGGTTTGAGGGTTTGAGGGTGTGAGAGGGGGAAACACCTTTATGACCACCCAATCATCTAATTAGATCATTAGGAGGGTGCACTTAGGGATCTAGGAAGATTCCTCCAGAGTTCCTCATCAAGGGGGGCACAACTTCCCTGGGGGGATGATGAGTTTAGGTTTTGGCTAGGCACGAGGGGCTGGAATAAGTTAGGAAATGACTTTATTAAGTTAGGAAATGGCTTAGGAATCATCTCCCACTCTTTCTCAAACCTTTTTGCTTATTTTACAATTTTTGGCATTTTTGACTTAGCCAAATTAAGCAATTAAATTGTTGACTCAAGACTGACTTGGACTCCTCATGGACAATGACCTATAAAAACTTGTCAAATTGAGTTGAAACTTGGTCCAAGGGTGTAGGGGGTCTCATTCCATTTTGTTTGAGTACTCCCACCCCTATCAAAATCCCCTAGGACCTAGTTTTTACATTTTTACATCAAATTTAATTATAATTATCATTAAATGGATAATTTTAATAAATTAAAAAAACAAAACTACTTAGACTCAATGAAATTCCAAAAGACTCTAGGAGATGTCTAGCATGGTCATTTACAATATTCCTAGATCCTATTCACCCATTGGGCTCGATCATTAGAAATTTCATCACTTTGGAGGATTATTGTGAGTTATAAACTCAACAGTAATTAGAAATTACCTCAGGATAAAAAACACTCGATTAAAGGACTTACCTAATGATAATTTCCTAGGAAAATAACCTAAAATATGATCCATTTAGACCCATTACATTATTATTCCACACAGAGGAGCGGGAATTCCGATTACAAAAAGACGTACTAGGGGCAAAAACTACCTTGTAGAAACAGAAAGTCTTCAACTTCGTTGAACCATCAGGTACATAGCTTCATGAAACATGGAGTTGACCCCCTAGTAGAAATAGGTGGTCAACATCTGGCTCCACATGGGGACATGTATTCAATATTTTTGAAGGAGATCATACGAGAACCTTCGAATCTACAAAATTGATTTCTCACCAATAACCAACATAACTATATGTACAAAAACAATAAAATAAATAAATGAAATGTTATAAATCATAATCACATAAATGAAATTATTATAGACAAAAATTACATAAATGAAACTATGATAAAATGAATAACATAAGTAACATAAGTGTACAATCAAATGAAATAATACAAAACTGAAAGCAAAGGGGAAAGGTTAGAAATACGTTACAAAAGGTGTCCATCATTTGAAAACAATAGCTTGAGGGTCCATCATCCAAAATGGCTAAGATGTAAAAATTGGGATCAACCATCCAATGGATGAAATAAGACCTCAGATGTCTAAAACATCCCTGTTCGGGGTGACTTGTTGATCAAAATCTGGACCAAGGGTCAAAATTTAGCTCAAAAATCAAATTTCTCATAATTGCCTCAAAAAGAATGGGTGTGTAGCCCTCGTCGTCACGAACCCAACACAACTCATTTGGGTTCAAACGGACATCGGATGAGAGAGATATCGTGATCTGTTCGAATCACCAAATAGGTAAAAAACTGAGTGCTGACTGTGCAGTCCGTGCAGTCCGTACACTGAGTTGGAATATGCTGACATGACAATTTTGGATTGGTATATGTGGACGAGTGATGTTGTGACACATGGAATTTAATGGACAAATGGTGTGGTGTCACGTGGCCCAGTCATGGGCTGCCACGTGGCACCGTTGTAATTGGTTGTTTGGTTAAAAGATTATGGAGTCCACCATACTCGAACCCCGGACCTCCCCACCGTGCAACGCTTTGGCAATGGCCGCCCAACCAGTGCGCCATACTTTGTTCCTTGTTATATATGTGGTTTATAATGTATTTAAATTTATGTTATTGTATGGTTGGCGCAGGGTCGGGCTGGGGCTTAGCCCCAGCCCACGGTTGTAATATATAACATATGACCACCATGTAAAGTGCACGTGGGAATACGTATTTCAAATGGTTAATCCCCCGGTCACACAATCCATTACATATGACCACAATTAAACAAATGTGCGTGGATTTTGGTGAATTAAATGGATAGCCCGTAGTTGTAATGTGTACCATACGACCGTTGTGTATACGGAGGCACGCGTGTTTTAAACAAAGCCCGCGGTTTTGTGTGTAATCATATGAACCTGCCACCATATGCGCGTGAATTTTTTAGTTTTAGTTTGAACGGTTACAACCAATCGTTCGATGGACACTTGGCACTTAATAGTTGGTTCAAAACTCAGCCCTTTTGCGATAGCGCGTGGTCACATGGTGACCTTGTGACCGTGGCCTTGGTATTTAGGGGCTGGGCGTGCTCTAACCATCCTACAGTTTGACTATTTTTGTAGTTATGCATGGGTGCTAGGTTTTAGCACGAGTTATTGAGCGTGTTCTTGGTTGGGCACACAGAGGTGCGTTTTGGCGAACCAAAGACAACAAGCTTGAAGGAAGAAAATGGCAGGAGGCCTATCTTCTTCATTTTTTGGCCAAATGGGGTGCCGAAAAAGCCCAGCTAGGGGTTTTTGGACGTTCTGAATCCATTGGAACTATTTTCACAGCCATTTGAAGACTTCTTATGTAGGTTTTTAACCATTGAAGTTTCAGAGAGCTCCAGGGAGCTTGAAGCCCTCATTGTTTGAGGTCTTGCTCGGATGAGCCTATGTCTGTTTTCTATGATTGAATAATCATTTTTGGCTAATTGTTATGCTCTGAACACTTTGGGATAGGTTTCAGATCCATTTGAGGACTTTTATAGGTGTTTTTTCCACAAGGAATCTCAGGGAAGCTTAAGGCCACCTGTAGAAGAGGTCATGCTCGGATGAGCCATGATCCGTTTTCAGAGTTTTATTAGTCATTTTTGGGGTTTTTATGTATTTTGATCCCAATGGTACAGTCAAAATTTCCATTGGAGTTGAGCAGCAGCTTGTAAAAGAATTTTTGACAAATTAATCCTAGAGAGCCAAGTCCATTGATGGAGGCTCAAGGAGATGTAGCCCAAAGAGGGGTGAACTCCTTTATCACGTTGTTCTTTTTGTGAGTGTTTGCTGGTTATTATTTACTGCAAGTTATTTTTGTTGTTGTATTTATGAAAACAACATGTTTAATCTTGCAAAAAACTCACACATAACCATTTAAAAGAAGCATGAACTTAACACATAATTTATCTTGCATATTTTAACACATGAAGCAAGGTCCTGTAAAGTTTATTTTAATGAAGTAGAGGGTGCTTGCATAGCATAACAAGTCAACCCACTATTTTCAGATCAGGTGGTATCAGAGCATAGTTTGTTTTGCTCATGTGATTGCCATTAATAGCTTGAGATTTAGCTGTTGGTATTTGTGCAAGTTTTGTGTTGAAGTTTTATATCTTGTAAGGATGGAGGAAGCTTCAAACATTGATAGTTCTCATATATATTCATTATCTAAGTTCTTTGACAAAGAGATGTTGAAGGAGATTCTAACCATGAGAGATGTGATGAAAGAGATGTGGGAAGATAGAAAAGAGAGCATTGCCCTTGAAGAGCAGTTGATGGCCATGAAGAAGGAGAAAGATCAGCTTCTTGAAAAGTTGCATGAGATGGAGACTCAACTCCATGAGGCAAAGGAAACCCTTACCAAGTACATGCATGAACATAAGGTATGTAATGTTAGTTTATCTTCAAATTCCTCTCAAGATGAATGTTTTGGTGTTTTTGAAAATCACACAAGAGGAATAGGGTCCAAGTTATTGTTAAAAATGGGCTATGAAGGTAAAGGGTTAGGCAAGCATGCACAAGGCATTGTTGAGCCTATTGTTGTTGAAGAGAGACCTAAGTATTGTGGTCTTGGATATGAACGAAGAGATGGAGCAAATTTCAAAGTTGAGGAGACAAGGGAAAAAGTTCCAAGAACAAATTTTGTTTCAAATTAACCTCCTCAAAGAGGCGATAAAGGTGAATGTTCAAGGTATAATTCTGTTTATCATTCAGTTGCTTTTGATTATGTTAAGCATGATAAATTTGTATGTAAAAATGGAAGAAAAATTCCATGTACATATTGTGGTTTATATAACCATCATGTTTCAAAATGTTGGAAAAGAATGACCACTTTCAGGAAACTTTACAAGCAAAGACAACGTGAAAAGAGGATGCAAAAGATTTGCACTCATTCTCAGAAGTGGAGTCATCTCATTGATCAATGTTGGACATTGCATCCAACTATTCATCCACAACACAAGAAGCATATGGATAAAGAGATTGGAAAGAATGGAAGAGGAGATTCCATCATCGATGTGTGTCAAGATGATTCACAAGAAGACGAATTTCAGCAGAAAAAGTCACCGTTGAGTTGGCTTGGTAAGAAATGGTTGGATTTCTTGAGAAGTAAGGCTTGCATTTTTCTGTTGGAGATGCATATTTCAGCGTTATGTATGCATTTATGTTGAGAGTATGACAAGTTGCAACAATTTATCATAACTTGTATGATGCAAGTTGCATATGAATGCAATTCATTTGAAGGCATTCTTGTTGTTGTACAACTTCGCCAGGAGGATGTAAAAGTGGGGTATGATGTTCACTTGTTACAGCCATATATCTTTTTAATATTCATCTCTTATGTACCCACATGTTTCGGGTTTATGTACTTATGTTTGTACTGGAAGGAGAGTTGAAGAGTCATGCACATGCATTTGTTTTTGTGTATGTGTAAGAAGTGAACTGGTGATAGTTCATCATGAATGGCTCATGATTATAACATGATTGTGTATCATGAATGTTGACTTGTCAGTTTGGGAAGGTTGATATGTTTCAAATGAGTCTCGACTTGTGTCGAGGTTGTCTTGACGACTATGCTGTGTCGATCATGTTTTTCGACTTATGTTTAGTCAAAGGTGTTTGTTGGCTTGTAAGTTGATTTTGAGTACACCAAGTTGTAGGAAAATGCCATGTACTTTGATGAAGTACAAGATCTGACCATTTGCTTGAAGAGCAAAAAGACTTTTTTGGCATCATTTTCAGTCTTGTATAAATTTGTTTTCAAGATTGATGGTTTTCTTGGCTTGTGACAAGATGTCGTAGGAAATTTTTTGCAGCCATTGGAGAGCTGATTGTGTTGACGTCAAAGAGTTCACAAGAGGGACTTGATTCTCAGTGGTAAGGTTGACAATCTTCCAAGCACAAAGAGAACAGTGGGTCAGCCGCAGCCAGAGAACAGTGGTTGAGGGACATAGCCAGTTGCAGTGCAAGGCATGTCAAGGTATCCAGGTGATTGTCGAAAAGACTTTTCAAGTAGAATCAGTTGATAGAACTTGAAAGCATAAGAGTATTGAATCTCAGACAGATAATCATAAGCTTTTGTGGGTCCAAAATCCTTTCAGTGGGAAGGTGTGATCAAAATCTGGACCAGGGGTCAAAATTTAGCTCAAAAATCAAAGTTCTAGGAATTACCTCAAAACGAACGGGTGTGTATCCCTCATCATCACGAACCCAACACAACTCGTTTGGGTTCAAACGGATGTCGGATGAGAGATATATCACGATTTGTTCGAATCACCAAACATGTAAAAAAAATGAGTGTTGACTGTGCAGTCCGTACAGCCCATATGGATGCTGACGTGGCAGAGTTCATACGATGATGTGGCATGTCCGTACACTAAGTTGGAATATGCTGACATGGCAGTTTTGGATTGGTAGATGTGGATGAGTGATGTTGTGACATGTGGCATTTAATGGACAAATGGTGTGGTGCCACGTGGCCCAGTGATGGGCTAGCACATGGCACCGTTGTAATTGGTTGTTTGGTTAAAAGATTATGGAGTCCACAGGATTCAAACCCCAGACCTCCCCACCATGCAACGCTTTAGAAATGGCCGCCCAACTGGCGCACCATACTTTGTTCCTTGTTATATATGTGGTTTATAATGTATTTAAATTTATGTTATTGTATGGTTGGCGCGGGGTCGGGCTAGGGCTTAGCCCCAACCTGCGGTTGTAATATATAACATATGACCACCATGTAAAGTGTGTGTGGGAATACATATTTCAAATGGTTAAGCCCTCGGTCACACAATCCATTACATATGACCACAGTTAAACAAATGCGCGCAGAGTTTGGTGAATTAAATGGATAGCCCGTGGTTGTAATGTGTACCATACAATCGTTGTGTATACGAAGGCGCGCGTGTTTTAAACAAAGCCCATGGTTTTGTGTGTAATCATATGACCCTACCACCATATGTGCGTGGATTCTTTAGTTCTGTTTTGAACGGTTACAACCAATCGTTCGCTGGACACTTGGTGCTTAATAGTTGGTTCAAAACTCAACCCTTTTGCGATAGCACGTGGTCACATGGTGATCGTGGCCTTGGCGTTAGGGGTTGGGCGTGCCCTAACCGTCCTACAGTTTGACCATTTTTGCGGTTATGCGTGGGTGTTAGGTTTTAGCATGATTTATTGAGCGTGTTCTTGGTTGGGCACACAGAGGTGCATTTTGGCGAACCAGAGACAACAAGCTTGAAGGAAGAAAATGGCAGGAGGCCAATCTTCTTCATTTTTTGGCCAAATGAGGTGCCGAAAAAGCCTAGCTAGGGGTTTTTGGATGTTCTGAATCCATTGGCACTATTTTCACAGCAATTTGAAGACTTCTTATGTAGGTTTTTAACTATTGAAGTTTCCGAGAGCTCCAGGGAGCTTGAAGCCCTCATTCTTTGAGGTCTTGCTCAGATGAGCCTATGTCTGTTTTCTGTGATTGAATAATCATTTTTGGCTAATTGTTATGCTATGAACACTTTGGGATAGGTTTCAGATACATTTGAGGACTTTTACAGGTATTTTTTCCACAAGGAAGCTCAGGGAAGCTTAAGGCCACATGTAGAAGAGGTCATGCACGAATGAGCCATGATCCGTTTTCAGAGTTTTATTAGTCATTTTTGGGGTTTTTATGTATTTTGATCCCAATGGTACAATCAAAATTTCCATTGGATTTGAGAAGCAGCTTGTAAAATAATTTTTGACAAATTAATCCTAGAGAGCCAAGTCCATTGATGGAGGCTCAAGGAGATGTAGCCCAGAGAGGGGTGAACTCCTTTATCATGTTGTTCTTGTTGTGAGTGTTTTCTGGTTATTATTTGCTGCAAGTTATTTTTGTTGTTGTATTTATGAAAACAACATATTTAATCTTGCAAAGACCTCACACATAACCATTTAAAAGAAGCATGAACTTAACACATAATTTATCTTGCATATTTTAACACATGGAGCAAGGTCCTGTAAAGTTTATTTTAATGAAGTAGAGGGTACTTGAATAGAATAACAAGTCATCCCACTATTTTCAGATCACTTGTTAAATATCCTTTTCCAAGTCTTATCAAATTGGAGTTTTTCTTGAGAATGGACCACCCAAGAAACATGCATCTTCCTTTACGTGACCAAACTTTGAAGTTTGGAAAACCTTGTGAAACTCTGATAAAAAATTTCATATGACCATCATGGTGGAAGACCAACCACTGTTCATAATGATATGAAATTGATAAACTGAAGTTTCCTTCCATTCTCCCACTATCGTGTATTAAGTCATCTGTTGGTTGAGAGATTGGAAATGAAAATGTCAAGGGAATCACTTCACTGTTTTCATCAAGGTTGTCTAAGACCTTCTCTGAAAAGATTGGTTCTTTGGGAGGAGGGTGGGGATTTGAATCATCTAGATATTTAACAACTTCAAACTCAAATTCCTTTATCTCATCTAGATCATTTACCGGCTCATCTATGGACTCATCCATAATTTCCCTATGAACTTCCCTTTCTTGTTCACTGTGAAGCGCAAGTTCTATAGGGTCTGGATATTCAATACAAGCATGTGTACTGATAAGGATAGCTTCCTTTATTTTGAATTGATCCTCCATGGCCTCAAATTGTTTCTCCATGGCCAACTATATGGCCCTAGATTGTTTTGCATGAGAAATCTACATGGTCTGAATGACTTATTTAAGCTCCTCAATGGGATCTGGTGGAGTATCTATCTTTGTATGTGAATTGATTGTTCTATATCTAGAAGTTTCTTCTCCTTCCATTTTTCCATAAAAGAATCAACCAATTCATTGTAAGTTTCATCATGATCATCCCCAAATCTCTCTAAAAAGGGATGCATCAAATCCTGTATGGTCTTGAACTCATTTCATCCAAATCATGAAACCAAAATAAAGCATCTTCCTCAACAAGAGTCAAGACAAACAATTTCATAAGAACATCCTCATGAACATGTAGATCACACCATTCACTAATACATCGCCCAACGACTTTGATGTGACCATTAGCATCACCATAATTATGAAAATCATGCAAGTTTTCAATAGTTATTTCAGGAAAATCACGAGGATAACGAGTTATTCTTGAAAAATCAATAGGTTTATAAAAACTATCCATTTCTAAATTAGATTATTAAACAAAAAGGTCTACATAAAATTAATGGAATCCAAAAGTTACTAAGGATCCAACGAGAAGGAAAACTAACTAACTTCGTCCAAAAACCTTTTCAAGTTCAAGGATGAAGTTAAGCAGGCCGCAGGTTCCTTCTTGAAGAATAATTTGTTAAATTATTTTGAAGTGGAGTCGCAAGATGACCAAATTTATTTCAAACAAAAACAAAGCATCAAACAAAGCAAAGACAAGAAGGAAAACAAAAAGTTGTAGGATTATTATGTACAAACAAGAGATGTGTATCAAAAATTGCTTCTCCTCCAAGACTTTCAACTAGGCTATGAGGAGGAATAGGATTTCTCCCGGTAGTATAGTTCAAAGAATTTTCATATGGAGTCGCCACTTGGAGAGTAAGCAATGTCGAATAAAACAAGTCAAGTAAAAAAATTAGGGGAAAGTTTTATTAATTAGTTTTTAAGAATTTTAATTAGAGTAAGTCGATTAACCAAGGATAAGAGACTTGTCCCTGACAACGAAGAAAAATATGTTGATGTCCTTATACACACCTAAAAACGTGGAAAAGTCTCAATCCACTTGGTGTCTCCTTGGAGGCACAATGCCTAAGTCCAAACCCACTATCACCTCGATTTGGACTTCTTTCGTCTAGGCTTACTCCTAGGGAAGCCAAAGGGGGTAGACCCTATTTACTATGTGAGTTGTTTAGTGAATTCTAGGAGTTAATTTTAGTTTCGTTAAGTTAGGGGGAATCTAACCTATATGACAAATAGAAATGAAAATGCAAAATTCAATGACAATCAAAACCTTTCCCTAAAGGGAAACTAAGACTAGTGCCTAAAGATTGGGAAAGGGGTCAACTAAGTTTGTACACAAGAAAAAATAAATGAATAAGTGATCTAATTACAAATAAATAACTCTACAACAAGTTACAAGATGAAATAATACTATGAAAAAATATACAATAGAACTGCAAATTAGACAATAGCACAATATAGACAAGAACCAAAGAATAGCTCGAGATATATACAACTAGAGATCAACTTATGCTAATGAAAAAGAGATAGCATATAACATGAAACAACTTCGAAATAAGGAAAGTGCACAACTCTTGAAGGTGAAATAAACCTAGATAAAGAGAAAACAAAGGAACTAATGCGCAACTTCTGAAGCAAGGGGGAGACTACAAGAAAGTGCCCCAAAGAGATGGTGCGCAACTCGAAGGTAGAACGCCCTTGTACATATGAACAACTTCAAAAATAGTGAAACTTGAAAGTGAATATGTCAAATTTGAAGGAAAAATATTTGAAAATGAAAATTCTAATGAATTAAAACCATAAACATGAAAAGAGCCTTGAACAACAAAGCTTGCACAACTAAAATATATTGAAATGTAAAGCACAAAAGTGTTGTAGGTTAATTTTAGGTAAATTTTAGAGTCTCTCTTTGATTAGGGGGCATAAAGTGTTGTGACACAATCCTAGACTATGTGTCTACCCCTAGACTCTTACTGCTTTGGCAAAAATGATTGTTGGGTGCTCAAGAAGAAGGGAAAACAAGCCCCTTCCCTAGCTCCACAGGTCAACCCAAAAAACTTGGGTGCTCAAGCAGGGGGGACACCTAATGCCATGAATTTGTCCCCGACTTAGCACCCCCTATAGCCTCCACAAGCTTCATTTTTGGTAGTGAAAGTTTTACCAGTCTTGGGTGCCTAATTAGACTAGATAAATTCCCTCCTAGTCTAGACTACAAGCTATGATCAACTTAAAGATAGAAAAAAGCAAATTGCAATGTAGATTGATTTCCAACTTAAGATACAAGATATAAGGACAATTAGATTGTTGCCTAACTTAAGAAAGAAATAGAAAGACAAGATAACTTTTCAACTTAAATAAATTAAAGGAAAAGAAAGCTTGAGAAAATATTAACAAGATGAGATATTAACAAACTAATCTAGAAACAAACCTTACGATATAGCATGGGTGGAAAATCCAAGCTTCTTTGCTAGGTGTAGGAAAAAATAAATAAATAAATGCAAATGAAACTTGGAAAGTAAAATAACAAGATCCTAGTCACTCAAACTTGTCTTAAGAAAAAGTGGGGAAAACAATAATTAAATCAAACACTTTCAACCTCAACTAAGGCACAAGGAGGAGGAGGAAAAGCCTACCAGTTTTGTGCCAAAGTGGGTGAATACAGTTAAAAGAATTTACTTCAAAAGAAAGCGAGAAACCTAGCCTATCAACCTTGTCTGAAGGACAAGTGGGGAAAATAATTAAAATGATTAAAACTAAAAATTAAACTAAATTCCTAGCCTTACTATTTAGCATGTGTGGTTAAGCCAATCCTCTTTGCTAGATGTAGGAAAACAAATAATTAAAATTGCAGAAAATTAAATGCTTGAAGAAATGCAAGCCCAAGAGACTCTCTTTGGGATTGCTTACAATGAACAATAGAGAAGAGAAGAAGTGGGTATCAAAACCCTTGCTTGGGAGGTTCTTATTTGGTGTTTTATGGCCACAAACGGGAAACACCTCCCCTTTTCTGGTGTAAACCTGCATAAATTCAGCAAGCAAAGCTTGTTGGAAATGCTACAAAAAAACCAGAAAACTTATGAAAATTTTTGTGAGTGAAAACATAAATTTTACATACAAAAATCATAAAGTAAATGTATGAATTGTGACCTATTATCAGAACATAAATTTACCCAACAAATGTATGAGAGAATAATGAAAGAAACATAAAATAATAAGAGGGTTTTAGTGGTTGAATAGAAAAATTTCCAGATCTGAAATTTGTCCTCCTCTGACCCTTGGTAACCTGCAAAAGTATGAGATCTAGCTACAAGAAAAGAGAATCACAAAATACTTTGAATTAACAAATAGAAACTAACTCACTTAGATCTATAGAAATACTACCATAAATCTATCCAAATAAAATATTTTGCTTGGATCTCCTATTCTAGATCTAAAAGCAAGAAACTCATAAACAAACCAAAACAAGTTCACCTCAATGTAGTTCAATATCTTGCACCAAGAATACTCCCAATGCACACCATATTCCTCCAAATATTTTCTATTATTGAAAGCAAGGTTGCTGCAAATACTTGCAACAAGCTTGAGAAACGAAAGAGAGAAAATGGGAGAGAGAGAAGAATGGGAGCGATTTGGGGATAATAACTTTACTCTAAGAATAGATCTGAAATGAGGGAGGGCTATGCATTCTTTTATACCCGGGACGCAAGAGATACCCCTCTTGGATGAGCTCCAAGTGTCACTCAAGCAAGAGAGATCATCATCTCGAGGGGCACACTTTTAGGGTTTGAGGTTTTGAGGGTGTGAGAGGGGGAAACGCCTTTTTGACCACCCAATCATCTAATTAGATCATTAGGAGGGCTAACTTAGGGATCTAAGAAGATTCCTCAATTAATTTTTGAGTTTGGGTGAGTTCCTCATCAAGGGGGCGCAACTTCCCTGGGGGGATGATGAGTTTAGGTTGTATCTAGGCATGGGGGGTTGGAATAAGTTAGGATATGACTTTCCTAACTTAGGAAATGGCTTAGGAATCATCTCCCACTCTTTCTCAAACCTTTTTGCTTATTTTACAATTTTTGACATTTTTTACTTAGCCAAATTAAGCAATTAAATTACTGACTCAAGACTGACTTGGATGCCTCCTGGACAATGACCTAGAAAAACTTGTCCAATTGAGCTGAAACTTGAAACTTGGTTCCAGGGTGTAGGGGGTCTCATTCTATTTCTTTTGAGTACTCACACCCCTATCAAAATCCCCTAGGACCTAGTTTTTACATTTTTACATCAAATTTAATTAAAATTATCATTAAATGGATAATTTTAATAAATTAAAAAAAACTACTTAGACTCGAAGGAATTCCACAAGACTATAGGATACATATAGCTTGGTCATTTACAATATTCCTTTACCCTAGTCACCCATTGGGCTCGATCATTATAACGCCTTTCACCACTTTGGAGGATTATTGTGAGTGAAAAACTCAAGGGTGATTAAAAATTACCCGAGGATTAAAAACACTCGATGAAAGGAATTCCCTAATGAAAAATTCCTAGGAAACTAACCTAAAATATGATCCATGTAGACCCATTACATTATCATCCCATGTAGGGGAGAGGACATTCTGATTACAAAAAGACATGCTGGGGGGAAAAACTGCCTTGTGGAACCAGAAATTCTTCAAATTTGTTGCACCATCAGGTACATAGCTTCATGGAACATGGAGTTTACCCCCTAGTCTAAATAGGTGGTCAAAAATCCAAAATTTCTGTAGTATGGAAATATATATATAAACAACAAATGATAATAAGAGTTGCAAATATAACCATCAAAACCTAGTGCAAGATGTTGGAAAAAAAACTAGCAATAATTAGACAAATTTCCAATGTTTTAAGAAAGAATTTGATGGTGATTGAAGGGTTGTTAGTTAGTGTTATCATAAATATTTGTAACAACCTTGTTTCATTAGAAAAAAATTGTTACAACAGGAAATTCTAGCCACCAAAGTTAACAAGCAATCCACCCACAAGATAGCTAACAACTAGTAGATTAATTATAGCAGCTTGCAAGTGAATTTTAGTTGTAGAATAGTGAATAAACCAAGAGATAAATATGAGTTTGAAGAATCCCTATCAGTTGTAGAATAAATTTATAACAACAAAGAGAATCACTTGGACAATCAAGATGCCCCTAGGGCATAAGATAGATTATAGCATGTAAAATTAGATCCAACTTAAACAATTGCAATATCTCAAAAATTTGTGTATACCAATGCATGAATATACAATCTCCAATGAAAGTATATTAGTTCCTTATCAAATGGGTTATAGAGTCTCTTGTTTTGGCACCGCAATGTGACAGGACCGTCAATCTTACGATCTTGATGGTGATCCTGAAACAGACGGATCATATCGAACGATTTATTTCACAAAGATAAATCAATGGTCAGATTTGATCCTTACACTCATCCTTTCATTGTTCAATCCGATGGCTAGGACTTAATCAAACATTGATATGGATGGTTGTCGAAACTTCACCTTTTTGGAACTTTGAAATTTCAACTTCTCAAACTTTCACTATCCTTCTATTGTACTATGATCAACGGTTGAGAATACACCTGAAGTGATCTTTCAAATTGGACGACTCATGTTCTTGCTGATGTGGTCTACCACATGTCCTTGCTGAGGTGGTCTGCTGACGTGGGTGAGACGTGTAGGCAATGTAGTGGAATGTGGAGGCAGAGCGTGGTAGTGGAGTGTAACGTGTAGTGGGTAGTGGAGTGTGACGTCAGAGCGCAGAGATGGTTTGGTGGTTTACTCGAAGGGGGGGTCAGGTGATAAGTGGTAATGAGCGAGGGGGTTTCGAGTTAACAGAAAGGTGACACGTATGAGGGTACGACAAGGAAAATACCACCAACTCGGACCCCCACTCATGGTTAAAGGCATAAATCTTGGGGGGGGGGGGTCTGATATGCCATGTCGACCGTAGATCTGAGTCCTCGATTCTCGGTCGTTGAGATTAGCGCACCCTTTACCCAACTTATCCTGTCCTTCCACTTTAGAATGATTTGACAGTCGAGAATGTATTTAGGATCTCCTGGTCTCTGGACTTCAGAGATTTCAAATCTCAAACTAACGTCTTGAAGTGAGATTTTTTTCCGAAGAGTAACCTCCTCACGTATTTATACCCGAAACAAATGATGTTCATTGGATCAAGATATTAGATCAATGAATCGATCTATCTACGATGAAACTCTTCTAGATTATCCTGTCCTTACACTTAGAATGATCCAATGGATGACGTAAATTCATGTTTGATCCGATGGTTGGCGGGTATTTGGATAATCAAATTCTCAACTCTTTAGCCCCGTTTAACTTACCCTTCAATTAATTTGATTCGACGATCGACATATATTTAGGTGATCATGATCTCAGATCTCAGCCCTTGCCTATCCTTTCCTTCCACTAATTCAATCTGACGGTCATCGCATTTTCTCCAGATCTGAAGGTCCACAATCATTTTGGATTTCGGGCTTCGGGTAATTCAACTTTCAAGTTTCCAATTCTTCCGAAGTGAGATTCCTTGAATGGTAACCTCCTCGCAAATCCACTGGATCTAATGGTTGCTGGTCTTTTGGATCAGTGATCCAACGACCACTGTCTCTCTTCCTCCTGATATTTTGATCTCTCTGACTTAGAATATTTTCTAAGTGTTCACGGGTCTCAACCTTTTCTCCTCCTGCGAGTCTCTCTCTTGGACCTCGTCTGCAATTCTAGAAACTGTTATCTCTTTTGAGCTTTCTTGTTTCTGCATATTGTTCACTTCTCCTCCTAAGATTATGATTTTCCTACAAAACATCAACGTTGTTGTTCTTTCCATCAATGCCAAGCACACGCTTTCTTGTAAAACATGCCAACAATCTCTCCCTTTGGCATTGACGACAACCCTAAAAGGTTGTTGCTTGGACCTCCAAATGTAGCATCCAGACCACTCCTTTTCTCCCCCTTTGACATCAATGTCAAAGAAAACATGCTCCCCATGAGCTGTTGCAGTACTTTGCGGAGGTATCAGATATTCAACCAACACATACTCCCCCTAACATGATGGACTCTCTTAGGTTGATAATGGAGTCACGCCCAACTTCTGGCATAGATACTCAAACTAAGCTTTTGCAAGCGGTTTAGTGAAGATATCAACAATTTGATCTTTGGATGGAATATAATGCAAATAAACAACATTGTTGGTCACCTATTCCCTCAAGAAGTGATACTTGATGGGTATATGATTGGTCTTGGAGTGAAATATAGGATTCTTTGACACACCGATTGCACTAGTATTATCACAATGAATTGGGATCGATGCAGTATAATTTACCTCCAAGTCTGCAAGTGTTTGAATCATCCATAATACTTGGGTACAACAAGTGGTAGCTACAATGCACTCAGCTTCTGTATTCGATAAGGAAATGGAACCTTGCTTCTTGCTCAACCATGCTACAAGAGAATCTCCTAAGAAGAATGCACCTCCACTCATGTTTTTCCTTTCATCCATGCAGTTATCCCAATAAGCATCTGAATAGACTGATAATTGAAAATTTTGATTCCTAGGATACCATAGGCCATAGTTCATTATTCCTTTCAAATAATTGAATATTCTTTTGACGACTATCAAATGACTCTGTTTAGGTGCATATTGATACCTTCCTACCATTCCAACAACATGCATTATGTTTGGACGAGATGTTGTGATGTACAATAGGTTTCCTATCATAGACCTATATGAAATCTGATCAACATTAGGCGAGTCATCATCCTTTCTTAGCTTGCATCCAATGACCATAGGTGTGCTCACGGGTGTAGAATCTTCCATTTGAAACCTTTTCAATATTTCTCTTAGATATTTCTCCTAAGAAAGAAATAGTCCTTCAGACCTCTGAGTAATTTGCAGACCAAGAAAAAATGGCAGTTCCCCTATCATAGACATTTCAAATTCAGACTGCATGGCAAAAGCAAACCATTTTACTAGTGAATCATTATTACTTTCGAAGATGATGTCGTCTACATAGACCAACACAATGAGAAAATCATTACCCTCTGTTTTTATATATAGATTGTTTTGAACTGTTCCTCTCTTGAACCCTTTGTCTTGAATATACTTATCTAGTCTATAGTACAAGGCACGAGGAGCTTGTTTCAACCCATAAAAGGATTTATTCAGCTTGCAAACAAAGTCAGGGTTATCTGATAGTTGGAAACCTTCTGGTTGTTCCATATAGACTTCTTATGTTAGATATCCATTTAGAAAAGTTGAATTGACATCCATTTGATAGACTTTAAACTTCTTATGACACAAATAGCCAAGAAACATTCTAATGGCTTCTAATCTTTCTACGGGCACAAATGTTTCATCAAAATCTAGTCCTTCTATTTGAGCATATCCTTTACAGACCAATCTGGCTTTATTCCTAACTATTTGTTATTGTTCATTCACTTTATTTTTAAACACCCATTTGGAGCCAATTACATTCTTATCTGTCGGTCTAGGAACAAGCTCCCAAGTATTGTTCTTCTCAATCTGATCCAGTTCCTCATTCATTGATTTTAACCAATTTACATCTTCACTGGCTTCATTGAAGTTCTTGGGTTCCACCATGGATATGAAGGCTATATGTGATTTCTCAGTGTCTTTGATTATCCTTCTCTTGGTTTGTACACCTTTGTCTTTCTCACCAATTATCTGACTTGCAGGATGATTCTTTTGAGTAATTATAGAGGAAGGATTTGATGATGTCTGTTGATTTGAGTCTGCCTGAGTGTTTGTATCTTCATCTGACTCAGAGTCTTCTTTTTCTGATCCTTGGACTTGTTCATACTCATCTTCAACTATATACTTTGTGGTTGATTCAATATTTCTCACTTCTCTTACTGGGATTCCTTCATCAACTTTTATGTCAATACAATCAACCAATTTATGCAGCCTCTTATTATAACATCTGTATCCTTTTTTTGTTTGTAGCATACCCTAAGAAGACGCCTTCATCATCCTTGTCATCATACTTGCCAAGGTTTTCATTATTATTCTTTATGTATCACTTACTCCCAAAGAATTTGAATTGTTTGATTGAAGCATGTATTCCATACCACAGTTCATAAGGTGTCTTGTCACTGTGTGGTCTGAGGTGAGATTTGTTAAAAATAAGGATTGTTGTGTGTATTGCTTCTACCCAGTAGGTTTGACCAATGTTCTTCTCATTCATCATTGACCTGGCCATTTGTTGAACTGTTTTGTTTTGCCTCTCAACTACTCCATTTTGTTGTGGAGTTCCTGGGATTGTGTATTCTCTTTTGATCCCATGTTTATCACA
>ML790144.1:3445-16308 GCA_009831015.1 Picea engelmannii | reverse complement strand
ACATGCCAAAAGATAATCCTCCAAGAAGTTGCGCCTCACTCCAAAAAGACAAGAAAACCAAGACAAGAGCTAAAGAAGTCACTCTCACAAGAGAGCAAGTTGTGTTATGTTCAAATGAGGGTAAAACGTCCTCAATATATATGCTTATCATGACCTTTAATTAACAAAATAGGTCATCAAAACAACCAACAAGGCTGACATTACATTATTCAATTATTTGTCACTTTAAATGCCAAAAATGTCAAAGTAAAGCTAAAAATGGAGACGTCAGGCCCCTAGAAGGGAGACGTTGGCCCTTTTTGGGCATGAACAACATCCAAGGAGAAAAACGTTGGCCCCTCTGAGGCTCCTGCAACCTGTCACACGTGCCAAAAAAGCCCAGCACGCTGCCACATGCTCCAGAAATCGTCCAACTTGCCCCGGTGGCGTCTTGATCATCAAGACCATCATCCCATCTGGAAGGGGCTGATCCCCATGGGTCAAATCTCTGCCAAAGACATCCTGATGAGGGCGTCCTTCTTCATCTCTGTGCAAGGGCTCGTCACAACTCTGTCCTGCCTCTGCCATCCCAACGTCCATCTAATGGGATCTTCAGCCCCATGGAGGTCCGAGCTAATCATCTCCCCATGTGCACCGATCCTCTGGTACCTGTCCGCCGGGCATGGTCCTACACATCAAAAGCTACGCCCTCTAGGGGCTCATCAATCCTAGACATCATAGCAATGTAAATCATATCTCATCATTAAATTTATCAAAAGTATGCATGAAATCCCTAACAAATCATCTGATAGCTCTAAGATATTACACAGACCCATTATACAAGGCTAAGGCAACCAATAAGACCACCTATTGGGTTAATACCCATAGGAAATGGAGAGTTCCCTCAAAAGATCATTCAAGCCATGTGTAATTTGGTGATGTGGTTTTAGGGATGTCCAGTCATAGTCAGACCAAGGGTTGGTGTTGTCTGTGGGTGCCTTTGTAAGAGGCGAGTTGTACCCGTCATGGATGCATTTTTTCCAAGCCCTTATTTCCTTATCTTTCTTTATTTGCATTTTTACTACAAGCCTTGATGAAGAGGACACTGCCTTGGCTTGGTGGCCAGAGCTGACAACATTACCCACTGGTATCTTCGCAGAAATGAGAATGCTGGCTCGTGATGAGACCCCCTTTCCTTTGGCCATGCAACCAAAGGTCACTGCCCTGGTTTGGTGACCAGATGTTGGCAATGTCATACCGCTAAATACCTATGAACATAATGGGTCAGCTCGTGATGAGACCTCCCATCCTCTTGGTTAGGTCTTGCATTTATTTATTTATCATTTTTCATAGGGTCCCTTAGTTTCTTATCGAGAGGCTTTTTATTGCCTTCTCGGGGATCCCCTGGGCGAAGCATCTCTAGGTTTTCTTTTTCCTATGGCTTTTATCTTTTACCAGCTGCTTTTACCTCCTGGGGCTTTAGCCCCTTCTTCCCACAAGACAAGATGTACCCTGGAAGGTCATCCTAATGGTCAGACTAGGGGAATGGGATGGATGAGCGGGGTATAAGATGAAAAAGTGCTAAGATGGTGGGAGCGGACGATGGCTCTGCAAACCCCCCTTGGTGGCTAACCAAAACCCATGAATACCGGCTTACTAAGTTGCCCCATCAATCACCCCAACAATGGTCAAGTGGATTAGTGTAAGATCCAAGCAGTCATTCTAAATGAAAGGAATCTAATGCATATATAAGAAGGTTATAACGATAAGATACGACACATACCATGATACCTCGGACCAATTACCTCATGGATCAAGAGCCCTCTCCGATGCAAGCCCAGGCTGGTAGTGATGGAGGCTGCTACTGCTGACAGGACAAAGCTGGCTGAGAAGAAGAAAGATGGGCCCTCCAGGGCCATGCTCAAGTCACTCCTGCTCTCGGTACTCCATGTCTAGGACCATGTGGGCCTTGAGACATGATCTCCTAGTTATCCCTAGATATCGGGGATAACAATACCAATTGTTGGACAACTGAGAGGGGGGGGGTGAATCAGTTGTTATTGTGCTTAAACAATAATGCCCATTTCAAACTCTTTACAGAACACTCAATGACAATCAAAATAATGTAGGGAAGTAAGCAATAGAATATTCAACATCAATCACACACATGAAATATATAGAGACAGATATTTCCTGAGGAAACCCATAAAGGGAAAAATATCTTCTTCTTGATATGATAAGTAATCTTTATTTTATGTACATTATCATTCTTATGAGCACCAACTCCTTTGAGGCTACCACCTCTATTTTACAAGTAGCAATTTGCTAAGAGCACCAACTCTCTGGTTTATCTAGCACCCACTAGAAGGAATCACCAACTCCTTGAGTGTTCCAGCACCAACTGGATGGAAGCACCAACTTCCAGTTACACAGGCACCAACCTGTATAAAAGAGAACAATAGTTTTCCTACCACCCTGGTTTTTCTGGCTGCAACCAGATGGAAGCTACAACTCCCTGTGTTCAAGCACCCACATGAAACTCTGAGGACAACAATCCTCCCTAGCACCACCCTACCACCCTGATTATAAAAACTTCGTTATTGAAACTTATTACAGTGATACAGTGTTTGTCAAAGGGCTTACCAATCTCATCATTGTTCTTCTATACTGCTATGCTCTGCCTGCATCAGTGTCTTCCTGCTTGCATCTTCTTGAATTTCCTAATCTTTTGCTATGTCTCTACATGTGCACCTCGACTTTCTCTTCCTCTCTCGGATATGCATTTTTGATCTATATCTTTCTTTTGTGCTTTATGCTCTATGTACTATTTCCATTCTATGTGCTATGCCTCTTCTGTGCGTTCAAATGTTGCACACAACATGCTTCTACCCGCATGAATAACTCTCAATAGAAGCAACCATATCTTCTTTGTTTTGCGTATATTTATCATGCCAAGTCCTCTACCAGATCATACACCTAACTCTTCGTTCTCTTTGGCGATCATGCTGAGTCTATTCTTCATTAGTGGTCGTTATCCAGAGATTTTTGGATTCTCTGGTAGTTATAGTCTTCTACGCTTTTCCATCTGTCAATTGTCTCTATGATGAGTCTTCATCCTACTAGTAGTTACCTAGAGACTCTTCAGTTCCTCTGGCAATCACCTTGAAGCTCTTCGAATTCTATGGCGGTTATGCTCTGTGTGTTCATCATCAATGGGCGTTATCCTGAGATTCCTTGGCTTCTCTGGCAGTCAAAACTCTTCATCTTATCTATCAGTTACAACTAGTCGTCTTTGGCTTCTTTGGCTTCTAAGCCTGTTCCTTCACGTGACCATTGGCGGTGACCCAATCGCCTATTCAAAAGGCACTTCCCGGTCTTGGTCTAGTGAGCACTAGCTCTTTTTCATGATATGACCTTGGGCAATGAACTTCACGTGACCACGTGATTGCGGGTGCGTCCATAGGTGGTTTGAGGGAAACCTGCTTTTCGCCCCGCAATTCACTACGAGCCTTCACACGTCCTTTCTCCAAAACCGTGGTTTCGATTGCGGCCCGCTCATGAAAAATTAAGACCCGAGCATGTTCTGGCCCCGCAATGTGACGGGACTTTCGATCTTACGATCTTGATGGTGATCCTGAAATGGATGGATCAGATCAGACGATTTATTTCATGAAGAAAAATCAATGGTCAGATTTGATCCTTACACTCATCCTTTCATTGTTCAATCCGATGGCTAGGACTTAATCAAACATTGAGATGGAAGGATGTCGGAACTTCCCCCTTAGGAACTTCAGAATTTCAACTTCTCAAACTTGCACTATCCTTCCGTTGTACTATGATCAACGGTTTAGAATACACCCGAAGTGGTCTTTCATATCGGAAAACTCGTGTTCTTGCTGACGTGGTCTGCCACATGTCCTTACGGAGGTGGTCTGCTGACGTGGGTGAGACGTGTAGGCAGTGTAGTGGAATTTGGAGGCAGAGCGTGGTAGTGGAGTGACGTGTAGCGGGTAGTGGAGTGTGACGTCAGAGCGCGAAGGTGGTGTGTATGAGTGGTTTGGTGGTTTAATCAGAGGGGGGGTCAGACAGTAAGTGGTAATGAGTGACGAGGGTTTGAGTTAACAGAAAGGTGACACGTATGATTGTCCCACAAGGAAAATACCACCAACTTGGACGCCCCCCACAGTTAAAGGAAGAAAGCTCGGAGGGGTCTGATATGCCCTATCGACCGTAGATATGAGTCTCGATTCTCGACCGCTGAGATTAGTGCGCCCTTTACCCAACTTATCCTCTCCTTCCACTTTAGAATGATCTGATGGTTGAGAACGCATTTCGGCTCTCTGGGTCTCCGGACTTTTGAGATTTCAAATCTCAAACTGACATCTTGAAGTGAGATTTTTTCCGGAGAGTAACCTCCTCACATATTTATACCCAAAACGAATGATGTTCATTGGATCAGGATCTTAGATCAATGACCCGATCTGTCTGTGATGCAAATTTTCTAGATTATCCTATCCTTCCACTTAGAATGATCCAACAACTGACGAAAATTCTCATTTGATCTGATGGCTGACAGGTATTCAGATAATCAAATTCTCAACTCGTTAGCCCTGTCTAACTTACCCTTCAATTAATTCGATCTGACAGTCGACGTATATTCGGGTCATCGCGATTCAGATCTCAGCCCTTGCTTATATTTTCCTTCCACTAATTCAATCTGATGGTCATTGCATTTTCTCCAGATCCGATGGTCCACAATCATTTCGGATTTCGGGCTTCGAGTAATTCAACTTTCAAGTTGTCAATTCTTCCAAAGTGAGATTCCCCGAACGGTAACCTCCTCACAAATCCACTGGATCTAACGGTTGTTGGTCTTTTGGATCAGTGATCCAACAACCACTGTCGCTCTTCCTCCTGAGCTTCTAATCTCTACGACTTAGAATATTTTCTAAGTGTTCACGAGTCTTGACCTTTGCTCCTCCTATGAGTCTGTCTCTTGGACCTCGTCTGCAATTCTGGAAACTGTTATTTCTTCTGAGCTTTCTTGTTTCTTCATATTGTTCGCTTCTCCTCCCAAGCTTATGCTTTTCTTGTAAAATATCGACGCTTTTGTTCTTTCCATCAATTACAAGCACACGCTTTCCTATAAAACATGCTAACACCTTATACAACTCGTCAAATTTAAGTATGAGAGGGTTTTCAAGGTACCCTATTGGGTAGATCAACCCCCAAGTGAAGGAGTGTTTCCCAAGAAGACCCTCTCTAAGTCATGTAAAGAGTATGAGGTGGATGGGGGTATGAATTTTGGGCATGGGCTTTCTTGACATACAAGGGCTCATATTGTCTTATTTATAGGTCTTTGTAGAGGGTGTGTGGCATCCTTGTTTTCAATGCAACCTTTTTCCAAGCCCTTTATTTTCCATTAATTGATTAAGGTCCGAACATTGAGTACTATATGCAAGGGAAAGTAAATAGTATCACAATGCCACTTGAATATAGGAATACATTGAGTGCCATGTGCAAGGAAAGTGAAAGACATCGTAAATGCATTCCCTCAACAAGCGTAACATTTATTAGTTTTGTGTTTTATTTTATTGGTCCTTGAATTTTGTGGAGAAGCATTTTATTACTCTCATGACCGTTAGGGTGAGCATCTAGAGGATTATTTTTTTGGCTTTTATTTTTTTCTAGCTACAAACCTCTGGGCCTTTAGCCCCTTCTTCCCATGAAACAAGGTACAAGCCCTTCTAGGGTCAAGACGTATGGAAAATGATAAGTATGTGTGGAAATGGTACGATGACCCTTCAAGGAGACTCTCTAGTAGCAACCCTTTTCAAGAGGGTGACCTACTTACTAGAAAACCATGTCAACCACCAAGGTGAAATGAGGCAAAAGGCATATTTTCCAAGCAAACATTTTCAAAATCAAGAAAGGATCTTTTTCAACATGTTCAAATGCTTCACTTTTTAAAATGGCACTTACCTGCATGAGATTAGACTTGTTACCTCATGAAGCGAGACCTAATGTCCTCTGTGGGTGAAGATTGTGTGGTGGATTTCTCTGCCATCGATCAAATGGTGATGTGTGGGGAGTGAAGGGTCTCTTCCTGCTCATCTACCTCTTAGTATTCCATGTCTACAACCTGAGGGCCTTGAGACATCATCTCCTTAATTACCCCTAGAAATGGGGGGTAACATCCGACTCTTACTTGGGGACATGTACTCATCGTAGAGTGCATGAGAACCTCAACATATCTTGGTAAGACATGTTCCTACACACACTGAAACAAACAAAACATCGGAGATCTAGGGTGTCACACTCACCCCTTTATTCATATTATAAAAAATTTCAAAATCCATTGATGCATTAAAAATAAAATTTTGCATTTCTCAAAAAATTATAACTAACATGTAATATGATTCAAGAAAATGTAGTAAAGCAACTATGCATAAATGAAATAAATCAATATGTAAATAAAGTATGAACATGAAAATCTAGATAAATGCAACTAAACTACTATGAGCACACAAATGAAAATGCAAGAAAGCAAGATGACCTACCTACTTTACTGGGGTCAGGGCCCTGAAGAAGTCAGGTTTCATTGATGTAGGGCCAGAGGATAGACCCATCAACTCGTAATGGCATCTTTCTCTCGTCCATGATAGATAAATAGTAAGTACCCTTCTCAAACTTCTTTTTGATGATTTAAGGGCCAAGCCATAAAACTTCACTCTTCTTGATGTACTTTGGTTTTCCCTTTCTCTTATCCCACATGAGCACAAGACTTCCTTCATTAAAGTTAACTTATGGTATGTTTTCAATGTAAGTTTGAGTAGGTGGACCTGCGTTGACCATGTTCTTTATACCTTTTTCTCGCTTTTCATCTTTCTTATCTTCATATTTCTTTAGTACTTTGATGGATCCTGGATATTTACCCTGGTATTGTGCAAACTTCTCTTTGTATTTGTCTATCTTTGGAAGCAAGTATTAATACAATCCTCTTGTGAAAAAGGCAAGTCTTGAGGATCATACTCAATAATGTGAGGTGGAAAATCATACTCACAATCACTATGATAGTCAGGGTGATTTGGATCCATTACATGCTTCTTGACCACATATCGACTATATAAAATATCAAAGGTGAAATCCCCCATAGGAATATGTGCATGAGTGAGTTCCATACTAAGGAAACCACCAAGGGCGGTAGACCAACTACTTGACAAGAGCATGCCCCTAGCATCTATAACATCAATCAAAACTATGTTCATAATGAGTCTAAAATGAGGGAAGTTATGTAGATATGCCTCCACATCCTTAATGAGACCATACACTTTTAATTTTATTGAATTAATGTCACAAAATTTTCCATAAGGATGAGTTGTTTTCAAACCAAGTTGTGTCATAACCTTCAATAACATCATTTTTGTAGAGGCTCCGAAATCTAGCATGCAGTTATTCAAATGGAGACCATTTATGCCCAGATAAAGGTAGAAAGGAGGGTTGTCTTCTCCTTGTCCTCCATAAGATATAGTGTTTAGGATGACTAGAGGATCTCCTGCTTCATCTTGTACCTTCAAAGCTCTCAAAAATTTTCTTCTCACGGAAGGGCTTTTGCACATCTCTACCACAGGTACTAACATGTTCATCCTTCCCATAATGTCGGGTACATCTATATTCAAACGAAGCTCTCCATTTGACGGTGCAGGTCTTGGAAGAAAGTCATGAACTGGTGGTGGAAGAGGTGGAAGAACTTCGTTACTAGCTGGCGGTAGTGGAGGAACGTCCTTCTTTGCTGCTTGAGGTGGAGAAACTGGTACTTTGTTCCTCCTTGAGTAAGTCAAGATTTCCTTTTTCCTCAATTTATCCTTTAGATATTCATCCATTTGGTTCAATATTTTCAATCAATATCGTCTAGCTTTCCTCTTCCTGAACTCTTCAAGTTTTTCTTCAGTGACATCGATGCACTCATCATCTTGGAGAGTAGAAATATCAATGCAGTTTAATATGTCCATAACTCCTGGGTCTTCTTTTGTCCATCTCAGACAATCTTCCTCTAGATGAGGTTCCTGGCAAGGAAGACACCATGGTGATTCTTCCAAGCTGGCCATCCCAACTGGATCCAAGGTATTAGGTGCCTTGGCATCCTATTGTGGCCTCGATTTCCATCCTGCATTTGGTTCTATGATAAACTGAGGTTTGGAAGGATGATGATACCTCTCCAAGGTTTTCAACTTGTTCATGATCTGATTTTGAGTATAGACAAACTAAGTATTCATTTGATACAACTTCTGAGTTATGAGTGTGATTGGTTGTTGTACTGCATTAGTTGATCTCTTTGTCTTTGATTTTGTCTTAGCACAATGGAATCAGAAGGGATCGATCCTTCAGTTGATGATATGTTCTTCAATATAAGCACTATATTCTCTATCCTTTTCCAAACTGTCATTCATCCTTTCTTTCAGAATAAAACTGAATCATCCTTCAAAAGTATTCGAAGAGAGAAATGGAATCTAATGGACATACATCCTTCAGAATTTGACTGTGTAAACTATCAAATCTAGTGTCAAAGTGCTTCATTGTTTCATTTTCTTTCCTTTTGATCTTATTGAATTGTATCAATAACATTCTTCTATATTTCTTTGTTTTCCATATTTCCTTGAACAATTTAGCAAAATCTTCATAGGATTCCAAGTGGTTGTGGGGTAAGCCTTTATACAATTTTCTAGCATCTTCTTCAAGAGACATGGCTAATAGCTTCATTGCAATGTCTTCATTATCTATACCATTGTCTTTCGTGGCCACACCAATAGCTTCAAGGTGCTCTTCAGGTGTGATAATGTTGTTCCCGACAAAATTTGGCAACCATTTGTGAGACTCTTTGGGCATTGCGTTGGGATAACCAGGGATGGTGGCCATACTCAAATGTTTGTAGAGGCTACTAGCCTAAGTGCAAGCCATTGGAGCGAGGCTAATTTTACCTTGGAACAAGTTTTTGACAATGGGTGAGTTATGAGGAGGCCTTCTTCAGTAAACCTTGGAAGGATTGAATCTTCCTTGGGGAAGGGTTTTGGGGAAAAGCGGGTTCTTAGGTTGTGGAGTCACCATATAAGCTTAAAAATTTCATCAAAGAGGAGGAGGGAAATTCCCTTAGGTGGAGTCGCCATGAAAGTTAGGGGAAGACTTTGGGATAACTTGCCTAGCATCATTAAGGGTCAGAATGGATTAAAAATCCTCCTCAACAATGGTGCCAAAATGTTATTTCACAATTTGTATTTTGGGAAAATTCCAACCCAAACCACAAAGGTATGACAACTATGGGATTATTTACCCACTGTCACCTTAGATAAACACTCCCCTCACTTTAGTGATGATAGAATCACTACAAGGGGGGAATCCCGGGTGACCCTATGGGGGAATAAGATGGAAAGTGAAAGGATATGAGATATGACCCTATATGTCAAGGTCAAACGTGGAGGTGAAGCTTACGAAATATCCTCGTGAGAAGTTAATTGGTTGCCAAAGGTGATGTACCTGCAAAACAATGTTATCCATGCCCGGAACAAGACACTATATAGTGATAGATGCTTCAAAACCAAAGGGGATTCAACAAGAAACCTTCTTGTCCCAAATTGCAGCAATATGGAATATATATATCAACAACAAATGATAATAAGATCTGCAAATTTAACCATCAAAACCTAGTGCAAGATGTTGGAAACAAAACTAGCAATAAGAAGGGATGATTTTAGGGGCTAATTTTCGTTCATCGGCTAATTTTCCATGGTTTTTCCCAAGCTATTCCAAAAATGATTCGCCCAAATTCTATAGGATAAAATCATTTTACCTTAAAAATCGCCAAAATTTTATACAAATTATATAAAATACTTAGAAATTTGAATATTTTTACAAAAATATCGCCAAACATTTATAGTTGTCATATGAAGGATTAGTAAGATTCACCAAGGTTTCTACATTTTAAAACAAATTTCCATCCTTAAAATCATCCCTGGCAATAAGTAGATAAATTTCCAATATTTTAAGTAAGACTTTGATGGTGATTGTAGGGATGTTAGTTAGTGTTATCAACAATATTTGTAACATCCTTGTGGCTGTATCCAACAATTGCTACAATAGAAAATTCCATCCACCAAAGTTAACAAGCAATCCACCCACAAGATAGCTAACAACTAGTAGATTAATTATAACATCTTGCAAGTGAATTTTAGTGGTAGAATAGTGAATAAACCAAGAGATAAAGATGAGTTTGCAGCAACCCTATTGGCTATAGCATAAATTTATAACAAAAAATAGAATCACTTGGCCAATCAAGACGCCCCTATGGCATAAGATAGATTATAGCATGCAGAACTAGATCCAACTTAACCAATTGTAATATCTCAAAAATTCACGTATACCAATGCATGAATATACAATCTCCAATGCAAGTAGATTATTACCTTATCAAATGGGTTATGTATTCTCTTGTGTATGAGCTAGGGTTTGTTACTTCTCTAGGAGTGTAGGCAATTTTACTCCCTAGAGAAAACTAGCTTTAGCAAGGAAAATCTACAAGGGTGTAAGCCCTTTTACTCCTGTAACAACCTTTGCAAAATAGGTTTTTCATTGACAATAAGGATATATCTTAATGGAGGATGTATGCCCTTATACTCCTCCAAAAATTTAAACAAAATAACCCTTAAACAAGAAGAAACAACACAATATGAAGAAAATTCCTTACCAATTTCAAGAGATAACATGAAAATATCTTCTTTATCAAGAATATTCCATCACAATTGCAAAGAGGCAAGAATCAAGAGATAGCGCCTTAGATTTTTCTTCCAATAGACAAGTAGAGCATCCACAAAGCATCAAGAGAGATATAGAGAGAATTTCCCAAGTAGGGAAAAAATTTCAGCCAAGAATATGTAATTCTCAAGTGACAATTATGATAAAATAAAATGAGAGTGATCTATATTTATATGAGATCACTCTAAACAATTTTTCCACATAATTTTTTCCACTTTCATAATTTGAGGAGGCCAGCCTCACAAATTTTCCTTTACAACTTTAAAAGCCAAAATACATAAACTAATTTCCCCTTCAGGGGTGACGTCATGCCCTTGAAGGGTGATGTAAGCCTCCAAAATGAGACGTTTTGCATCTTGATGAAGATAGTTGGGCCTCCAAAGGCCATGTGCCTTGCCATCAAGTGCTCTAGTGCATTCCATGTGTCTCTCTCTCCATCAAACCATATCACATCACCATCAAACCATGAAACCCCATCAAAACCCTAGCCTCCATATGATGTCTAGGGCATAGAGTGTGACGTTTTAGGCCTCCAAAGGCCAATGTTGAGGTGCAAGGGGCCACAAAGTGATCATCTCATGGTATCCAAGTGCCTCCAAAGGCAACGTTCATTCTCTCAAATGTCCAAAGAGAGGGGGCACATCATCCAACTTGTGGGCTTATTGCCCCTATGAAGGTCCAAGCAACCTTGTGCTTCCATGAAAAAGATTTCACCTGGAAAGGCCCTACAAAGACAAACAAGTACGCCCTCCAAGGGTCCAAAACTCACATGTACCATGCCAAGTAAGCCATATTTAATAAAAGAACCACCCAAAAATGTGTGTCGAATCCCCCATTTTCAAAATAAACAAATGCTTAAAGACCTTATACAACTTGCCAAATTTAAGTATGGGAGGGTTGTCATGGTATCCTATTGGGTAGATCAATCCCCAAGTCAAGGAGTGTTTCCCAAGAATACCCTCTCTAATTCATGTAAAGAGTATGATGTGGATGGGGGTATGAATTTTTGGCATGGGGTTTCTTGACATACAAAGGATCATATTGTCTTATTTATGGGTGCCTTTGTAGAGGGTGTGTTGCATCCTCATTTTCAATGCAACCTTTTTCCAAGCCCTTTGTTTTCCATTAATTTATCAAGGTCCAAACATTGAGTACTATATGCAAGGGAAAATACAGAGTACTGTAATGCCACTTGAAGCTAGGAACACATTGAGTGCCATGTGCAAGGAAAGTAAAAAACACCACAAATGCATCATTCCATCAACAAGCGAGACACTTATTAGTTATGTGTTTTATTTTATTGGTCCTTGATTTTTTTGGAGAAGCGTTCCATTTCTCTTAGGACCATTAGGGCGAGCATATAGAGGATCATTTTTTTTGGCTTTTATCTTTTTCCAGCTACAAGCCTCTGGGCCTTTAGCCCCTTCTTCCCATGAAATAAGGTACAATCCCTTCTTGGGTCAATAGACCTGAAAACCCAAAAGGTGAGGAGATGAAAAGGAAAGAAGTGTTACACATCCAAATCACTCAACTGGATAAGTGTCGCACATACCTCTCGCTTGTCGCAAGTGTCGCAACTCCTGTACAACTTGTCGCAAATGTCGCAAGTTGGTCATAAGGGTGTTATAAATATTGTTGAATCATGTTACCTCAATGACGACATCACAGAGGCACTTGAAACACCTCATTTACTCAATTTGGAGGAAGAAAACTGGTCCACTGAGGTCAAACATCTCTTGACACCTTAGAAGGCTTCATAATCAAGGTTTTGGAAGGGGAACGCTCCTCTAACACTACCTGAGGAGTGTTGGCGCCCCTCCACCATGGCTGAGGAGCGTTATAGTGATTTTCCACCCCTTTGCAGAAGCGTTACCCAAATTTGGAGCGCTGGCGCTTCTTTGGACCTTTCTGGGAGCGTTATAGCACTCTGTGACGTTCCTGAAGGAGCGCTCTCTATTCTGGGTGAACTGTTAGCCCGGTGAGAAGAATAAGGGGAGAATCATTCGAGTTTAGGAGGCAGTTAAGCTCGAATCCTTGGTTTTGTCAAAAGATCTCTCAACCAAGGAAGAGGTTCCTAA
>ML790143.1:206852-246595 GCA_009831015.1 Picea engelmannii | reverse complement strand
GTCTTGACACCTTGACCCGTGGAGGATTTTTCCAGAGTGTCCTTTTCCTGCATATGTCCCCTTGCTCTGAGCATCAATGTGTTCCTTTCACTTGGAACTAGTATGTCTGCGACATTCGATCCTCCTTTGTAACGTAGTATTCTTTATTCTTTTTTAAAACTTTCCACAATTATTGAAAAAGACAAAAAAATCAAATATACCCCAAAAAGAGGAAGGGAAAAGTATTTTCTTTTTGTTGACAGCACAATGAGTTGCCCTTGGACAAAGAACATCCTTTCTTTTGTTCGTTAAGATCTAGGATTCAATATGACCTTAGGAAGCTATTCTCGCTACATAGAGCTATGTCCTCCTCCGTTTGGTTACCCTTCTAAACATTTGGAGAGTTAGCGTTGCCTCCTGCATCATGAACTTGTGTCAATGCCATGATCCCTGAGTCTCATCTTTTGTCGTGATTTTGTCCAAGGGAAGTCTTACTAAACTTGAGTCGGCCCTTCTGCAGTTTGTCTCTTGTCCTCATGCCTGACCACCTCGAAAGACCAATCAAGTCCTTGCTCAAAATCAATGAAGTTCTATGACTGATCATCAAGATCCTCTTGTCTATTCTCGACGAGCCTTCAAAGACCTATGGGTAGTGAAGTCATACACTCATATTACACTTCTACCCAAGTTTTGAAGATTTTGAAGTTGTTGCTCGAGCTTTGAAGACCTCATATCCAGCCATCGAGCGTCATTGAATTCTTGAAGATGGATACTATACATGTATATCTTTTGATTTTTGAGATGTAGATCCGTTGTGTACTGCTCACGACTACACTTTATATAGTTATATGACATGGATCTGAAGTGTATTTGATTGGAAGCCGTGATTTTATTTCATATCGAGCATGGGTATGCCCACCTCGGTGAGAAAAAATGTTATTTTTGCAGATGGCACCTCCTGAACTTCGGTCCCTGGGCTCACTCGTGTCGTACAATGGTGAATATTTGTAATGTATTTCGGCCATCAGATGCTCTTCTGACCTCACACATTAGGGGGCATCTGTTATAACCCTAAATTGCACCAGACATACATACCTAGCATCCGACCATCTAACTTGCTATCTTTGCCAAGCCATCACTAAACAGGCTCTTCAAAAAACTATTGCTTTGAAGGTGTACATGCCTTGCACCACTACTTCCCGCGTACATATGCCTTCTGACCCACTACAGCCTGCGTACACTCACAGAATATCATGAAAAGTGGAAAATTTCATAGGATACTGGTTTTCGGGCTGTTACTTAACCGTTTGACTGCCCATAGCCAGTCACCCCAACCGTTGCTATCCATTTTGGCCTATAAAAGAGGGGTTGGGGTCCCATTGCAAGAGGGAAGCATGAGAGCAAAGAAACTCTGCCCATTTTATCAATCCCCCTTTGCCCCAATTGCAAAACCCTTTACCATTTCCCTAAGAGAGAACTAAAGAGGAGAAGAATACATGGAAGTAGTTGGTGCATGGTGAAGAGGAGCCCAAGACCAAGTTCCAGGAGTAGTGCCGATATCATGTTGTAAGTGACTTTTTGTGAGATTAATATAAAGAAGTACTTTTTCCATCCCGCCAAATGACGTCTTAAACTTATATGATTTGTTACATTTCTTGTTTATGTTGTCTAACCCACTAATCCATATGTATGAATGCATGCTTGTAGTTTCTTGTTTGTCTTTTGATGAATGCAGGTCAGCCTTGGGAGGAGATTTGCAGTTAGGAAACAACCAAGCACAAAGGGATTGACACTGGGCATAGAGTTTAAGGTAGGCCTACTGGATCCCTTTGTCTTGTCTTTTATGTATGATTGTGGGGTTATGTTGGGATAGTGATTAAAAGTAGGAGACTTTAGACGGTTTTCTCTGCCTACACTTTAGACCCTTGGTGTAGTCCATAGAGGGGTTTTCCTGCTATAGCAGAATTGGTGACCATACTTTGGATGAATCTAGGGTCTCTGGGGATATTTCTTTTGGGTGCTTTGAATCAGTTTATTTACTGTTTTCTGAGTTTCTGTGAGCTTCTATGTCTTTAAGGGATGCTGGTCTTCCATACCAATACTCCATGCCTATGATGGACTATTGTTTGTTCATTTTTTTTTTGAGGAGTTACAGAGGTGTATGTGGCCTGTAGAGGGCTTGCACACGTGTATATGTGCCCTACCCTTGGACAACCCATGTACATACGCTGGCTATTGAAGTGTCAGTAGCGTGCCTGTTGAGATTTTTTTTGTAAAAATAAGAGGCAGTCATCCTCCTCCCTGTCAGGAGTCACACTCCTCAGGGGTTTTCTTGATCTAGTACTGGTCTCTATTATAGCAGTCTGTAGCCTAGGTCTGACTCCAGTTTAGCTTTCTTTTGACCAAATATTTCTTGTGTTTTCTTTAAATAGGGTTTTTATACAAGTTGGTGAGTCTACTTTGATCTGCCTACTTAGTATTGTTAGTGACTCCCTGCGATATGCTATTGGGCCAGAATCCATTTCTTGGTCCTGTCTTGTCGTCATTTTTCCCTTTTTTGCTTTGGAATAAAAGAAAATAATTCATTTTCAAATTTCTTGTTTTGAAGCATAAAACAATAAAAAAACATCTTTCATTTCTTTGTTTGGTAAAGTAGTTTAGGTTAAGTTGCTTCATTTACCAAAGAAAAATAATTTTTTCTTAAGTTCTTTACTTGAATTCTTAAGGACATTAAGTAGCTTGTAGTTGAGAGCAATATTGTTTTGAGTTTTTATTTTCAAAGATTTGAGAAAAGTGGTTATGAAAAGTTTGGTGAAAGAGTTTCAATTGGAAAATCTTTATTGGTGAAGAAATAAGCACTTTTGTTTCCAGTATCATCTTATGATCTTCTCTTTTGTCTCTTAAAGAACATCACTGGTTTCACTTTCGTTCCTTTTGACTTAAGACAACCACTAAAATTAACACCTAATTAAGAGTTATTGGGATTTTTGTTTGAAGGGTTCATCAATTTAGCCTAGGCTAGAGCCTTGATTTAGGATTGAAGAGGAAACTCTTCAAGGCTACAAAAACAAACATAAGAGTTTGTGCTAGGGAGTGCTTGAAAGTCCAGTAACCGTGAAAGTTATCCAGGACCCCCCTCTAACATAGGGGATAAACACAAGGTTGCGTGCGGAAAGGTAGCAGAGATAACCCCTCCAAAGACGGACCAAGCATATTGGGGAACACATATATATGGCTTATCTTGGGATTTTGTTGATCGCATTTGCCATGGAGATTCGTGGGTCTCAAATCCATTCGAGGTCCTTAGTCGTCTTCTGGAACACTTGCTTTCGATACCCTTGATAGGTTTTGGGTTTGATACATTGCTCATTGCGGTCCACCCGACTGTGGACTGTACCTTCTTGGTGACTGTTCCCATGCTGGAAACCTAGTTGCCTTTATCTTAGTGACTTACAAAGGTGACTGTGGGGGTATACCGCGGTACCTAGGGTAGACATCGGGCCACACTTTGCAGAGTATACTCAGAGGGTTCTTCTGTATTCGAGTTGCACTTGCATTGATGAGTTTCTCTAGTGTTGGATGTTGTAACTGTTCTTCCAACTAGCTAGTGATCTACTTGTCTTACCTCATACGAACTTTTTCTAGTGTGTGTTGGTTTAAAAAAAAAAATGATTATAGAAATCCCTAGCATGTCTTTGATCTTCTCACACAGTGGAGGATCAGGAGCTCTGTCATTCGTGAAGGATTTTGGGCTTGCCGCTGATTGATCTCGAGCTACCCCCGCCATTGCTAAGGCGAAAACTAGACCAACAAGAGTCTTTTGAGGTGACCGGGTTACAGGAAATTGTGCCCGACTCATCTCTGAGAGGAGAACATTTGATTCCATAGGAACCAGTCATTTATGATCTCGGAGTGTAAGCTCTTGGTCCATATAACCCTCCAATCACTGATCTATCAGTTCCCATTGTCGTATAGGTTCAACCTTACGAGCGTCAGGTAGTGTCACAAGTAGCGATGGAAACAAATGTTGCTACTTCTTAAGGGAATACTCATATTTCCTTTATGGCTGTCACTACAGGGGGTGTTTTGCCTCCCAACCAACCATCATCAGTCCGGGCCACTATGGCCTCAACTGCCTCTACCTCTGGAAATGGTCTGATTCTGTCTATGGTAGCAATCACTACTCCTTTCACCCAGAGTGCGACAGACCCTCCGTTCTCATACGGGGTGCCTGGCTTCGATACGAGCACTGCACTTTCCTACTCCACTCTATATACTTTAGGTCTCAGGGCAGGGAGATCCAATGATCCTCTCCAAGGATATATGTGGGGCACTTCATCTCCCTATAATACTTTCCTTTATAGAGGGGGTCATATACCTCCTTCGTCCCCTTCGCTCTACGATGCTCACTAGCATTCCGTTGGACCGAACATAAATTACAGTTTGCTTGGAGCAGGGATTCAAGGACTACCTTCTTATAGCATGCTGGTAGGTTTGACACCGTTCTCTTTGTTCAACGTGTTTGGTAACAATGCTTTCTTGTGAGCTACCATCTCGACCGGGGGAATCCCCGGTTATGGACAAAAAATCCTATTCAGGGTATTATTCCTGCACAGGCGGAAAAATTAGGAATTCCTTCCTCACAAGGACCTTGGAATCTATGGCAGGGATCAGTTCCCTTGTCAGGGATGTCGACCATGGGCAACCCCTTCAATAGCCAATGGAACCTCGGGCAAGGATCAACACCTATGCCCATCGTATCAATAGGGGGCAACCCTTCCCAAAATCCTTGGAATGTGATGCAAGCCCAACCATTTACGTCCTATTACGAGAATCAACTGATGACATCTCAACAAGTGCAGAATTCGTACACTGGTCACGACCATGATTATTAGCAGAACCCTGGACAACAACCTAACTTTTCCTGGTAACCTGGTGACAACCAAAATCCAGGATCCTCTTTCCCTAATTACAATCAACAACCCAAATTACCATTTCTGGCAACTCTGCACTTGCCAGACTTGACAAGGTTATTAAACGACCCCATCTGTCATGATCCGTGCTGGCCCCCTATGCCGACCAAGTTTCCTTCGGACATCCTAAAGTTCGAGGCTAAGCCTAACAAATATCCAGGCGATCATGTGACTACCTTCCATTTATGGTGCTCGTCCAATTCTTTGAGAGATGACTCCATCCAGTTGTGTTTGTTTCAACACACTCTCATAGGGAGTGTTGTAAAATGGTACATCGAGATCGACTGTTCAAGATACTCTTCCTTCTGCAAATTGGCAATGGCTTTCTTAAACCATTTCCAATTACCTGTGAGATATGATGTCGGCACCAAATTGCTGGCCAACTTTGAGCAGACAAAAGCAGACCATATCTCAGATCACATATGAGAATGGAGACGCCAGAAGAGTTTGATAAAAGTGCCAGTCCCACCAACATTCCTGCTTGAGTGTTTCCTTAAGTCTTTGGTACCCTAGTTATCTAAAGACGTCGCAACCTCGGGGGTATTTTCAGAGGAAGAAGCGATAATGAGAGCCCAATAGCTAGAACTGATTTACTCTTAGTCTGGTTTACTTTATGAAATTTTACCAGATGCACCACGGTCGATACTTGACAATACCAGACAGAGATCTAGACCACATGCCGATGGTATTGTAGGTTCAACGCAAATGAAGCCTGTTGATCAGCTGTCGAATCAATTGCAAGAATTGTCAATACAACAGACAACGTCTAGCCAGACCATTGGTTCAGCTGCTCCCTCTACTCAAACGTCAGATGTACACAGTGTGTAATCGACAAACCTGAAGGCCACCCAATAGCCTGATGGAAAGAAGAAACAACAAAAGAAGGGTAAGGGGGATAAGAAACCTACCAATAATGATGGTGAGGGAAACACTGAAGAGAAGAAGTTGAAGTATCCCTATAATCTTTGCAAGGAAGACCATCCGACTCACCAGTTCCCTCAGCTTGCGGAGGCCCAGAAGTTATTGGCAAAAAAACATCCTGTCATGTTAACAAATCCATTTCCGCATGGGAAAAAATTATCTCAAGCCTCTTCAAGTGTGGAAGGGGTCGATCAGGGACCCCCTCAGTCTTCGAGTAATCCTTCATCTGCGAATGTGTATATGATGAAAGGTAGATTTGACATAACGGCTAGGAAACGCGACTACAGAATGCCAAACACCTCTGAGAAGGGTAAAGAAGCCGAAAACCCACATCTTCCTCTCCAGATTGAAAAGACGTTGGGAGAAACAATGAAACTCATCCCCAAAGGTGCATTGAAGAAAGATTCCCACAACCCAAATGCAAGGGTCGCCCAGAACTACTCTGTGGTTGACAATTTGTCACAAACCCCTTATGCAATGTCAGCTTTGGAAGTCCTCCAGAGCTACCCTTCCCAGAGAAAGGCCCTGTTAGCTTCCTTAGGATCTGCTAAGACTTGTAATCCGGGAATGATCATGCTTGATACGACCGAATTAAAACCTCATCTTCCTTACCACGTGGCATTTCAGATAGTAGTGGCTTACACCAAAAAAACTTTTACTCGGAACATTTTTTGCACGGTGGTTGATGAGGGTGCCTCAACATGCGTGATGTCTTTGGCGTGTTGGAAGGCCACTGGCCAACCCATTTTGTCTCTGTCACCTACTCTTCTTACCGCTTTCAGCGGTCATTCGTTTCGACCACATGGGATCATCCCCTCTTTTCCCGTGCAGTGAGGAGGGAAAACCATGTGCATTGAAGTTGAAGTGGTCGATGCGTATCTCGAGTACAATCTCTTGTTAGGAAGGAGTTGGACCTTTGCTATGCAAGTAGTGGTCGCGACAGTTTCTCGGGTCTTGTTGTTTCCACATGAGGGCCGGATCATGACCATTGATCAGTTATCCTTCTCCCATCTTGACCCTTCATCGGGGGTATCCACGGTCTCGATGATTGATAACCCTCAGCTTGACATCATCAACGCAGGGGTTAGTTTGTGCCCACCTTTGATGGGTACTTTCGATTACCCACCTCCGACCGACAATGTCCATTACATGTCGGCTATCCCTGACCAGCCTAGGGCTGAAATATTTCAAATCTCGTCGTTTCACATGACTTACTTTAACGATTCGTGGACTCTTCCTTCCCCATTAGCCATGATGGAAGGGACAGGGCACCATGGCATGGCCATGCCTTTGTTTGTGACATAAGTTGCGTACTCTATAGTTTAGCAAGCTTCCGCTGACCCTGATCTGACTCCCGCACAAAAGTTGGATTTGGTTCTTGAGCCTACATGGGCTCAAGGTTCCCCCGCACAGAAGTTGGATCTGGTTCTCGAGCCTACATGGGCTCAAGGTTCCCTCACACAGAAGTTGGATCTGGTTCTCGAGCCTACATGGGCTCAAGGTTCCCTCGCCGATACTGTTTCTTTAGACTTAGTCTTGCCCTCAGACGAGGTGATTATTGAGGCAATGACTAGTCTGGGCAGACCCTGGGATGATCTTCATCACATATCTTACTTACTCCTAGAGTTAAGAAGAATTGAAGCAGGTGAATTCGCTCTAACTATGACTGGAGATAAGGCTTGTCCTATCAATCCTTTGGCTACGAACGTTGTTTACGCTGAAGGAAATATGGAAACCATTGCTCAAATGATACCTATCGATATCTCCAAAATCCATGGCATCGTGGATAATATCTTCATCGGAGCGGACTGCTCCCCCAAGGAGATTCAAATCTACACAGATTTATTTAAAGAATTTTGCGATGTGTTTTCTTGGTCTTACGAGGAAATTCCAGGCATATATCCAAGAATCATTGAACATGAAATCACGACATATCCTGATGCTAAGCCGGTCCGACAGAAGCTTCTTCTAGTCAACTCTAGGAAAGCAACAACTATTAAGGCTGAAGTAGAGAAAATATTCCAATTTGGTTTCATCTACCCCATCCAATTGACCTAATGGGTGTCAAATCTCATTCCAGTTAACAAAAAACAGGCTACGATTTGCGTATGTACGGACTTCCGTGATTTGAACAAGGCCTGTCCAAAAGACAATTTCCCCATGCCATCTATTGACTAGATAGTTGATGAATGCACATGTTGTGAAGCCTTTTGTTTCATGGATGGTTTTTCAAGATATAATCAGATACAGATCAAGACCGAAGACCAACACAAAACCTCTTTCATCTGTCCATGGCGTACATTCTCTTATCATAAGATGCCTTTTGGTCTGAAAAATGATGGAGCTATGTTTCAGCAGGCCATGTATTTTTATTTCCATGACCTCAAACACATAGTCGAGGCTTAGCTCGATGATTTAGAGTCATGATCTCGCAAGAGAGATGATCATCCTGGACACCTCCAACTTATCTTTGAGCGATGTCGCTACTACCGGATCTGCTTGAATCCAAACAAATGTAGTTTTTGTGTCACATCAGGTCATTTGTTAGGTTTAATAGTTTCAACAAAAGGGATCATGGTCGATCCTCTAAAGGTTGAGACGATAGTTCAGTTTCCCTCCCCGTGCACAATCCCTCAGCTTCAGAGTCTACAGGGAAAATATAACTTTTTATGGAGTTTCATCACGAACTATGCTGAGATCACAAAAGGTTTTATGCGTTTACTAAAGAAGAATGTTCCTTTTCATTGGGACGAAGCCACTCAACGCTCTTTCGAATCTTTGAAACACGCCCTCACATCTACCCCTCTGCTTCGGCCACCCAATTATAATAAATATTTCTTATTGTACTTGGCCGCTGCGGAGTCGACCATCGGTATGGTCTTGGTTCAGGAGGATGATTTTCTCTCAGAATAGGTGATTTATTACCTGAGTCGAGGCTTGGTTGGACCAGAACTCAATTATTCCTGCATTGAAAAACTTGCATTGGTAGTAGTTCATGCTATCCAACGGTTCTGTCATTACATCTTGTTTCACAAGACCACCATCATTGCCATTGTGAATCCATTTCAATGCATGTTGACATGACATGTGATCAGCGGAAAGATCAGTAGATGGATAGTTATCCTCTAGGAATTCAACTTGGATTTTGTTTTGGCGAAATCCAAAAAGTCATTGGTTTTTGCGGAACTCATTTCGGAACTTCCGGTTGAATCAGGTGATGTTATACTTGAAGATTCACCTATCAAAGGAGACATGTTTCTGATTGCGTCTTTGGACCCCTGGTACAGAGATATACTAGTCTATCTCTAGAATTTGAAGTGACCTACCACTGCTTCTCGTGATGAGCGTCGTCCTATATGCCATCAGGCCAAAAACTATCTCATACTTGAGGACACTCTATATCGTTGAGGTTTAGATTGCATCCTTCACTGGTGTCTCACCCATGAAGAAGCAAAAATTGTGCTTAACGATTGCCACACTGGAGCATGTGGCTGTCATTTGGATGGGTTGGAAACAACCCAAAAGATTCTATGAGTAGATTACTTTTGGCTGACATTAATCAAATATTGTGTTGAATCGGTCAAGAAGTGCCACCAGTGTAAGATATTCTCTTGGAAGATGAGGGCACACCCTGCTCCCATGTTTCCCATCATCACAGTTGGTCCCTTCACCAAGTGGGGGATTGATTACGCTACATGCAACCCTCCTTCCTCAAGGGGGCATCGTTATATCATCGTAGCGGTAGACTACTTCACGAAGTGGGTCGAAGATATACCAACATTTAAATATGATGGTGAGACCGCAACTCTCTTTTTGTTTAACCAGATAATAGCAAGGTTCGACATCCCGAGAGATATTTTCACTAACCATGGAAGTCGCTTTCAGAACAAAATGATGTCCAAATTAACATCAAATCTTGGGTTGAGGCAAAAACATTCATCACCCTACTACCCACAAGTGAATGGTCAGGTGGAAGCTGTGAATAAATCCCTTAATACTATCTTACAACGAACAATGGATTCAGCCAGGTCAAATTGGCATTTGATGTTGTATTCGACATTATGGGCCTACTGAACATCTGTTAAGACTGCAACCAGTTTCTCACTTTTTCAACTCATTTACGGGCTAGAAGAAGTCTTGCCTATAGAGTGCCAGATCCCCTCTCTAAAGTTAGCAGTACAGTTATTGCCATACACTTCACCGCTTGAAGAGTGTTTATTATATCTTGAGAAACTCGATGATAAGCGTCGGTATGCAGCCTTGGCTAACGAGGCGCACAAACAAAAAGTCAAGTGTCAATATGATCGGTCGGTCCATCCTCGTATTTTCTCTGAAGGCAACCTTGTCCTATTCTATGACCAAGATAAGGACCCCTTGGGGGTAGGAAAGTTCAAACCCATGTGGTTCGGACCTTTCATCGTGAAGGAGGTTCTAAAGAAGGGTGCTTATCATCTAGTGGAATTTGAGGGAAATGCTTTGGCAGATCCTAGAAATGGCCTCTACCTCAAGAAGTATTACTCGTAGGTGGGTCGCCTTGGGTGACTTCTTGTAACATATGTATAGTCATGTACATTCTATTTTTATTTTTCGTCTTTTTTTTATGGACGTGTCATTTTTGATGTCATATTTTTCACTGTGGCAGATGTCAAGTGAATCAGAAGTGTTCGTTGGGTTCGCGGATGATGCTAGCCGACACACTCGGAGGCTTTCTTTCGTAGCCTAGGTGATTTTCACACCTCAGGGCTAGTTGATATCTTTAGGAGGTATCTGTTTAGGTGACACCACAAACAATGTCGCTGAATATAATGCAATCTTCGAGTTTCTTCGTGATGCTTTGTCGCATGGTATCTCTCACCTCTGGGTCTACTTAGATGCTCAGCTAGTTGTGTCTCAGTTAAATAAGGTTTACCGCATTTAAGATCCTACACTACACCGATGGTTCCTTAGTGTACGTCTCTTAGAATGAAGCTTTGATTACATTACATATATCCATGTTCCTAGGATATTGAATCAAATCATAGATAGTCTAGCTAATCATGTATTAGATTGGCATATTGCACACATGTAAGAAAAAGCACACACATGCACATGTAAATACATTTGTAAAATAGATGTAATCCATAAGACATAAAAAATATGAAAAATATCCATATATATATATATATATATATATATATATATATATATAAATATCAGAGTACATGAGTGGGCGCAAGCACCTCAAAAATATGTCTAGTGAGAGTCACGAGGCTTACGTCCTCAAAAATACACAAAAGGTCCTCTCGGCACGTAAGTAGCCTAGCCTAGCTAAGGGCGGGGCATGTTGGCCCTGCCATAGTGAACAACAACGTTCGCCAAACATCGAAAGAGAAGGACCCAGGTGTGTGGCACCTCAACTACGTGAGGTTGCATCGACAGTGGGAGATCCTCGATATCCGCCATAGGGACTATACGAGTGAGCGTGGTAAGGTTCTACTCTACTCGTCTCAATAATCTCTCAGCCTCTCCGGCTGGAGGCCCCCCTGCTGCTGCTGCTGGTCCGACGACTCCAGCTGGTCCTGCCTCTGGTCAAGGATGCCACCTAGTCCTCGAAAAGTCTACTGGACGCACTGGTCCCACATCTATACATAACAAATACGTAAGTGTTAGATACTCTGGTATACAAAAAAAATGATATATATAAAAGGACATAAAAAATTAAATAACTTTGAAAAGAAAACTTACCCATCTCTCCTCGCTCCGCTCTGGGAGGTACTGGCACGTCAGGATCTCTAGAAAAATTGAACCCGACATAGGGGTAGTCCTCTATTGCCGGAATCTACCGTGACCACCAGTAAAAAATCTTGTCATCATAGGCCTCGATGGTCCTCCCTCCCCCCTATCACAACAACAACGCTGCCCATCTTCATAGCGTTGGGAGAGAGGCCTCATGCCCTCGTATATTCTCTCGAGGACTCAGACTAGGTACCCTCTCAAAGAAAAAGGAGCACAAAACGGTCCCAAACCCAAAGTTTCAATGCTCCCGTATCCGACACTCTGTCAACTGTCTCTTCATGCAATCTAGCATGGTGGTACTCTAGTCGAAAATCCGTGCATTTAAGAACTGTACCACACAATGCATGTGCGCGCGGGAAGCCTGATGTAAAGCTGCAGATTTAGTGATCCACCCAATAAGTAGAACTATCACTTTGAGTGATAGGTTGCTGATATTATGCATAGGCACCTAAGAACCTACTTTCTCAGTACCAACCTCTCAATGGAGTCCAATCAACTCGATGGTGTATAGCCTGGGGGGAAAAGTGCACAAGTTGATTGGATCCCCTCTCCTCGAGAGACTAGTCAGGAAGTAAATGTCCTCAGTCATTGGAGTCAATGACTGCCCCTCGATCATGAATGCCTCTGCGTCATGATGCCAGTAATCTATCAATGCATTTAGCAACCTGGGTTGTGCCCTCATAAACAGACACTAGAAGAACTTTAGCAACCCACATTGTGACAAAACAATGATAGAAGCGAGGTCCTCAGAGACCAAAAAATCAACGTCCTCATGCTCTATCTCTCTCCAACACACATACATCCTGCAAAAGCAAATGAATGGAGAGTTAACTCTTGCACTTTTTATTTATTTTTACTTAGTTGAGGGTGTACGCGGGCTGTCTTGGGGACAATTGCATGTGCACACATGCAGTTCATCTTCTACCCGCGTGTACACGTGGGCTGTGCTTGGACATCCCGCGTAAATATAGGGCTGACCTCTTTAAAGGTCAATGCCCCCCCAAAACACAAAAACAAATGCAAAAATTAAAGATAGAAATGCAAGAGAGTTTAGTATGTACTTACTTGGTCCAAACGGAAGTTCGTTTCGTCCACTGAAGCTCCCAGAATCAACTATTTTGAAAAAGGGGTGTTTTTTTACTTTTGGTCAATTCTCAAATTACGATGGTGATAGTGAGCTGCCAACTTTCTATTTATAGACGTTTTTGGCTCCTTTTTGTCATTTTTTGGACCCTTTTGCCATTTTTTATTGCTTGAAAATAATTTACTATGGTTCCTGAGCTTCTTAGGGGATGTTACGATAAGTGTTATTTTGGGTATTGAGAATCTTTTGAGAGATGGGTCAGTTTTAAAGGTCTTTTAGTAAAAAGTTGTTTTTTCCAACTTTGTGCGTGTAAGATAGGATTCCACCTCCACTTGTTGCACCTCGTCTTTTTCTCTTTGCCATAGGATCGATCCCACCGAATTACGACACATAACCCTCACTCCTGTTCTAGAAGTGTCATAATTTAGTGGTAGAGCCTACCTTCACATGGATTCCCTAGGTAGATCCTGGTTGCATTTTGGTGTCCATGCCGTCTCTAATGACTATAGGCCCCGAAATTTGGGAGTCCTTAGAAATTTTTCCTGATTACGAGTTTGAGCCTCATTTGCATGATTCATTATCACTCTTGACCTCACCCTCGGGACTCCCAAAACACAATGGGTCTTCTTTTAACCCCTTTTTAGACCCTCTAAACATGAAAAGATTGTTGAGCGATCTTGTTTCCCTTCATGCCCGCTAAACTGAAATTTGAAGGCACATTTGTCCGACGATAGTTTACCCCTTTTTCAGTCCAGATGGTCAAAAGTATGAACACAGGTATACTCTAGGAGCTTCGGTTCTCTAGAAGAGTATTCTCAGGTATAGATTTAATCCTTTTTCGGGCCTGAGGGACTAAACTTACAAAAAAGGAACCCCCCACGGAGTGCATAGTTAATCTCTTTTCAGACTCCCTAAAATTGAAAATATGGCTGAGTGACCTCGTTTCTTCACACTCATTAAATTGGTCCAGAAGAACATCCCTTACAGAGTCCATAGTTAAGCTCTTTTCAGACTCCTTAAAAATGAAAAGATTGCTGAGTGATATTATCTTTGTCACACCCGTTAAAATGATTTTGAATAGATGTCTATTCGGTGCTAGTTTATCCCTTTTTTGAGCCGACTAGACTACCTCCGAAAAAGGTACCCCAGTGGAGTCTCTTTTTACGCTTTTTTCAGACTCTTTAAAAATGAAAAACCACCGAGATTACCTTCTCTAGGCTCGTTAAAATTACATCAAAGGATGTTATCATTATGTCTTATTAATCACATTTGCATTCTTGCATCTTTGGCCTAATGACGACTCCATGTTGCTCTCAACTGAATCATCTAAAGCATGCCTCATACACAAGCCTTGTAGCATTTTGCCTTTGCGTCTTGACACCTTGTCCCATGGAAGATTTTTCCCAAGTGTCCTTTTCCTGCATATGTCCCCTTGCTCTGATGATCCGTAGGATCTTTTAATGACTATGGTTGAGTTTTAATTTTGCATGCGTTAATTATCCAATTTGAGAAGCTTAATGAAAGAATGAGGAAAAGAGAGGAATTATGATATCCATATACACATATGCAGATCTGAAATGAAATAATAGACAACAAACCATAACACAAGAATTGATAACGGAGTTCGGCACAACGTTGCCTATGTCTCCGAGCCTTTGTCTCTGTGGGGGAGGCTTCTTTATTTCTGTTCAAAATCTCAAAAGTAAATCACAGTAGTGCCAATTGGATACAAGACTAATCTGGTCATGTTCTTCCAGATCTCTAGAATCCTGCAAAGAAAACGACACGCAAAACAGACATCCGGAGCTCCCAGAAATGGCCCGCAAGCGACTGCTCCTCAATAGCTTCCCTGCATAAAAATGGCTTTGGCTTGGCTTCCCTTCAGCATAACTCTTCTCTAACTATCCTCCATGGCCTCAAAAAATCCTTTTTTTTATATACTGAAGTTGGTTATCCATCCCCAACTTCCTCCCAAAATTTGGGCTCTAAAAATGCCCAATATCTCCCAAAAATGACCAAAATCAATTAATAATAGGCATAATATCAATGAAAATCAGAACTATTAACAAAAAAACCCACTTTGTTTTAATTCTGGGTGCAACCCCCTTCGGCGCATGCTCCTGGTCATATGGGAGGCGTCCATGTGGCCGGGCACTCCATTGGTTGTGCGCTGGCCCCCCTGTCCGGGCCGGCTCCTGGTCATCGGGCGTGGTCATAGGACTGGTGGCTAACCGAACGCCCTGTTCAGAATACGGTCTGGGTCATATGGAACCCACCCATGGACCAAGGGTTGGTCCCTATCTTCCAGCTCCCCACACTGTCATTGCTTGGTTCTATGGTAATGTATTGAATTGTGGGCTGGGGCTAAGTGCCAGCCCTTTCCGCCTCCAACCGAACCTTGTATCAAATTTAAATATAATACATGGCGTATAGTTAATAAGTACCAACAGTGTCCTGGGCGGTTAGCCTAGTCCTTCCAGTCCATAGCCCGGAGGAAGGTCAGGGGTTCGACCCCGGTGGAGACCAAAAACTTTTACACAAACCACGAGCCAACCACAGGGTGCCACGTGGCAGCCCATGACTGGGCCACGTGGCACCTCTCCAACCAATCAAAGACTGCCACCTGTCAATCTCTGATTCATCCATGTGCCTACCATGTATCTGCCACCTGTCAGCCTGTGCCGCGTGTCTGCCATGTCACTGCCCTTTCAACCTTGCCACGTGTCTGCCATGTCAGCCTGTGCCACATGTCACCCTTACAGTGGTGACACGTGTCATCCTCTGACTGGTCCAATTTTCTATCGTATGCCACATCACCTACCACATGTTGTCTCCAGGAGATGCCACATCATCTGTACAACCGCATGGCCTGTACAATTAGCCTTCCACGTGGCATTGTACGGACTGTACATTCATCCCCTTTTTTTGCCTGTTTGGGTTTTCGGACAGAACGCGATATCTTTCGCATACGAAGCCCATTTGATGAAGTAAATATATGGACGGAATGAGGAAGACGAGACAAATGCAATGGCGTTGGTTTTGTCGGATTCCGAGCACTTTCATTTTTGAGCCTTTTTGAGCCTTTTTGAGCCCTGTCAAGCTTCTGTATCTGATTCTGGATCATCTGAGCATCAATGTGTTCCTTGCGCTTGGAACTAGTATGTCTGTGACACTCGATCCTCCTTTGTAACGTAGCATTCTTTATTCTTTTTCAAAACTTTCCACAATTATTGAAAAACAAAAAAATCAAATATACCCCAAAAAGAGGAAGGGAAAAATATTTTCTTTTTGTTGACAATACAATGAGTTGCCCTTCGACAAAGCACATCCTTCTGTTTATTCGTTAAGATCTCTGATTCAATATGACCTTAGGAAGATGTTATCACTACATAGATCTATGTCCTCCTTCGTTTGGTTACCCTTCTAAACATTTAAAGAGTTCGTGTTGCCTCCTGCATCATGAACTTGTGTCAATGCCATGCTCCCTGAGTCTCATCTTTTGTCATGCTTTTGTCCAAGGGAAGTCTTACTAAACTTGAGTCGGCCCTTCTGTAGTTTGTCTCTTATATTCATTCCCGACCACCCTGAAATACCAATCAAGTCCTTGCTCAAAATCAATGAAGTTCCATGCCTGATCATCAAGATCCTCTTGTCTGTTCCCGATGATCCGTCGAAGACCTCTGGGTAGTGAAGTAGTACACTCATATTACACTTCTACCCAAGTTTTGAAGATTTTGAAGTTTTTGCTTGAGATCTGAAGACCTTATCTCCAGCCATCGGGCGTCATTGGATTCTTGAATATGGATGCTATAATGTATATCTTTTGATTTTTGAGATGTAGATCCGTTGTGTACTGCTCGCAGCTACACTTTATATAGTTACATGACATTGATCTGTAGTGTATTTGATTGGAAACCATGATTTATTTCATCATGAGCACGGGTATGCCCGCCTCGGTGAGACAAATTGTTATTTTTGCAGATGGCACCTCATGAACTCTGGTCCCTGGACTCACTCGCGTCGTACAGTGGTGAAGATTTGTATTGTATTTCGGCCATCAGATGCTCTTATGACCTCACACATTAGGGGGCATCTATTATAACCCTAAGCATACCTGGCATAAAGCCATCTAACTTGCTATCTTTTCCAAGCCATCACTGAACAAGCTCTTCAAAAAACCATTTCTTTGAAGGTGTACGCGCCCTACACCACTACTGCCCGTGTACACACGTCTGCCGACCCACTACAATCCACATACACTCACAAAATATCGTGAAAAGTGGAAAATTGCATAAGATACTGGTTTTCGAGTTTTACTTAACCATTTGACTACCCATAGCCAGTCACCCCAACCATTACTATCCCTTTTGGCCTATAAAATAAGGGGTTGGGGTCCCATTGCAAGAGGGAAGGATGAGAGCAAAGAAACTCTACCCATTTTATCAATCCCCCTTTTCCCCAATTGCAAATGCCTTTACCATTTCCCTAAGAGAGAATTGAAGAGGAGAAGAAGATGTGGAAGCAATTGGTGCATGGTGAAGAGGAGCCTAGGACCAAGTTCGAGGAGCAGTGTCAGTCTCATGTTGTAAGTGACTTTTTGTGAGATTAATATTAAGAAGTACTTTTTCCATCCCGCCAAATGACGTCTTAAACTTATATGATTTGTTACATTTCTTTTTTATGATGTCTAACCCACTAATCCATATGTAGAATGCATGCTTGTAGTTTCTTGTTTGTCTTTTGATGAATGTAGGTCAGCCTTGGAAGGAGATTTGCAGTTAGGAAACAACCAAGCGCAAAGGGATTGACATCAGATGCGGAGTTTAAGGTAGGCCTACTGGATACCTCTCTCTTGTATTTTATGTATGATTGTGGGGTAATGTTGGGATAGTGACTAAAAGTAGGAGACTTTAGATGATTTTCTCTGCCTACACTTTATACCCTTGGTGTAGTCTGTAGAGGGGTTTTCCCACTATAGGAAAAAACATATTTGTCTTCCTTGGACCTGCTAGAGTGAAGAGTGTTGTAGGCACTCCTATACATTTTCAGCCTTTGGTGGAGGAACTTGGAGCCTAGTTTCGGGATGATGCCGCAATGATTACAGGTTGTAACCAACCCTTTTTCTATCATCAATAAAATAAATCTCATTCTTGTCCGATTCTTTGTGTTATTTTATGATTATGATGATATAATATGTATGTTACTTTGAATCTAACATTGAATCTAAACTGTTTGCAATTAGTTAGTTAGCGAATAACTACTTTCTTTCAGTTTCATCTTTCTTTATCTGCAGGAATTTCATAGGGTTGTCAAGGAGGAATTCCATAGTGAAAGACATCAAGTGGGATCTACTCCAAACATAGGATTCCTGGTGCACTTTTCTTCCCTTTCCTAAAAGTTAGTTATTAAGGGTATTTATTCCTGATTGATTGTTTAATTAGAGTTTGAGAGAATTTTCCTTTGTTTTTGATTTGTTGTGGTTGTGACCCAAAGAACATAGGGAGTAATTTCTTGTAACACCCATGACCCGTAAAAAATACATAAAATCACTACTGAATCTGGAGTGAATACCACTTGCTTTCTGGAGCTTGAATGTGTGATATGATATATGGATAGAAAATTTATGGACAATGAGGGTACATGCAACACATTTTGAAAAAAACCATACTCTAAATCAATTACACATTTCCCACATACATGAATGGGTGTATCATCTCCCATTAAAATAGGAGTACCAGTGCATGGCTACAAGGAATTGAAGGAATCCTTTGAGGCAACCATATGATTAGAGGGTCCCGAATAAAGAATCCACATATGTGATGATAAATGAATAACAACTAAAGCATGCCCATTTCTTCCTTTTGCTTTATCATCAGGGGGTGTTTTAGGCTCCTTCTTCTTAGCATTCTTCGGTACTTGTCCACCCAGATTGTTTTGTTGAAGGATATATGCCATTTGATAATTTTTCTTATTCATGCATGCATGTTCAATATGAAAGCCTCTATTTCAATAACCACACCTCACTTTATCCTTGGTTGATTTCCCCCTTTTTGGATTAGAGGTCTCCTTAACAAATTTTTGAAAACTATCATTTTTAGGATCTTGGTCTTTCTTGCCTTTGAATTTTTCTTTGAATTTGTTGTTAGACTTCTCATTTTCTACAAGTTCATGCACCTTTGATGACTTGAGAGAAACCATTTGAATAATTTTATCTTTCTCGCAAGTGAGATAATGAACAAAAACATCCATGGGAGGCATCTTCTAGGCAACTCCCATTTCTAGTTTTGTGGAATGAAAAGTAGAGACAAAAATTGAGTATTCAAGACCTAATTTTGATAGAATGGAAAGAATGAGTTGTTCTCATTTCTTATCTATCCCACATATATTGATATTATTCAACCATGATTTGAATTGTGTGAAGAAGTCATGAATACTGTTGAAGTTACTTGGGCTCAAAGCAATGAACTCATTCTCCAATTGTAAACCTCTAAGTACATCCTACTTTCGAAAAAGTCCTTCCATTGTGGTCCAAGATTTGTTAGGAGTAGTAGTAGTCTCGATGTGAAATACAAGGTAAGGAGAAAGTGAGAGGCACAACAACCCAAAGGATTCATCCATCCTTTTAAACCATTTTGCTTTCTCCATTTCAGAAGTTGGTTCAGTCTTTGTTCCTATTGTAATCATGTACAATCCTTTACTCCGTAGGAGAATGACCATCTATGACTTCCATTCGAAGTAATTGAATGGAGCGAGGATTATTTATCAGGACTGATCCATTATAGCTATTGTAGCTAATATTGATGTTGTTGACGCTTAAAATCGCAACGATGAATACTGCCCGCAAATGATTGATAAGCTCTATTATTTATTTATGATAATAATAATTAACTAGTAGGTGGCACCCCCTTGTAGACTAGAGGTGCTATGATGGATGTGTTATGCTTATATGATTTTTGTTGTTATAATGATGCCTACACAGTCTTCTACAGTTGATGATGCAAGTCTTTGTTTCATTCGTTATGACAACATGGTTGGTTGATGTATTATTGCTAAATGTTGTTTATGGTCACTCGCAATACAGGGCATTGCTATGGATATAAGATTTTTTTTTTTTTTTTACAGGTGTTATGTAATGAATTAAACATTGATTAATGATCTTATACATGATTTTATGCAAAAGAATAATATAATGATATGGGAGCTTGAAAAAAAAAAAAGAGGAAAAAAATCTATGAATAAGTCCTAAGGTTATTGCAAAAGAGATTATATACAAACCTTAAGGTATATGGATTGACACAAGAGAATGTGTATAACCTTGCTGCTACACTTAAGCACTTGATTAAAGGATTGTTGTGAGGCATATATGGTAACTTTATACATATTGTTGTTGTTAATTGTTTTTGACATGACTTAGGGTGGCGTACTATGCAATGGATATACCATTGGTTATAGAAATGGATATGTGTTTGAATTAATGGTTGATTTTATGGTATGGGCTGGATCATACGTTGAATTGAATAGGGCTGAGGGAGGAAGCAACGTGCATTTACTACACATCACTCCAAACCACCCTCGAGCCCGTCACCCTAGCCATAGTTTCATTTATCTCTAGTGGTTGTGGAAACTCCGCAATTTTTGGTTTTGAAAGAACAAACACAATCCAACTCTTCCCTCAAATCGTTTTTTCCAGGTATGGCTCCTTTACATTCCATCCATGATGGTACCTATGTATTATGAATTGATTTTTTGGCTCAGGATTGCATGAGGTCTGTGTTTTTCTTTATTTTTGACTATGTATTAGTGTTGGGCATATGGTTTCTTCTGTGAATAATTGGGACTATTGGAGTTTTAAAGGAAAAGAATGGATTTTATTGCATGGATAGCCTGGGCATTGTTTTTTGTGTGTAAAACATGTCGGTTATCTTGGGGTTTTACTTTGGTTCTCTGTGGAAAATTATGATAATGGGGTATCATGCTCTGAGTTTTTATTGTGTGGGTTTTACAACAGTCTTGGTATGAAGTCGTTGTCACTCCTTCTCGTCTCGGTCATTGTTATGATTCATTTTTCTAGGTTGCAATACAACTGTTGAGAGTCACACTGTTCTTTCCTTGTTTGTTCGATCCCCGAGATATTGTTTTTTATGAAATTTACTTCACTGTCACTATTGCCTAAAGTGTTTCACAGTCGAGTCTTTGTATCGCCCAAAAATTTGATTGGAAGCCTTTATAAACTTTGCTCGGGCATTCTTTCCACAATGTTTATAAGAATTCGCCTCTCTCGTTATCAATTGGAGGTGGCTGATTGTTATGTTTGATTACCCTCACTGTCAAGTTTTTGGGTTATAAGTTAAAAAACTATGGTGTTTTTAAAAGAGCACGGGCTCTCTGTTCTTCCAAGACTCTTCTTGATTACCTGTGGTTAATGCGTTGTGATAACTTGTGTTTAAAAATGGGCACGTGCCCTTTGTGTTTCGAATACTCTCCCTTGAATGAGCCATCTTTGGTTACCTCTTTGCAATAAAGTTTTAAAAGAGCACAAAGTGTTTGTGTCTCAAAGACTATCTCCTGTAGTCAGCATTTTTATCTTAACCCCACTACTGTGTTAATCCCTAGCATGATCATGGTCTCGTCAAAGTTTAAAATACACCTGTGTGTGCCTGGTTTATTGAGCATGAATTGTTTTTGGTCTATCAAACACGAATTGGTTCTATTTTTATTGAGCATGACTTGGCTCTACTGAGCTTGACTTGTTTATGTTTCTCTTCGGGCACTTTTTGTGGCTCTGTCAATTGTTGGATAATTCTTTTAAAGGAATTCTATACATGTTTAATGTACATAGATCTTAGGCTTAGAGTTACATGTTTTTTGGTTAAATGCTATTGTCGAATCAAGATTGGTGTCGATTATATTGTTGAAGACCTGTGTGTGATTGAATTAGGGCTCGATTATGAAATTTTATGACAGTGGATTATGTCAAATAGTGATGGAAAGTTGATTGTTGGTGGTTAATACATGGTCTATTATTATTCGATTTTAAGAAATGAATATGGGATGTGGATGTTTGGAATCACAATGCATATTATAATTTGTTTTAAAAGAAAAAGGTTTTGCATTGGAACAGAAAGGACCGTGGCTCAAATAATTATGATGTTAGTGGAAATGATATTAATATGATGTTGCATAGTTATTGTATAAGATGAAAAGATTGATATAATTGAAGAATTCTGGAAAATTGAATTGTTTTTTTTATTGAAGTCAGAAAGCATTTTGTCTGTAAATAAGGGACAATTTAATGATTTGGTTTTGGAGTGGATTCTTATTGGATCATGGCCTGAACAAAGTTATGGTTGTTGTTTCATTTAAATTATTTTTTTATGAACAATATCCGTATTATTCCTCTCATACTCTCACTTTTTCGCTCATTCTACCCCCCTCATGATCCAAATTTCATTTTTACACGCCCTGTTCTATTAAATAAATTTAAAACTCTTTATGGCAGTGATAAATATATGACAGAAATAGGTGGCGGCTAATATATTTTGGTATTGATTGCACAATAAGTTATTTAATAAATTTTGAGCAGTACTCGTGTTCTTACTCCCTGTCATGCTACCACTTTTTTTCTCATTACAATCCCTCCATATATCCCATGAGCCCTATTTCAGCCCCTGCTCATTTGGCAATTATTGAATAATTTTTATGGATTGAATTGCAAGGGTCTTATGTCAATTTATGAGCCAAAGTTTGTTTCATATAAAGAGAATATCATGTATGGTCTGTTAAGGGCTAGTTGATAATGGATTGTTGCATACATGATGAGTTTCTTCAGCAGAGGAATTCATGGCAGAAACAATAGGGGAAGAGGTAATTGGAACAGAGGGGCTAGACCCAAATTCTCAATTCATTTTGATGTCGATCCTCAGGAGTTGAACCAAAAATTTCAAGCTGGGTTCTTCAATTGGATTGGGTAAGGGATAGTTCATCCTAGACCATAGAGGCCTCCCTTCCAACCTTAAAATATCCCTGGTATTCCTGTGCATCCCCATGTATCTATGCAACCAGAAGTTCCTGAAAATGATGGATGGAAGAAGATTGTTCATACGGTAGTTTCCCACCATTGTGGCTGGCCCAACTTGTCATTACTTCCTCCTCCTCCACCTATAAACCCAAATGCTCAAATTTCCCCTGTGCACTCACCTATTTAGTCCTCTCATGCTAGCAAATGGCTTAAAATAGAGGCTCCCCATGTGCAATACAAAGGTAAAGTTGATGATTCCCCCTCATCTCCTTCAAATGACTCAACAAAATCAATGTCCTCTCGTATGCAACTGAGGGATGATTGTTCCCATGTTATTAGTGAGATTAAGCCTCAAGGCTCGAATCAACCTAAGGATAATTTTGGGAAGTCCAAATGGGACAACAGTGACAGAAGAAGGATTGCATCTCAAAGTGGCAAATATGGGTTTCGATATGTGTTTATGGTTGATTTGTTGAAGACAATGGACTGCAAAATTTTTTGGACAAAAAAACTATTTTTTTGGATAATGTGGTTATTTACATATTTTGAATATAATTTGAATTATTTCTGATATTTAATATTCAAAATTTGGAAATATTTATGGGAATTAAAAGGAGGCATGTGTTTAATTGGTTGTCTAATTGTGTTTATTTTTATAAAGAAATAAAAGCGATTCACAAGGGGTCCCACCTACTTAGTTATTATTTAATAAAGACCCTTAACTATTATTATTATTATTACTTCCCCTAAACTAAAATTAGTTAAGTTTAATTAACTTAACTAAAGAATTTAGTTGAACTACTGCCACTAATTTGGAATGCATAAAAGCCAAATGAGAAGGAAGAACACATGGAGAATAGAAGGAGAAAACAATACTAAGGTTTGCTCATTTGTTTTCATGAGATAGTTTAGTTTTCATTCATTCTTCAATTCATTAAAGGACTAATTCTCTTTTTTACAACAAGGTCCTATTGTAGACAACAAGGTTCAAAGCTGAACCATATCATTCATATGCTTGTTTCAGAGGTGTTGATCTATCTTTGATAGTCTGTGTATACTTGTCTATTTATGGATTAAGTTTCATAACTGATAAAGGATATTGTGCAGTGTCAAATTGGCAGTAGTCTGTGGCAAGCTGATCCAGATTTTAAAGTTCAGTTTTTACTTCTTGTCAGAGTCCTTTTGCATGGTTTTCATCGGGGATATCTAGATTTGACCTTGGTCCATGCCCCCACAGGGATTTTGTAAAGAGAAATATACTTTTGATTTATTGGAATGAAATAAATCGATTGTTATTCTATATCATTTGTGTGAATCTGTGACTTGGTTAATTTTTCTTTTGATATCCACATTTATTTCCTGTAATTAGTATATTTTCATAAAATTATAAAACAATTTCATATTTTGCAACAATCTTTTCATTTAAAAAAATCAGCATAAGCCCTTTTAATTAATACTTGTGGATTGGGAAATACTTTTTGAGGTTATAAAACATAGGGTGATATTCCCGATTATCTTGCCTTAGCCAGGCGAGATTCAAAAATGCTTGAGTGAGATAATTCATATATTTTCCTCAACAAATGTGTCTTCTTCCTACAAAAAAATATGTTAAATATTATATTCCAACATGCTCTGATACCATGTGATAATTCATGATCACCTGCAAGGAGATCAATGGGATCTAGAAACCTAAAGAATAAAAATACTCATTGCAATTTGCAAGAAAGAAATAAAGAAGAGAAAATTAACTCTTGAAGTACATAAGAAATACATGACTATCATTAATATACAATGTGAGTATATATAAGAAGTTCAAATGCTAGAAGAGGAAATTCAAATTTGCATAATGCATGGTGTTGGGTTATGGAATTGTCATCCTTTTTACATCATCTTTCCCTACTTTTAATCTCTTCTTTCTTACCCATAACCTTGTATTAATGATTAATAATCCATTTTAATGCTTATATGAGGGATTTAGAACATAGGTGATTTCCATTGCATTTCTTTAGTACTTCATATGAATTATGGTTAAATATTAGAGAGATAACATACTATGCACTTATGTTTGAAAATGTGGTTTAGTTTGTTGCTACAGAATCAATTCCCACTTGTTGTTACTCCTATTGTTATTTCAAGCCACTTGTTGTTACTCCGTCGTGGTAATCAAATAAATATAAAAATTGCAATAAAAGTAAAAGGAAAATGTTTTGTTTTATCTTTTAAAGAAAGTTCCTGAGAAATGACCAGGAGCCACTCACTTTCATACATTTAAAGTAGATAAGAAAAATTTCCTCACATCCATCATAGTGGACATATGGGAATCTCAAGTAAATATAATGATAGATCAATCTCAAATACTTTATGCTCAAAACTTAGAGTTACAAAGAACAATCAAAACTGATCCCGAAATAGCTCTCTTGAAATTTCTAAAAAATATATAGTCTGTTACACATTCTTTGAAATTTAAAATTTGTTTGTTGGTAGGACTGGGATTGGGGCTCCTGCGGACCATAAAGAAAATATATACAAGAATTAGTATTGTATAAGGAGGATTGTGGGCGGTAAAAGAACAACAAGACCTGGAAAGAAGAAAAGAGAAGTTATCAGACTTCAGTTAAACCTTTCTAGTCAAAGAAGAAGAGTAACTTGATAAAGAAAGAACGATGTGATCAACATAAACTTACTATGATGGTCTCTCATCTCTTCACTTTCTTGTTGATGTCCTTTTATTGTCTTCATTAACAGTTACAGGAACCATCTCAACTGTTTCTTGCCCTTCGTTGGTCAATTTTTTGTTTTCTTTCTTGAACCATTATTCAATATAATTTTTTTATTGGTGCCACATTTATCTCATGCTGGATTTTGATGTTGAATAAATCCATTTCCAAGTCTCTCAAATCAAGAGAAATACCATGTATTGGTTCCTCAATATCTTGATTCTTCAAGGAATAGTCCACTAGCCAGTTGTCTATTTCATCTTCATTATATTCGAGTATACCATAGAACTTTTCAACTGATAACCCTTTAAAAATATCAACTTGTTCGTCAAACTATTGATTTGTTAGGAACATTAAGTTGATAATTAATTTGGGTTCTTGTACTTCGTTAGTTGCTACTGCTAGGTCTATGTACATGATCCTCTTGAACAATTCTTCCCTTTTTAGTATATCTTCGCTGCATGTTTGAACAATATTATTCAATTTTTTAATGTTTTCCTTCCAGCACACATTCAACTATTTTATCCGACTTGGGGAGGGCAGATCCTCCTCTCTTCTTCTTAGTTCCTTCATGTTAGAGACTTTGTTTCCAAAGGGTAATACAACATCAAGGTAAAAACCTTCTTCGTTCTTCATATCAACTTGCAAATATTCATGGAAGGCGTGCACCCTCGAGCCAAAATAAACAATGTTTTTTGAAACATCTGATGCCTCTATGATCAACACCATTCTTTTCTTGATATTTCTTTCTACATAGCTCATGGATGATGTGAGTAGGCTTGAATATCCCTTCAATTTAACAATGGGTGTGGTGGTTCTGACTATTGACAAAGGATTGGAAAGAAGTGGAATAGGCATTAAGGCGTCTTCCATATCCCTGATCCTTTGTTTCAACTTCATGTTTTCAGCTTCTAGATCACCAATGGATTCATCAAGATAATCCCTAGTTTCTCTGTGAATTTTAGAAATATGTGATGGCTGCATATCTCTTAGGTCAACCTCTGAACAAGATTTTCCTTTGTCATTTTTCATATCACTTTTTTCAATAATCTATTTCTTAGATTCCTTGTCAAAGACAATTCTTTGTAAAGAAAATGACTCTTCTTCACTGAAGGTTTCATTCTCAACGATCTCTAATGATGAATTTTGGTGGCCCAGATTTCCTGGCTAATCAATGGTGGGAAATTTTTTCTCGATATTCACATCGAGATCCACGTCTTCAACAGAGAAGTTGTTGATTTCATGGTATTTTTCCTCTTTCACAACATTCTTCCTCTTCTTTCTCTGAGGAAACTTGTGTGAGATCTCAATTTTACTAGAGGGGGGATTCTTTAATCCTCCACTGCTTGAACTACTATTGGTAACTTTCCTAGTTGGATAGGCCATTGGATCATTGCTCCGAGATGTGGTGGTTTTAGGAGTAACAACTGGAGACTGAGCGCTCTTCTCACTGGTACCCTTTCCTTTTTGCTTGTAAAACTTATTAGCACTAAGTACTATTTCCAGGTCGTCAGTATTGTGTGCAAGAGCACCTAAGTTGTTGTCATCTACTTCACTCAAAATAGTATGAATGAATGGATTGTTGAATCCTACTGACATCATATGCTCCACAAAGATTTTGTTTGGGTCAAACCCTTTTATATTTTCAACATACTTCAAATTTGCATTGTGGAAGTGATTCACAAATTCATCAATTTTGTTTATATTCATGAATATGAAGTCTCCAATTTTCCAAGGAAAGAGGATGAATTGATTTTTCCTCTTCTCATGGAAAAAGTGCAAACAAAAATTATATTTCCTCGCCACTTCCGTAACAAACAATTTATTCGATATATGGTATGGAATAAAAGAGGGATTTTCCTTGGAACAAAAGATCCTAATAACACTGTGATTTTCCATCTTCTCTAACATTCCCTTTTTCTCCAAGAATTTATTATCCTGGTTGGATATCCTGGGGGTATTTTTACCAAACAACAGTCCTTTGAAAATTGAAACGAAATCATTATAAACTTTGTAAAAATGCAAAGAAGTCTTGTGTCTCCACAATGCTTGATACCATAAGGTAATTGGATCAGGTTCACAGTTCACCCTCTTATAGATAGTCAATTTTGGAAATTGACAACAATATGTTATCAAAAATACCAAATAAGAAGCCATAAATAATTTCGTGTCCCTTTTTAAATGTGACAATTGGGAGGAGATTTCAATGGAAATCAATTTCCCCAATCGAGAATAGCTTTCTCTTTAACTGTAAAATATAAAATATAAAGAATCATGCGAGAAATGGTGGCAGTGCTTTCTTGGCCTGTTGACCTGGTAAACAACCAAGAGATTTACCAAAAGGGGTTTTTAAAAGAGTCGACCTGAATCTTGGTAATGTCTTTTCGGACAACCGCAGGATTCCTCGAGAACTCTGGTAAGAGGTCCAGACCATTGTCATGTTTTTTTTCAGGAAATCCTTGCAATCCTCTCCTTTAAAGGTAAGTGTTGGCTCATGGATATTTAAAATCTTATGAAACACTTGTGGTGAAAGAGAGATGGGGGAATGGTATTGAAGTTGTATAATCCACTGACTCGATACGTATTTCTCAACGCACCATGCAACCATTTCTTTGCAGTTGAATACCTCAGGGACACACCTTGTGCAATCAATTTCAGATTTCCAGATCACTTTTTTTTAAATAGGAGGAGATGAATTTTATGAATACGCTCTGGACCACTGAAAGTTCTACTCTTCATGCCCAAAAATATTGAAAGTATCACCACAAAAATTCTGTCAAGTTGTTGTTTCCATAGGTTGACGAGAGTGTTCTTTCAACTAGATAATACTTGAAATGAATCCTTTGAGAGAGATAACAATAATATAACCTTTGGAAAATCATGCTTTAATGCAATTTAATGAAAAATCTTCTCGAGCCCTTTTCTTAATGGCTATCTTTATGGAGCCTGCATGATAATTTATTAGTATTAAACCATACTAAATGCATATTGGGAAAATCACTAAGATGGCGGGGACGAACAAGAGAAATTTAAATTAGGGGATTTTAATGAACCCATGGTCAGTCAAACTTGGGTATAGGAGAAATGAAATATTTAAGGCTCGGTACCCGAGACAAGTTTGACGGTCATAATGTAGATCACGAGCCTTTGGGTGCAAAGTGGATATTGTGGAATTTGGAATATGAAATCTTGAACCCGTGAACCCATGGTTGCAAAAATAGTTAAGTATATTATAACAAGGTGGTCAGTCAGACTCGTGATATAGGAACATGGATGGAGGTGAAGACCTGCGAGTCTGCCAACTCGTGAACTCATCGATTTTTAGTAACACGACTAAGTATGGTAACTAGAAAAGGAAAAAAGAAGTCGGGAAAAATAGAAAGGGGAGGGAAATATCGTAAGCGGGAATTGATCTCAATAGGTTACTGTTGAGCCTCCAAATTGACATCCCCATTACCATATTATGCTCCTCATTTATACCTTTTTGGCCTACCTAAGCTTGTATCAATGATAAAGAACCCTACCTCCAGTCACTGATAAGGTCATAAGGTAAAGTACAATTGAATTCATGCATTTTGTGGTTTATTAAGCTAGGAGACTAAATATTTCATGTACTAATGTTTAAAATTCCCATATGTAGGCTTTGACCTTTGGATGAAGTGCAACACTTCTATGTCAGCTCATCTATCCGGTACTTATGCGCCAGATTGCCCACCGTCCGAATCTGGTACCAAGCGCACCTTCCGTTCAGATTTGGTACCCACAGACCATTCATTGTCACGATATGGTACCAATTATCGTAGACTGTTCTAGTATGGTACCAGCCAATTGCATATTGTTTGGATCCGATACTATCTACCAAATCTCACCTGTCATGATCCGATACCAATACAGGAAAATAGAGTATGCTAAGATTGGCTCCAGATCGTTCCTAGGATAATTGTTGAGTGTTTATGAAATCATCAAATACTATGTTAAGGATTGTTTATTGCTTCATCCTCATACACTTTGTGTCATGATGATGAAGCTTAAAATATGTAACCGAATATATAAATTTGAAAATTGTTGATTTGTAAAATATTTCACCTCCTTGTGTTTCATGACTAAGACTGTTTAAATAGTCATGACAAGGATGGTGGAAGTAGTGGAGAGATAGAATATTACAACATGTGAATCAATGTTACATATTGTAGAAAATCTCTTGATATTGAATTTTAATAGAAGAATGTCATTTATTCCCATGTTTTGATCATTTATGAATGAATGTGAGTTGAGTTGTTAGTATAGTTTCATGTTTTGAGGTTTTGAGTAAGAGTGATTTGTGGATTAAAGGCCAACTTACTGTAGACTCCATTCGCTGACCTGTTGAAGCGGCAAGGGCCCACTACCCAACAAAGGTCAGCATCCTTATAGAGTAGTGTTAACATTTGGTTTCAATAGTATAATTGTTAGACTATATGAAGCTTTGATTCTTCCAGATAATAGCAATATAGTTTCAGTTTAGGATTTCGATTATATGATTGCTTAGGTATCTTTATTTACTCTATTTTTGCATATGCTCTGTTTCTCTTCTTATGAATTTGATTTTTCTTAATGGACATGGATGTTGGCAGCAACAGTCAAATATAATTGGAAAAGAACTAGTGAAGTTCACAATAGAATATTGTGAACCACAACATACGCAATATATTGGATATTTGAACTACCCATTCTATGTCTTGATGATTGATGTGTGATTTCCCTTTCAGAAGTGTGATTGCATAGTTATCTTTTTGGGTCATATAACAGAGTTGATCTATCAAATAACTCCATCTCATATTTTCATGTGCCCCAATGGAGTAGATAGATTCTCTATGAAAGGCAACCAAAGTGTGTTTCAGTTTGTTTCCTAATCCAGATTATTTCTATACTCGTGACATTAGAATTACCTCTCTTACTGGTGTCTTGTAATTCTATTGATTACGAATCCCAGATTGATAATTAATGAGTGAATTATACTAATAATATAAGCAACACAACCGTTACTAAATCCTTGGGGGTGTAAACCCTCTTACTTCCCAAGGAAAGTATCCTAGCTAGGGTTTGAAGATGAGGGGTGTAAATCGCCTTACTTCCTCAACTTATAAACCCTTGCAAAATAACTTTAAAATCTTAACAATTACGGTGGAAACTAGGATAGGGGTGTATATCCTTATACTCCCTATCTAGCTTTGGCCAAAAAAACCTTATATTGAATTAAAAATGATAATAACAAAGAAAAAAGACCTTACCATTCAATAAAAAACATTAACATGCCAAAGTAAACCTCCACAAAAGCAAGAGAATGATTTCCTAGAGATAGTGCACCATTATCATCATCAAATCATAACCAAAAAGCATTATTCCATAGAACGAGAGGCAAAATACTCCAAGTGTAGCAAAAAGTTCAGACCAATACTTCTCACAAGAGGGAGAGTTATGATAAAATGAGATATTATGATCTCTTATTTATACAAAATGTCACTAAGATGACTTGTCCACATAATTAGGGGTAAACCACAATACTAGGGGTCAAAAACCCTAATATTTCCCCCTTAACAAAGAAATATTAAAGAATTCATTTAAAATTCACTTTTTCACATAAGAAAAACCTAATTTTAGAAGGACCTTACCCCTTTAGGGGATGTTTTGGCACTAGGAGAAAGTCGTTGGTGTAGAAGGAGGGTGTCTAGCCTTGATAAAGCCACATGCCAAGTATCCAAGTTAATTCCTTCATGGTCAAAGCCCAATTCTCCTCAAAACTCCCAAGTGCTAATGCATCAACCATGCCACCAAACCCTAACCCCCCTAGGTGATGTCATGCCTCTAGAAGTGACAGTTTGCCTCTCCTAGGAAAACAATTTAGCATGTGAGGGCTAGGTTATGTCATCCAAGTCATATTTTAGGCCTTCCAAGTTTGATACTTCTCATCCAACATGCGGGCCCTTGGCATCTGATTGTGGGCTTCCAGCCCCATGGAAGCACAAGCTAGGCTTGTTCTTCCAAAACTGTCCACCAACTAGGTCCTGGAAAGACAAATAAGCACACCCTCTAAGGATCTAAAGTCATAATAGCATGATAAGTGAATCCAATCAATAAATGAGCCACCTAAGAATGTGCATCAAAGATCACTATATCAAACAATTAAGTGCTCAAGACATTATGCGACTTGTAAAACTTGAATATGGGACGGTTGATGAGGTGTCTTATTAGGTAGATCTTACCCCAGGTCAAGGAGAGTTTCTAAGAGATCCCTCTCTAAGCCATGTAAAGTGGGTGAAGTTGTTAGGGTCAAGACTCAATGGACACAGGGCTCATGACATACAAGAGGTCGTATTGTCTCATTCATGGGTGCCTTTGTAGAGGGTGTGTGGTACCTTCATTCACAAATGCACTTTTTCCAAGCCCATTATTTTTCCATTCTTTCATTATTTCATAATTTTAAGGAAATTTTGAAGGCCACTTCCCTGGCGTGGTGTCCAGATAATGTCAATGTCACCCACAAACACCTAGTGGAAATGGGAAGGTTGGCTCGTGATGAGATCCCCTTTCTCTCAGCCATGCAACTGAGAGCCATTACCCTGGCTTGGTGACTAGATGATGGTAATGTCATACCACTCGATATTCATGAAAATGATAGGCCGACTCGTAATGATACCTCCTATCCTCCAACTAACATTTTAAGCATTCTTTATCATATTTTATTGTGGGTTCCCCTTCTCTCAAAGATAAGTGTTCCATTTCTTCCTTGGGTGATCCCTGGTTGAAGCATATAGAAGGTTCATACATAGGATTTTATCTTTTACCCAAAATCAATCCCTCTAGGCCTTCAACCCCTTCTTCCCATATAATGAAGGACAACCCCTTCTTGGGTCAATACACCCTAAAATGCCAAGAGATAAGGAAATGGGGGGAAATAGTGATGGAAAGTGGTAAGTATGGACTGGAATGACACGATGGATCTTCAAGGGAGTTCCTAGTAGTAAACACATCCCAAAGGAAGGCCACTTATTAGGGCACAATGTCAACCACCAAGGTGAAGCAGGGAAAAAGGCATAATGTCCAAGCATATATCATGAAATCTAGAGAAATATAAGATACAACATACTTAAATTCCTTAATATTTCAATGATGTTCACCATAATTTTGACTTGTACCTCATGGAGCAAGGTCCACTACCTTCTGGAAGCTAGCTGATGTGGTGGATGTCATCTAGAAATATGAGACCTTTGTTGTGGTGAGAAGGGTATCCAACTGTACAAAATGGTACTGTTGGTCATGTAGTTTCTTGACACTCCATATCTGCAACCTGAGGGACTTGAGATATAATCTCCTTAGTTATCCATAAAATGGGGATAACAAAGTGGACTGTTAGAGACACCCTTTTCTTATGGATTCCTAGCCCCAACTCCAAGGTGACTTGCTATTGAGATTTGGAACAACAAGTCTATGGTTAAGTGGAACATCTTTCCCAAGCAATTGGTTGCACAACTATTTTAAAAGGTACATGTTTATATGTTTTCATGCGTTAATTTATGAGTTTAACTGTTGCACATTTTACTCTATGCATGAGAATGAATTATATGCTATTGTGGTGAAATTTATGAGTTGCATTTACCTGTTTGGATAATATGGAAAATTGCATGATCTTTCATGTCATCTAGTTCGTAGTTCCACATTTAAATGAATCTGTTAATGGATTTTTGTAGTAATGGTAATGGATTATGATGTGATTCTTGAATCGTCGCGTGCACATGTAATAATTGTTGTGTGTAGTGCAAATGTTGTTGTGCTCATGGGTTATCTCAGTGAGGATGCAACAATCATGTGCATTTAGAATGTTGTAGATGCATTTAATTATTTAGTATATGCAAAAGGTTAAATCTATGAGTAAATTGTAGGTGATAAGCTACAAGAATTTAGTTAATTGAAAATTTTTCGTATTTATGTGTATTTTCAGCAAGTAATGTTCCGAACTTTTTGGTTCAACATTGGACTTGTATGGACCAAATATTAGTATGAAGTGGTAATTTTTTCATCTCATCGTTGAGTTGTGTCGAATTTGGGGAAAATGGTAAAATCCAAGTGAAATCCCCAAATTTCTAGGCAAATTCAAGTCGAATTGCATTCAAAATGATTGTTATGGAGGAGTCATTTTGACTTCCAAGTGACTAAATTTGAGTTAGACAGGCGAGTCAAGTATTTACATGATGGTCGCAATGGTGCGAAGTGCATGTGTTAAATATCGGTGCTACACAGTGAAAAAATTGGTGGTGCAAGGGTAATATTGGTGCATGAAATAAAAAGTTGTGCGCACTGTATATTGGTGTGTGACATAAAAGTTGTGCGCACTGTATATTTGTGCACGATGTAAAAAGTTGTGTGCATTTGATATTGGTTCATGGCCTAAAAATTTGTGTGAACTGTATATTGGTGATGTAAAAAGTTGTGTGCAATGGATATTGGTGCATGGCCTAAAAATGTTGTGTGCACTGTATATTGGTGCACGACATAAAAAGTTGCGCACACTATATATTGTTGCGTGACATAAAAATTTGTGTGAACTATATATTGGTGCACGACGTAAAACATTGTGTGCATTGGATATTGGTGTGAGGCATAAAAAGTTTTGCACACTATATATTGGTGCGCAACCTAAAAAGTTACGCACACTGTATATTGGTGTGTGACATAAAAAGTTGTGCGCATAGTATATTGGTGTGCAACATAAAAAGTTGTGCGCACTGGATATTGGTGCGTGACGTAAAAATTTACATGCATTGGATATTGGTATGTGACAAAAAATGTTACGTGCACTAGATATTGGTGCACGAGATAAAAATTTGTGTGCATTGTATATTGGTGCATAACATAAAAAGTTGTGGGCATTGCATATTGGTGCATGGTATAGAAGTGGTGCGCATTGGATATTGGTGTGCGGGGCGTTCACTAAATATTGGTGTTTCCCATTTCGGATCTAGAGTGAGTTGAATATTGGTGCATAATAAAAAATTGATGTAGATGCGGGCTTCAAAAATGAAGAAAAGAAGAAGGATACCACATAGGCAAAATTGTCCTATAGTCTAAAAAAGAAAAACAAGTCTGGAGACAAAAACATATTTTGGTAATAACTAGAGCATATTAAGTCAGATTGAAATTAAAATTTTGGGTTCTTTCCACATTGTCGAGGGATACAAAAGTTCCAGAGAGGGCCACTAACCAATTATGCTCTGATTTTTCCAGAAAATGCAAACTACTTGTTTTTTAATATCATGGTCAAGCACATTGGAAGGAGCACAATTGCTGCTGAAACTTGTGCAGAGTGTTAGAAAAGAAAACATGAAAATAATTTGTGAAGGAATCGACTGGATTCTAAGGGGTTTGGAATGGGGATGTTGAAACAGGGGAAAATCCATTGAGGATTTTTGGGATTTTCTGACGAAAGGGTCCCCAGATGGAAAATATGGAAAATTTTATTTACTCAGCATTTTGTATACTTATAAATCCAAAAAACTTTGTTTTAGTGAAGTTTTTCCAGAAGTGTGCAGTTTGGGAGATAACTAGATTGGCTAAAAATTCAAGTCAGGAAAAATGAGTGAAAGGGGCAAAGTTGTCATTTATAGATTGATGCAGTTTTTGACTAGAGCATCAGATTGGAAATATGAGAGTTGTTATGCTTTCTCTGTCATCATTTTTATATATGTATCATACAATTTTTTCTCTAATTACTTACAAATTTACTTCTACAGGTGGTAGAAGTTGGTGTCTGGGATTAATTGCACTAGAATGAAAAGTGTGCAAAAGGGGTAAATCAACAATATTCAGATGACTATAATTTTTTTCTCAAAACTTAGAATTGAGAAACAAAGTTGTTATCGCTCTGTAAATTCCCAGAGGTTGTCAGGAGGTAGAAGAAATTTATCAGAGGTAACTTTATCCAACCACTTTGAAACTGCGATCTAGCCCTACCAGTTTTAGAGAGAAATCTCTCTGTAAGATTTAGATATGTTTCAGGTTTAAGATATTAGGGTAGTTAAATAAATAAGACTGTGTTGTTTGTTTTATAAAATGACTGAAATATAGCTTATGCGTCCATTGGGCTATGGGGTCTGTGTTAAGGTTTGATATCTGAGAACAGATTTTATTAGGTCTCTTCAAAAACATTACAATTTACAGCTTGCTTGGGCGTAAAGATCAACCCTCAATACTTCAAAGTCCGAAGTATTTATAGAAAAGAAATTACAATTCGGTCCTGTCATTAATGATCAGGACGTGGTAGAATCCAAATCTAACTACCTAGGTAACAAAATACATAATTGTAGGAACTGCTAATGATCTGTCGAATTCTTTGAGTTGATTTTGGAAATTTTGTTGGTGAGTCATCAACTTGACTTTGACTGCTCCGTGTGCTGATTTGTACATCCACATCATCTTCTAGTCAATCAAGTCACATAGGTTGTCCCATCTCTGTTGACTGGGGATGTTGACTTTGAGCATCCTTCGGTACACCTCATCCTTCTCTGTGTACTTAGTGAAGGTGGGTTTGGTGATGAAAAGATACTTTATCTCTTGTTGAATACTCAGGTCCAATCTCAGAGTTTCCAAGAATGCTTTGCCCGTGATGCTACCTTTTATGCCTGTGAACTTGGACCCATCCTTCTCCACTGTGAGAATCTTATGTTTATAATCCGAGAGAGTAATCAACTTATTATTGATCACAGATAAACTTGGGAGACCTTTCTTCTGCAAAGAGTCAGTCTTGATGAAAAACCTATGTACCGTGACATCCATTACCTGAACTCTCTCCTCGAGTTGCAACATTAGTCCCCTCTTAGTTAAGACTCTCTTAACTTCAAGAATTTTTTCAGTCCTGTCCTCAATTTGCAGGGCTTCGAGCTCTTATTTTGATTTAGAATTTAAGAATTTGATTATCTCATTGGCCTCTGTAGGCATTTCTCCCAGTTCTCCCTTTATCCCGTTGATGGCCCGCTTGGCTCTCTACACTAGATCATGTTGTTCAAACATGACTTGTATCAGTGGCCAAATCTCTATCACTGATTGACAGATGTCCATCCAAGTATTTTCTTTAGCCTTTGACAAAGTCTTAGCCATGATTGTTTCTTTCTACAGCTGCTGCAGTTCCTGTTTGAGTTTGTCTGAATTATGCCTCTTAGTGTTGTAGCTGGCCTGGAATGTGGAATTCATCTTTTGGAGATTTTGAATCTCTTCTTGCAGTTTTATTATTTATGCCCCTTGTAGAGTCATATCTTCTATTGCTTTTTCTAATTGGTCTATTGCATCTGGAGCTGTTAGTGATGTTGCTGCTGGAATTTCCCTTGTGGTAGTTGATGTTTTTATTGTTGTACTGACTCCTGTGATCGGGACTGCATTCAATGGTATGACAACCATTGGCACATTCTACTCCTTCTCCTTAACTAGCTTGTCCATCTCGGCTTCCATTTCTTTAATTTGAGCATTTTGCTCCATGATCAACTTCAACATCTCCTCTTTCTAGCCTTCAGTCTCAACCATCTCTTTAGCTTGTGGATCTTCAGTAATAGAGATTTTCAATTGTTTCCTCAGATAAGCTATGTCAACATTCTTCTTTTTTATTATCTCTTCTGCTTCTTTGATATTGGTCGGATCATACCCAATTTTGAGCACCAGTTCTTCTAGGGACTTAATTTTGTTATCCTTTGCCAAAGATGACACCTTCTCCAACTTCATCCAAGTCTAGACATTGTTCAACGAAACCTGCAGCTTTGTTGCGGTCGTGGAGGTGTTCGCCACGGTGGATAAAATCATTTCTCCAGTCTGTCTGTGTAAATCCATCTGATCAGTTAGATGTACATCTGCAGCATCGAACTCGAATGTTTCCCTTTTATAATCAGAAATTGTTTTGGGCTTAGGTACCTGTGCCTGCAAGTAGGCCATGTGCATTCTCCCCTTTTCTGTATCAAAGGTGGATAATAGTCTATGCTGAGCTGTGATGTTTGTTTCCAAAATTGAGAATAGGTACTATTCGTCAACATCTCTTTTTTCAATTTAATCAGGTTATATTTCTCAAAAAGGTTCCGCCCTGCAGGCTCCTGTGCGGCCCTGGTCATTAATGTTGTATCACCCTGCTTCTTTAACGAGGGGGTGGAAATCGTCATCTAGCTTCCTGAGGAAAAGAGAGAATGTTCCCCTTCCATGACTGTAGTAGGCTAAGTCTCTTCTCCACCAGACCTTTCATGTGTATAATTGGTCTTGGGCCTTTTTCTATAAACGTGGAAATCATTTGCCGAGACTTTAGTGACTGAGGGAGATACATACTTCCTGGGTCTTTTCTCTACTGGTGCATGATGGGTGTCAGTCTGTGAAATACTGGAAAAAGGGGGTTGATGTTAAGTATCTATTAGAGTGTTCTCCTCCCACTCTGTCTGGTTCATGAACTTCTCAATCTCTGGTTTGGGAACATGAGCGTATGGATAGATTTTATTCCTTATTCTGGTTTCTGCGATGATACCACAAGGATCATAATGCCATGTGAAACTTTGCTTGAACTTCATCTCCAATAACAACTTGTTTGCTTCTTCTCCTGATGCTCTTCTATTGCAGATGAAAGAACCTATTTGACCTTTAATCCTAAGTTGTTGTTTCTTTTTAAAGGCCACAAAATGAATGTCATCAGAGTTGATCATTTGTCTGATGTATTCCAGGGAAAATATCCCGACAGGAAGGAACTTTGGCAGCTTGTAGGGGGGCAACTCACACCCATAGAATCTGATCTCTGTGTGGTCCTGGTATAAATACCAATCCCATGTTTTAGCAAGGTCTGATAGGTGTGGGATCCTCTGAATCTCTTCGTTTATTTTGGGCTCTTCCCACCCACTTAACATGCTTACCACTGGATGGTAAAATTGATCGACAAAATGCTTAAAACTGAACTCAGACGATTTCCTCCTTACCAACGATGTCCATGCTATAACCGACTATGGATTTCCATGTGTGTCAAGCTTCTGTAGGAAAAAAAACTTCTTTGACTGGAAAAACAGGAACATGTAGGCCAATATTGATGAATACCAGAACATTCCTTCGGTGGGAAATTTGAAAAGTTGCTTGTGAATGTTATCGGCCAAAAATTCACTGAATTTGAACTGGGTGGTGGCTTTCTCTTCGGTGGAGAAAATAGACAAGAAACCTAGGATGGGTTTGTCCACCCATTCATTTGAATAGTACCTGAGCAGACAACACATGGATGAAATGACTTGGTTACCTTTTGTTGAGAAAATGGAGGAATGGTAGGGGGTATTTTTCTTGGGAAATTGGGCACTCTCGGGGAGGAAAAGATAAAAAATTTGTTCTCTCTGGGAAAGGACAATTTCTGGTAAATTTCAGTTAGAATCTCAATGGTAAAAGGGGAAACGAATTTGACTCTGGGTATTTGCATCATCTGATCGATGACCTCAGGTGTGATGGTGAAAAGGGTCTCTTTGGATGATGAAACAATAGCTCTCTGATTGCGAAGATAATACACCTGACACTTGAGGGTGAACTCGGGGAAATGATGAATTTGGGGAAAAATATACAGTGGGAGATTGGACTCCTAGATTCCAATCTCGTCACTTTGGTTTAGGAAGGTGTCTCTAAACCATGAGTGTAAATCAACAAAATCGAATTTTCTTTGGGTTCTAAGATCAGGTAATATTTGTCGACTAGAGGGATCTGGTCAAGGTCAATAGGAGGCAAGAGGAATGGATTGTCATCGATCTCTGAGTGTTTGGACTTTGGCCCCATCACTTTCACCGGTACCTGCAAAAGTCTGAAAGAGAACGACACTGACTGTAATGTCCATATATTAATGGCGGTTGAAGGTGAAGAGGACGATGATTTCAGCGGTGTTTGGATCATGAATGGTGAAGAAATGGTGAAAAACAAGATTATCTGGATGAATGGGTATCTGTTGGGGCACGAGGGACAAGTCAACAGGTTTAACAGATATGTTTGGACGCATTGATTGGACAATGAATATCTAGGGGATGAGGTGGAGGGTAACAGATAGGTGACAGGTTTGTGATGATGACATGGAGGATAGGGACTGGAGGACAAGTGAATGGGATGTGACATGTGATGGGTGATTGGTGGGCAAGGTACGCTGGAAAAATAACGACGCCTGACTTATAAGCGGCGGTAGTGGAGTGTGACGTCATGAGGATACGATGGTATGGGAAACTGATATGGAGGTTTACTTGGAGGGGGGGGGGGTAGGTGGTAAC